>VZSF01001078.1:26224-216617 GCA_013398295.1 Chionis minor
CCCGTCCTCGGAGAGCGAGGTAAAGGGGGCGGCGCGGGGAGAGGGGCCGGGGCGGGGGGCCGGTTTGTGGTGTCTAAATCCCTTAAACTGGGCGCTCGCTGCGGTAAATCGCTGCCGGTCAGCTCCGGGCAGGCGCGGGGCTCCGAGGGACGGGTTTTGCTAAAGGGGCCTGAGGGAAGAGGGGGCAGGAAAGCGGGTGTTTCTCGGGAAGGCGGCCGGGCCGGGCGGATAACGGGATCTGTCCGCAGGGAAAGGCCGCGGCGGCTTCGCCCAGCAGCCCGGGGGTTGTGTTCGGCGCCAGTTGGCCAAGAAATGTGCTAATTGCAAACTCAAATGTACCAAAAAAGGCGCGTGCTTCCGCTGGGGAATCAGTGACAGGCGACCGTCGAGAGCCGGCTTCTCCTTAAACCCCAATTCTGGCAACATTTGTTGGTCCTGTTACTTCTAACCCATGTGTCCGTTTGCTGGCCTTCCTCCTGTTCTTCCCCTTTAAAAACCTAATAAATACTAAGGAAGAAAAGCTTATGAATGCGGCTATGGCAAATTAATTTAAGCGCTTTATACATGCAGCTACGACAATGTGTGCCTTTAGGTGTTTTATGCAAACTGTGCATAATTGAATACCGTTTTGTGTGGCTGACTATTCATTTTCAAACCTAAACAAACACATCCTTGTGGATCACATCGAATATCTGCTGCGTGCAAAGAATCGCTCTCATTTTTGTGTTTATTTGAATGCAATAAAATACTTAGTTTTATTTTCCGTGTAGCACGTCTTTGCACGGCCTGAGATGAACGGAGACTGATGTTCAGTGGTATTTGACCTTTTTCTAATTCACTGTGAATAATTTTGCAGGTTACTTTGTGCTCTTTCAAAATGAATGGTGAAGAGGAAATATGGGAAAAACTAGATGCAGAATTTGATCACTGTGTTGTGGATATGAAGCCTCACGTTCTAAAACTACAGCATAGGTCAGGTAAATATGGTAAAATGTGCATATAGACAAAATTGTAGGCTACTGATAATTAGTCGGTATACTTGTATCACTTCCTTTAACCAGACACTTAATATCTGATGTAACCAGGCACTGTTTTGAGGGGGCATTGGTACAACTTCTAAAGTTGGATTTTTTGGGTGCCTATTGTTTGAGCTTACCTGTCTTATCTTGATGATGTAAATGTGCTTTTGCGTAAATGCATTAACATCTCTCTTTTTAAAAAAATGAATTAGAAACGAAAAGCTTCTGAACGGTATTGGTTTTGAGATTGCACTTAAAAAACTGCAAATACTTTTCAGGGATAAGGTTTTTAAAATTTGGCTTAGGAACGTGCAATAATGTAAACATCAATTAATAAATGATGTTTTATAAATCTAATGATTAGAACAAACTGGTTGTTATTATTAAAGGCATGAACCCTACAAATTAAGATCTTGTTTTGTAAACCTTTAATCAAATGAATAATTTCATCATCTGGTAGCAATGCTTGTCTAAATAAAGATTTTTAAAATGAGTGAAGATTTATTGTGTGTTTAAAATATTAACGCTCATGCAAGCTCTACATTATAGATAATGGCAGCTCTTGCAGTGAGTTCAGAATTCCTGGTGACTTTTATGAGACTTATAGATTGACTCCAAACATGCTATTTCGAGAAGTCATGTAAATTTCTGGTAAACGTGACTTTATAGTAAGCATTTCTGGATGGTGTAAATTTGAATTATTGTTACAGACTTATTTTTAATGGTATTTAACCATATTTTTTTCCTTTGGTTTGGTCGTTGGTGGGTTTTTTTGTTTGTTTTTTGTTTTGTTTGTTTGTTGTTTTGCTGTAAACTTTTGGATAGAAGGGAAACATCTACAAAATGGACCAGTAATGGCTTCTGTTTTCTCTGTGTGTTTGATTTGCTTTGAAAACGTATAGTGATTATATATGTCTATATTTTTAGAACGACAAAGATGTGCACTGTGGATTAAAAAACTATGCGAACCCTCGGGAGCAGGCACAGGAATAGTGGGAAGGAAGAATCGAAACCTTTATGCAAAACTTTTGCTCCACATGCTAAAGCGAGGCGTGCTGGAAGGTCCTTTTACACATAAACCAGAACCAGGAACACTGAAAACTTTGCCTTCCTACATGGTGGGTGTAACTTAAGCAAGACAAACTTGCTTAAATATATTGTGAAAGTACTCTTAAGTCTTTGATTTGGCATAAATGTGAAAAACGGTACTGAATGAGTTGAGTGGAATTCCATGTGGTAAATACCGGCGTTTATGTTACATATCTTATAATTGGTGTTGGAAAAACCCTTTCAGTGTGCAAAATCTTTTATGAGAGCTGTTTCTTCCTCAAAATTTGGGTTTAAGAAGGCTTATAAAACTAGGTGTTCTAAAGGAGCAGAAAGATAATTTTTATCTAATTCTTTGAAAAGATGTAATAAAGCACTCTTGAGGCTATATTTTTGTATTAATCCGCAATAGTTTTTGTGAAAGGAAAAAAGTGCTTAAGTGACTGTAGTAGTCTGAGGTGACTATAGTAGTCTATCTTTCTGTGGAAGAAAAGATAACATTATTTCACATAGATACTGTTAAACTTGCAGTTTGTTTTCTGAAGACCTGAATGTACTGTGTCAATCATTGGCATCAGCTTTAGTCAGATAATAGTCCTAATTTATGCTAAAATTACCCATACTGAAAGAAGTAAAGTACTGGAAAACATTTACATCATTGCCTGGTGTACTAATTTCGATGGGTTGGGAAGGTAATATTTGCACACCTCATTGACTTCATTAGAGGGTTTTTATACTGCAGATACTCCTGCAGAAAACTGCATTAACAGTGTAAAGTATGTATTTGTGTAAATATATTCTAGTGTTGATTTTGCCTTTATTTTAATTATAGTCAATTTATTTTGATGAACCAAATTCAACAAGAGTTCGGAGCAGTAGCCCAGACTCCTTACCTGACTGGGTAATGGGAGAACTAGGAAATGGCGAATCTAAACATGAGGAGTCATGGAAGGTATTTTCTAAAGAGGAATCAGCTTTAGCAACACCACTTACACATGGGTAAGATTTGTGTATTTGCTTTATTTGGTATTTGATTCATAGAGTTGTCTAGGTTGGAAGACACCAATACTGCCAAGTCACCACTAAACCATGTCCCTCAGCACCATGTCTACATGTCTTTGAAACACTTCCAGGGTGGGGACGCCACCACGTCCCTGGGCAGCCTGTTCCAATGCCTGATAACCCTTCCGGTGAAGAAATTTTTCCTAATATCTATCCTAAACCTCCCCTCGTGCAGCTTGAGGCCATTTCCTCTTGTCCTATCGCCTGTTCCTTGGGAGGAGACCGACCCTGCTGGCTACATCTCCTCTCAGGCAGTTGCAGAGAGCAAGAAGGTCTCCCCTCAGCCTCCTCTTCTGCAGGCTGAACAACCACAATTCCCTCAGCCGCTCCTCAGGAGACTTGTGCTCCGGACCCCTCCCCAGCTCCGGTGCCCTTCTCTGGGCACGCTCCAGCACCTCAGTGTCTGTCTTGGAGTGAGGGGCCCAAAACAGAACACAGGATTTGAGGTGGGGCCTCACCAGTGGCTGGGGTCCTGTTGTCCTTCTTGGCCACCTGGGCAAACTGCTGGCTCATATTCAGCCGCTGCCGAGCAACATCCCAGGTCCTTTTCCTCCGGGCAGCTTTCCAGCAACTCTTCCCCAGGCCTGTAGCGCTGCCTGGGGTTGTTGGGATTTGTATTCGATAGATGTTTGATTTGATATGCTTTGTACATTTGAATTTGTACGTATGAGTTTATTACACTCCCTCATGGAGTAGTCTTGAATATAGTGTTTCTACTTTATATACAGAAACTGTTTTAATAGCTTCTAACTTAATGATAACTTTTATACTTTTCTGTTATTCCATTCCTCCATTATGTCTTCTCTGGCTTCTGTAAGTCTTCTTGCAGATCCCATAGCTCTATCCTCTTTCCCTTCCCCTTTTTCTCCTTCCCCTTTCAGTTACAAATACTGAGCAGGCAAAATCAATAGGTGAAACTCATAGTTTGAGAAATTTAGCAGCAACTGAAGAGAAGGGCTTTATAGTGGGCTGGTGATTACCATGGGGTACTCGGGACTTGCATGAAGAGTCTGTTTGCTAACGTAAAATAATAACTTTTTTGCACCATTCTTATCTTTCTTCATCTTAATACTCTCTGTAGACTTGGTAGCCTCCTCTGTAGGCTTCAGAAGTAGATAATAGCTTTTGTTCTGACGTTCTAAATATTTATTAAATAAGCCGGTACTCTGGTTATGTTTTTCAGACCTCAGATGTTATGGTGGCAAAACACAGTGGTCACAAGGAAAGAGACAGAATTGAATACAAAATTACTTGACTGGGAGAGGGAAGCGCAGACAGACGTGGACAGGCAGTAAGGAAGAAGTGATGTGGTAAAAAGCTGTAGAGATGCAGAAGACTTTCAGGCCAGATTTTTCTTAAAATAGATGAAAACAATTGCTGTCCCCCTTGGAGTTCTTGTACAGTCCAGTTTTCTGCATGCTGTTGTATGGAAACTGGTTAGGGGTGTTAACTAATGAAGCTGAGGTGGATTAACCTTCACTATTTCCATACAATTCAAAATAAAAGGAATGTATAGTAAGCAAGTGAAAAAAAAGTGGGGAGAGTAAGTGTATAATTATTTTAAAAGTGTTGTAGTCTAAGGTCATAATGCTGAAAGGAGCTTTTATATACAATGGTTTTTAATGGCTTTTTTCTGTAGAGAATAGAAATATAAACAAGCATACAGGTGGGAGACTTAAAGGATGTTCTATCCTTGTTGCTCACAGGTGTATTCAATGGAATAGCGGCTCCCTGCAAGTTTTGCTATTCTTTGGTAAAGGAAGAAAATTTAGATGTGTATAAAGAGGGATTTGATCCATCTTTTTGCAAGAATGTTAGTTCTTACTAAACACTTATCTGCTCATCTTGTGTTTCGTCATGGCTTCTTTATGAAATAGTGGGATTTCCTGTAAGCTTCATAAATCTTGGGTTACAGAAGGTCAGACTGGACCAGCTATACTTGTTAAAACTTATGAGGCTAAAAATCAGAGCTGCTGCCTGTGGGATACTCTGCCGCGTTGTTTTGCTCTCCTGTGTGGGGAGGATTGTTTGCAGTGGCTCCCTCCTTGTCTGAATAATCTCTCTCTGATTTTGGTTTAAGAGGTTTTGATTTATATCATGCTGTTTATTACAAATACATGTGCTTTGTTGGTGACTAGCACCCCCTGTGCCTAGATCCTGCATGTTTGTCATTAGGATAACACAAATATTTCAGTATCTCTGATTTGTAGCTGTACAGCAAAATCCTGAGTATCTGTAACTGCACCTTGTTATGGCAGTCCATTGAACAGTCTCTTTTTGGAGCTTTGCAGGAGCCAGTAAGCTTAAGCTGCATCCTTAGTTCCAATCGGTTGGGTATAGAGCTGTTTACAAAGCAGGTAAAGGGATGAAATCTATCAGATTATTAAGGCTTGTTTTCCTGTTGGCTTAGAAGAATGTCCCAGCAGTACTGAAGGTAGGCCAAGCTGGTCAGTTGGACACTGTTGAAAATCATAGGCTTTTTTCCTGTCCTATTTTTTGGGAATCTTAGGTGAATTTTAGTTTAATCCATGTTCTGTTCTTAAATATTTACCTTCTTTGTCGGCTTTCTTACGCAGTGCAACTTTGTGTTGATTATCAAGATCTATGTCCCATTTTTTTTATGTGGCTGTATTTCAGTCATAGATGGAATTGCCTCTTGTTTGCTCGTTTTGAAGTTTAGTTAATGTTTAAGCTCTCTGAAATCATTGGTGAAAAAAGCATCTAAGAGGTAGGGCGAGAATATTATTCAAAGTAGGCTCTGTAGAGGAGAAAGTAAGTATTTGCTCTGCCTCTATGAGAAACTTCTGGTTTGGTTTCATTGCATTATAAATATGCTCTCAGATTTTGTTTCAGAAGTCTAATGCCTTCTTTATTTATTCACTTATCTTTTTCATAAGTGGCTATCATTAGCTGTTCTGGGGTTTTTTATTATTTTTTTGGAGGGACACACACTGATGTTTATGCTATGCATATCACAGTGCCAAGTCTTGCATTTTTAAATTTTTCATCTGTGATTTGGACAGTTGACAGGTAGGCACTCTTGCAAGTTACATCGCTTTGATACTGAGTATTGTGAAACTTTTCCTCTTCTGTGTCCATTAACTATGTGTAATTCTGACAGCCATTTAAGAAGTTGCTCTTAGGACTGATACACCTCCTCTTTCCGAGTCTTACAACGTTAAAACTAAGGAGTCTTCTGGTTGCTTACCCTCAAACGCTCTGATATGAACCTGTGGTTTTGATAGATGACTTGTGGTTTGAGAAACAAAGGTGAAGAATGGAGAACTTGCCAGCTGTGTTACCGTATTACTGCTTTAGGCTCGGTGATACAAAGAACTGTTGGGAAGAGCTGTCCAAATATCCTCAGTTAAAAGAATGGTGTTTGACCTTACGAAACCAAGGAATGTATTATGCTTCAGAAATGCTTTCTGAGACCTCAGCAAAATCTGTGTTAGATAGTGTTGTGCCGTGTCAAGATACTCGGCATGGATCTGATCAGATTGTCTTGGAGCAGCACCCTCAGGATAAAGTATCTCTCTGGATAGTGGAAGCAATAAAGCCGTATCAGTGCAACTCTCCACTATTAGGCCCAAGTAGCGTATTGATATCTCTACAAGGCCACATTTGCAGTGTGAAATTCCTCTGAATTCCTTACTTTTACTCAGCTGTGGTGCTTGAGGGACATGTTGCGGTGTACTCTTCCCTCTTCCCTCTGCATCCAACTGGTGCTTGTCCCTCTTTGAGGAAGGCTGAGGTACAGTTTTGCCTGCTCCCTCCCTTGTATTCTTCACCACACTTTTTTCTCTCTTCCCTGCCTGGAATAGAGCAGAATATTGGAAATGTGATCCCCTTTCCCATTCAGTATCTGAAGCTAAGATTTATCTTGGTCTGGCAAAGTTCCCTAAAATATGGGTGGGGTAGTGAAGCTTTATTTAATTTGGTTTTTTTTGTCCTTTGGGACTGTAGCAATACCTACACTGGCGATCAACAGATGGTTCCCAAGGCTATGGTGCCTTCTCTGGAGACCCGTATTGCATATTATTTCATGCCATCAGAAGCAAGTAAATGTGATGGAAGAAGTCACTGGTTTAAGGAAATCTGGAAGTGAAACTTAGCTGTGTGGGCATGGCTCTACTCATGGGTGCTCATACCCAGACTGGAGCTGTGTCTAAGGAAATCTGAATTTATGCGTTGGCAATTAGAAATTTTGATAGCTCTGTAGATTACATAAATTGATCTTCATAATAATGAGAAACTTAGGTTAAATGTGTGGGTTACGCAGGAGGAAATACCGAAGATAAATGTTCAGCTGCTATGTTTTGTAGAAATAACTTATTTAATACTTGTTTACATGTGTCTCTATTAAGATGTGAGCTATGCTCAATGTATAGATCCTGTCTTTCTTTGTATTTACAGTTTTGAATGAGCTATCGGTGCAAGTAAAGATGTAAAGTATTAGTCCTGAAATCTGCAGTTTGTAAAGAGAGCCAGCAGATGGTGATCTTGTAACATTATACTTGTCCGTCTACTCGGGCTGTGTATTAGGAAAACTGTGCGCATAAGCATGCGGTATATGTAGTTGGATGAAAATTTTGCATTCTGACCGTGACTCAGTTTTTACAGATAGACTACAACATGTTCTCAGGGTAATAGATAATGTCAGTGAGAAATGTTTGAGTAATTTTTTGATGTTTGTTTATCTCAAGATTCCCTCCTTTAAAAGAAGCAAACAAATGGTGAAGTTCTTTTCACAGTTATTTTTGTCTTGCGATACACGTACTTCTATGTATGAAGATTTTGGCTTTTCTGTAAGATGTTGTTTATCTGGCTAGATAAAAAGTAGATAGACAAACCTTACTTGCAAACCAAGGTGTAAATGAATAAGACCAAGCCAGCTGGTGCTAGAAAGGTGCATCTTTATTTTAAAACGTCAGAGAATTGGTTTTAGGAATGTGTAGTTTGGACTGAACAGAAACCTGGCCTTTGTGACCCCATAGGAAAATTCTACTCCATGTTTATAGATTTTAATGCCTGAAAAACATTGTTAAAGGTTAGCCTGTAGCTGCGCTGGACCAGGAGGAACTAGTGAGTTTCCCTTACTTTGTTCCTACTAGGAAATTATTTACTAATCTCCTTTATTAGCAGCAAATTGCTTCCTTCTCCCATGCTAGCTCACTGTTTTGGCTGAAGCAGGAGGTCACAGGGCTGGTGGCAAGACTGTGACCATTCTCCACTCACCTGCCATGGGAGGAAAAAGAAATAATGCTGTGATTTCTGGAGCCTGACTTATATTAGCAGAAGGCTGGACAAGGGTGTGAATGGGTGGGATGTCCTTGATATGGGCAAAATTGCAGTCTGTCCTAATAGTCTTGTCAAATTCTGTTTATAGAATCAAGTAAAGCAACTTCCTTTTCAGTTCCTCTTCAAAACAGCAAATATAGAACTAAGAATATATAACTTTCCCCCCCCCCCATTTTCTAAATTTAAAAATATTACTGGTAATGGGTTGGTTTGAATATTTATTGATATTCCTTAATCTCTTAATGATAGGGGTTTGAATTCTGTTTTCTCTCATTTTAAACAATGGGAACGTTATTGAATTGTTGGGTAACCTGAGTATTATTCAGAAAAGAAGTCCAATAAAAGTGCAGATTTACTGACAGGCGAAGATTTGTCTCCTTTTAATGAAAGATAACTTTGTGTCAAATGAAATCTTGGTAAGGAATGCATGATTTGGAATGCTAGAGACAGTCACTGTACTGCTATATTTCTCTTGATCTTTTTTACCTCTAAGGCTTTGCTTATCTAAACTATTTACTGCTTTGTAATTGTTATTTTGCGTCCATGTCTGTTGTTGGTATTTATTGGTGCTGGAAGGGAAGGTACGCTCGCAGTTGTTAGATTTCCCCGTTGTTTTGATGAAAGCTGGGGCGGTGTGCTTCATGAAAAGTTTGTCTGTGTTTGTCTTCCTAGAAGTGACTGGTTTACATTGTACATCCAACAGTTGTCTTTCTGTTCATAAACACTTAATTTGTCTCAGTGTCTTTTTTGGCATAACCTCCCATCTAATTTGCTGCTGGATGGAAAGAATGAAAGGTATTTTAATGGTCTGGCTTGATTTTCATACAATATAGCTAGTCATAGGAAGGTGAATGGACTAATAGGAGTTCTTAACTACTTTTATATGTGTGGATTTGACTTTGGAGTATATACTGAAGGGTGTTTTGCTACTGTTTTGGATCTTTTGCTATATCAACTTATCTAATAAACTCTTATAATTTTTATTTTACTCTGTTTCAGGCTGTTCATTTCTTTCGCTGTTCTATGGTTGAGAAAGGTCTGTTGACCTGGTGCATCAGTGACGGTTATCTTCACCTGTCTGCTGGTCTCAATTTCCTTTTGTGCAAATGCTTTTATTTATGAGAAAAACCTATTCCAATAAATCCCTGTCCACTTTTTTTCTCTACTGGACAGAGTACTTGTTTGTGCTGTATTTGTATCCTGTCTTAGAGTCATAGAATCATTTAGGTTGGAAAAGACCTTTTGAGATCATCAGGTCTAACTGTCTTGCAAGCCCTTCTTTACCGTCTTACCTGTATATACCACTTTGGTCCATAAAATAGAGCTGAAGTGAAATATAACTAATACAGTCTTTATGACTTGTTTCTTTGGCATGGTACTCTCCACCTTGGCCTTTCAAGTCATTGCTTTTCTGTTGAGCTGTATGTGTAGTTCTTGCCCTTGTCTTCAGGTTTGCATGTTACATGAAGATATACCTTAATCTAACCTCATATTTTTTTGGTCCTCCCAAAGTCTTCTTCCCTGTGGTGGGGCCAACCATCACCTTCATTCCTTTTTCTTCTCTGAGTTGCTGGACTTTATCCTATGCTGCCTCATATGTTGAAGAATTTTGTTTCAAAAAACATTCTCTTAGATCAAACTTGTCAGTTAATTTAGACTTATTCTAAAATCTGTTGGGAGATGTTGGGTCACACAGCAACTGAGGAATACAAGAACACCTTTTAATGTAATTCTGGTAGTTTTGTTGGTGTGGTGGTTTTTGGCTGTTGCTTTTTTTAACGGAGTGCTTAAGGCTTTTGTTTGCCTTTACCATGCCTTTAATAAATTTTTCTTTTTTTATTTTACTGTTTTTGTTATTTACATCCTGACAATTATTTTCTCTTGCATATTTTAAAAGATTTTATTTTAAGATTAACATCCTTTGTGTGCTACAAGTTGTCGAAAATGAATTCTTCTCTTTGTGCTTACTCTTTTTGTTACTAACAGGGAAAGATTCAAGTACAATGAGAAGCCAACATTAAGATCACATTCTATGAGCCCTCCTCACCGGACAGATGAAGATAACCTAGCCACACCTCTGGCTGTAAGGCACTTCTCCTTTTTCTCATAAACTTGCTCTAGTTTCAATGAATTGGTTTTGTATATATCCGTAAAGCTGTTATTTCCAATTGCGTGAGTCACGATCGCTGCGTGCACGTGCAGGCATTTGGGAAGGAGTCGTAGGAAGGACTAAAGCTCATCAAAATCTGCCCTCTGCAAGTGCAGGGGAAAGAATTTCTTGTAGGATGCTCTCAATGCATCCTAACGGTTGACCTCTATTTAGTGTAGTGTGTTTAATGTCTGCTGCATTGTTTTCCCTAGGCTTGGCGAACTGACTATATTGACATCATCTTGTGTTTTGCAATAGTAGATTAAAGAAAGCTGCGTAGATGTCTTTGGCTCTGCTTAATGATGGTTGACCTCTGAAAGAGGGAGTTTTGAACAGTTTATTTTATCAAGCTTTCCACAACGAGCATTATGGCTGATGGAAGGGCACTAAACAGACTTTATGTAAAACCCTTTTAGTCCAAAATATTTAGTGATATCGTATGTATAATTGTAAGCATTTAAACAGAAATTACTCCTGACAAATAAATGTTATCAACAAGTATGCTGTTTTCCTCCGTGAAGGTGTTCTGTAGACTTGTAGTGTCCAGTCTTTGTTACTGGAGCGGTCTGTCTCCCGTGGTTCCTTCGCCACAGCCAGTGCATCGGTAGTGGTTCTCCTTCCTCCATGAAACACGGAATTTGCTGTATGTACATTGTCAGTCTGCCCACACGGATTTTTTTCATTGTATCAGCGGAACTGTTTAGCAGGATTGCAGCTGGAAGTGGGCTGTTGACACCTGACACGTTTAGACTGTTCTTACTCTTCTTTATGGGGCACAATTAAGACCTTATGCGGACGTGAAGTGCGAGTGGGATAAAGTGTAAGCTTGCTTCTGGGGCCTGCCTTGCTCAGGGAGCTTGTGTTCTGCTACGCGTCTGGAGTAGAGGATTAGCAAGGGGATGCTTTATCATGGCAGGGTACAAATGGTCTGTGGGCAAAAATTGAGTGCCTCTGCTCTCGACTCTGGTTGGTATGAATGTACTTACAATGTGTGTGTTGATGGTATATATACAAATGTAATTTTTTTTAAAGTGCCATAACTAAAAGTAAAAAATAAAAACAGATGCTGGATTTACTAAATTTCTCCTTATTGGTTTCCTGTTTGTTTTACTTGAGTTAAAGAAATATTTGTTCTGGAACAGTTATTGTCAAGAAAAGGAATTCCTTCAGTTGAAATGTTGATTTGGGGCTTTAAAGTTTTTTGGGGTTTTCTTGTTTTGTTTTTTTGGGGTTTTGTTTTGGTTTTTTATTCCTGGCTCTGCCACAGGCTTCCAGGGCAATATTAGACAAATCACTGCACTTCATTGTTCTCCAGCTCCATATACTGGATTCTACTGTGATTACAGCTTTAAAAGGGCCTTTAAGTGAAATAATCCTCTCTTGCTTTGCCAAACAGTTTGATGAACATTTGGCTGGCTGGAACAAATAGTATCTTGTTCTGTTGTCAGTGACGCACAGATGTTCTGGCAGAATTCAGGCCCAGGTAGAGGAACAGGGAGTCTTTTAAGAAATATTAAGAACTGCCTCAACCAAGTGTTGATTAACTGAAGTCAAAGCTCCATTCACTGTATGCTCATAATGAATGAGCAGATTTGAAGGAGAGGTGCTTGCATGCCAATGCACAAACCTCTTGCTAACAAAGCTTAATGAGACAAAGTAATTCATGCTTCAATGTTCTGGGTTTTTTTTCTCTGAATAGTGTTATATCTCCATTAAAGAACATTTTCTGTACCAGCTCCCCTATCCGATACATTTAATAGAATCAGTAGTTACTGTTGTCCTACAGGAAAATCTTTCTTGGGAAAGACATAGCCTTGAGCAACAGTAACTACCGTACTTCCTGAATGTTGGAAATTCTTTCTGCAGAGAGGACGCCCAGCCTTGAGCTGGGCAGCAGCTCCTCTGTCCTCTGCTTTTGCAGCTCTGCCCACTATAACTACCACTGCCTTGCTGTGGTTTCCGTCAATTATCATTTTTTTTTTTTTATGTAGAGGCTGGTCAAGTGATCTCTGAATTCTGGATTAGCCCCACAAAAGGTACTGTGCAGACAGCTGGTTTCTAGAGTAAATGTGCTGCCTAAAGAATGGAGTATTTTGTTTTCTGTTTAGTAAAGGAGGCTGTTGCTTTGGAAATAAGTAAAATAAAGAATGTCAAAGTGAGGAGGCAGGCTAATTTATCCTCTGAACCCCTTGCTTAGCACAGTATGCTACTGGTAGCAAAGCTATTTAGATTAAAACTGTCAGAGGTTTCATGACACTATTAGGAAGTGCAGTGTAGGCATGGCCAAGTCTAATGAGAAGCTTTTTTCTTTTTGGGCTATGTATCTGCCAGCTCTTCTGATACTTTGTTTGACTTTTTTATGTTCCAGGACCATCGTCATAAAAAAACCGCTTCTTTGGATGACAGCGACCTCGAAGCACGTCTCAATAGTTGGAATCTTGGGGTAAAATAAACTGAGTACATTACTTATTTATTGACTTGAATTGAAAACTCCTTATTAATGTAGTCTGCATCTCTGAATTTAGTCAGCAAAACTTTTTGTAGGAATCCCTCTTTTAGAAATGAAATGGCAAAGCTTGGAAAGGTTAAATATGAATACATGGCATCTTGAGAAGAAAACGTTAAAAATGCTTCATTTTTAAGCAATAATAATCTTATTGTATTTAATATAGTTACTGATAAATCAAGCAAAATAATAATACCTGCTAGTCAAAACCAAGTGTCTTACTTGGGTGGAAATTCAGGCTGTATATCAGGTTCTTGGTAACTTGGTAACGTTGTTTTAAATTTATGCTTGTATAAATGAAAGAAGACTTTGGCTTTCTGTGTTAGTATTTTTTTAAGGAATACAGAGATTGCAAGCCATTAATACAACTCAACTTTTTTTTTTTTGCCAGATCTTCTTGAACACTTTTGGAAGTGTTCAAGAGACTTTTCAGTGTATTGAACTTCTTTGCCTCCGTTTTAACAATTAGAATCTTTGGACCAGCTCTGTGGTTCTTCCTCATGGAAGGAATACCATGTCTTTGAGCGTTTGCTTTGCTGAGGAAAGAATCTACCTTTGTGGAAGCTTCTGCAGCACTTTGGCCTATGCCCTTGTGTAGCCGTGGCTGTAGAATGTGTTTGTGAATACGGTACTTTTGCTACGATGCTGAGATTTGTCCTGACTTTGATATATCAAAACTAAAGTATCTGAAAGAGAATCTACTGTGGGGATGGAATAAAGATGAGTTCATTCTCAGACAGCTCAACAACTTCAGAACTAGCATTTATTTGATTGCAGCAAAAATGTAGAAGATATCTCCCCAAAACTTTCCATGTTTACAGCTAGGAGGACTTTAATCTGTATTAATTTTTTTTTTTAGACTCTAAACCACTTTTGTAAACACTTCTGTAAAATCAAATCTATTTTCAAGCTATCCTCTTTTCTGAGGATTTGAACACATCCTCTATATTTTTGGGCTGGTGCAGCGCAAGAGATAAATACAGTGAGGCAGTGAGGCGTAAATATATTTTTATAAGGGGAGATGAAAAAATTGCTAGCTAAGATTGATGTGAATCTGTGTTGATCTTCTTTGATGTTTGCGTGTACAAATTTAATATGAGGGGCTTGATCTATGTATTGTTCCTGATCGGTTAATCAAATATTTTGGACCTAGATGTATTAGATGAATTTAAATTTTCTTTTATTAAGGCTACTGTTATAATAAGACTTTATTCCCTTGGTTGTATTTTCTGTGGTATTAGTCCATGATAATTCTAAGCTCCTAGTGAAGTTCCTTCTCTCTGTAGCTGTATTTTACTGTAAATTTTCTGTTGTGTTGTTTTGTCTTTTTTTTAACCCTTTCACCTGTGCCACCAAGTCTTTAACCTATTTTTTTGGGATTAATATTCTCATAACCATTTAGTTTTATTAAGATCACTTTTATTTTAATAAGGAGGTGTGTTTTTTTTCTTTTACATTTTCTGCTTATTCTCTCAGGTTGAAAGCTCACTTGGGTGGGTTTGGGAGAGGGGGCAGCTGGAGTTAGGAGGGATGAGAGCTGGTTTCTAATGAGCTACTTCAGTTCCATTTGTTTAAAAAATGAAGTAATGTATTTTCATGTTGTCAATTTAATCAGTTACCAAATAATCCTTTTCTTCCTATGCTATTATCAGCCCAGAGGGATATGACAGCATTTAAAAATCTTGGCTGTTACACCCAATGTTTTGCATTGATGGCTTAATTCTCTTCAGTGAAAACATAAGAGAATGTGTTCACTTTTTTGTGTAGTTCTCAGTGCTTCTCTTGCTGTTGTGGTGCCTGTTGGCATTCTAAATGCAAATTGCTTTCTTGCTTTACTTCTGGGAGAGAACGAAGTCTTGACCTTGAGACAGTCCAGGAGCTGCCTGACTTCTTTCTCCAACCTGAAGGTGGAGATTAGTGAAACTCTTAGTGTGGGTGCATGGTACTGCTCCTTGGAGCGCCCTGTCTTACAGAGTAACACAAAACTAATTTCTAGCACTTCCAGATTTGGACAAATAAGTGGGGATGGTGGACCTCTGGAAAGCTTTTCAAGAGCTGTCAACTCCAGTCTGCGAAAGCGCTATGCAAGTGTCTGACACAAACGTGCAAGCAGCCACTTGCAGATTTTGGTTATTTGGGTGGTATAAATAGCTGGATTATATGAAGAGATAGTTGTAATACCCCGAGCTTTTAAAGCTGCTTTAAGGGGGAAACTTGCTTATGGCCATTTTACAAATTGTTCCAATTGATGCTGACAAAGAATCCCTTTATATCCAACAATTTTATATCAGTGTTGATCTGCCTGCTTGCTTATCTCTTTAATTTTATTTGTTTTTGATTTCTTTTTCTAATTGAAATTCCATTTTGCAATCGTGTTCTGTTGATAATGGATGATTATTAAACTGTGATGATCCTCAACTGATACGGGAGTGCTCTTGGATAACAAATTGGCTACCGTGACACATAAATCAGTTTTTCAAGTCTCCTTTCCAGAGATGGTAATTAAAGGAGTCGCTAGTGAGAGACTTTGATTGCCTGATAAGACTTGTTGGGAGTTAACCTGACAAAGAGGATTTGAGGTTGTAAAAGAGGTCTGTACGTGGTTGCTGTTGAGCAGTGTTTCCCTGCTACGGATCGTGGCCTCCAGTGGGTTCTTAAAGGGTCAGGAAGTTTTAAGTAGAGTTTCATGCTTAAAGGAGAATGTGTAATTATTAAAAATGAAAAATAAAAACCAACCCCAAACCCTTACTAAACCATGGCAGCACTTCAGAATCTGTAAGGTTTGAGTGCAAGATGCGACTGTTATTATTTGCAAGCATTTACATTGCCATAGGAGCATCTAGCTATCTCTTAACTGCTAGCTGCATTTGGAGACTGTTTTGAGAAATTTCATTTACAAGTGATCCCACCTCACACACAGAAGACGCTTGACCCAAAAGAATCCTTCAGTAGTGGGGGAAAGTTGGGAAAGGAAACATGGAATGGCTTCTAGTATACAGAACAGTTGCTTTTAAAAAGCTTTTCAGAATTTCCTTGTGGTTTGGTGTTTTTGGTTTTGGGTTTTTTTTTAGTTTAGCTTGTGTGTCAAGAAATAAGTGGTGAATCAGGGTTGCTAGTCTGCTAAAGAATGTGTGCTTCTGTACATTTTCCTTGCAATGATGGGGACAGAACTGATACTGGGAATTTCAGGCAAGTCCTTATACAAGGATTTTTCTCAGTAAGAATCCTTGAAGTTTCAGGAAGCTATTCTTATTTCAGGCAAGTATATATGGAGAATATGCTTTTATTCAAGCATGTGCAAATATCTAGAGAGATGCTCTACGTGGAGGTGCGAAAAGCTGAGCATCTTCCAGCTGTGAGTTGCTGCTGTGCATTCACTGTTGCAGTATAAGCTTGTCTGGGTTATGATGACCAGTTATAAACTGTTAATTTATTTTTACCCTTATCTTTTGAGCTTCTACTGCTTTGAGATATTCTAACTTTTCTCTTGGTCAAAGGCTGTGTATTTTTAAGGTCACATACTGAATGTGTTTTCACTTTTTATGATATGCTTACAGCAGTGGTTGAAATTTTTTTATTGCTATGTAAAATATGGTGAAAAGTTTTGGGAAATGATTTTATGACTTCTCTACTAAGCAGAGAGGTCAAAGGTTAACAGACTAATATGGAGGCTTCAGATATTTTTTGTTAGTAGTAATAACATTTCCTATATGAGAAGTAAGACTGTTGCATTACTTGTTGCTAATATTGTTGCTTTTCAGGAGTAATAAAAGGCTTTTTCCATTTGCCTCACAGCATTCCTGATTATCTCTATCAAACTTCTTATTGTTCAAGCTCTTTAGATTCTAGTCATGCATGGGTAAACGTTTTTTTTGTTTTTTTTTAAAAAAAAAAAAAGTTGAGTTTTGATTTTGATAAACTTGCCTTTCATACATGGAATACTAATATAAACTAATTTAAATTATATTATAAAAATGTGTTTTTCTTAGCTCTTATTGACTTTTATCTAAACTGATGGGGGGGATATCCTTTATTAAACGTTCATACCTTGAAGTTGTATTTGCAACACAGAAAAGAAGAAATCCTTTTGAATTGTTTGTTGGAAGGGAGAAGTTGCAGAGACAGAAGTTTAGACAAATGCAAATAATCTTTGGTCACATTGGTACTTTGAACTTTGTCATTCTTTAGCTGTTTTAGACTGTAATAAAAATCCCTTGACTATCTTATTTTATTAACAGCTGTCAGTGAACTTCTACATGTTGTTGCAAATCTAGTGCACTTCATAAACAGGGCATCCTCACCTTCCTTTTAGTTATGTCTCAAAAATAATCAAATATTGTGAAATTTATGTAGTGTCAGGAAGAGAAACTTGCTGGATAACAGAATCTTGCAGTTTATGGGGTATTTTTCCTTTTGGAGTTCTAAGCTTTGTAGACTGTAGACAAACACAGTTTTTTGGGTAGAAAGTTTAAGTTATGTAAAGGAACAGCAATGAATTAGCCCCTGTATATTCTTACCCGACCTACCTGTATCTATATTTTCCATGATGCTTCTGATACAGTTTCATTTGTCACTGAATTGTAGCCAATTTCAGGTGTGACAAAGCAACTCTTTTAAACATCCCAGAGAATTCAGCGCTTCATTTTTAGGTAGAAAGCATATGAAGAGATTGTGCCCTGGGGAAATAGTAAAGGGGTTTTTTTAATCAGGGAGAACATAATTTTTCATCCTTGGAATTGAGCCAGGACAAGAATTAACTCTTTAGCTTTTACCAGAAGTGAGGTGGGATCTTCGATACAAAGAACCTGGGCGCTCGGGTCTTCCCCAGCAGAATTTATCACGGGGAATGTTATTGCCCAATAAAGGTTGAAGAGGACTTGGAGCAAAGAGATTCTGCGGTCAGTGGCTTGCGGTGGGTTCTCCTTTCGTGGAGAAACGATGTGTAACACAGGGTTAAAGTGGATGCAAGCCTAGAGAATTCCTGGGTGGCTGCAGCAACAATGTATGTTATGCCTGTTTTGTGTACTTGGCTCACATCTGCCTGTGTCTTTCCAGTCTAGTTAAGCTCAACCCTTTCTGTACAAACCATTTGATTATCTTTTGTTTGGTTTCTTAGTCTGTCTGCTTACTATAAACATACCTACTGTATATGTTGTGGTGTTGGAGGGCAGCAACACAGTAAAAACTTTCCCACAGTGAACTCCAAGTGGTGTTGTGACTTCAAAAAATAAATTCAACTTCCATGCTGACAAGCCCTCTTCATGTGCTTTAATGTCCTTCCATCAAGACTGCAGAAGCAGCATTAAAGTGAACTTCCCTACAAATTATGATGTTAGATAAGAATGTCCTTACTCAAATTTCCTGAAGCTACTCAGCAGTTATTTCTGTAGGGAACATGCTGGCTGGCTGGGTTTGTTAGATTAAAGTAAGAACTTAGGGCAAGGTTCAGTTTAGTTGTTTACCATTTCAAAATCTTAAGTGTTCTTAACTCTTTCATGTGTGTTTTTTCCATCCTTGTTTTGAAAACAATCCCATTTTGTCTTTGAAGAAGCTTAAGGGGGAATGTGTAACAAGCCTGCGGATCCAAATATATTTTTTTTTCATGAATCTTAATATATACAGCATATCTTCGCACTCTGGTACTGAACTGCAGTTAGCCACAGCTCTGCATTGTGGAAGATGAGTTTACCTTGATAAACATCTTCCAAAGAACAAAATGTGACTTTGGAAGGGGTAGAATGAAAGCCTGACATTAACGCTGTCATCGCTGTGGTATTTACTGTGTCAAAAGAGTAGAAGCTTTGGTAGAAATACCAAAATTTGGGGGAAATAACAGCTGATGTCCTGAGGATGAGTCTTGTGGAAGTACTTAGTGTTCAAAGCTGGGCTTTTTCTACACTGCCATTGCTTTTGGGGGAAACCATTTCAGCTCAGTTTACGTCTCCTATCAATGCTTCTCTCGTTGCTTGCATTGGTAGCTTTGAAATTGTGTGTTTCACAAATGTTTAGTTTTGACCTCTTTATAGAGAAATTGAAAATACCAAAGTTAAAAATTACAGCTAATTTACCTCAAATTCCGCTTGGGATCTGTGTCTTTACGCAGGTTTCTGCTGTACGTTTTTCAACTTAAGAGAATTAAGTCTATTTTTGTAAAGTAAGTTATTTCTGAGTAGTACTGGCGATCTGATCATCCAAAGCCTTCCCAGCTCTGGTCTTCGTAGACCAGAAGACTACAAAGACTGAAGCACTAGAAGGTGACCGTGCCAGTCCTCACAAATTGAAGCATGGTTTGTTGTCTGTTTGACTGCCTCGCAGAACAGGAGAACCCAAAATCTTTGCTACAAAGAAATTCAAAATGCCATTTTTGTTAAGAAGTGGTATTTACAAATTAGAGTTCAATTCTAGTTCAAATAAAGATGTCTTTCATGATGACATTTATTTGGTTCATACTCTTAAAAAAGCATGTGATTTACTGTTCTTCTCATGGCAGTCCTTCAGTTTCATACATATGTATTTTGGTTTGTCTTTGACCTTTTGCTTATTATTTTTAAATTTGCATGTTTCTCATAAATACAAGCTTTTTTCTTTTTTGGGCATTCTATATTGTGATATTCCCTCTTTAATGTGGTAGAATTTTGAGAACAAGAAGTTTTGCAGAAGACCAGCATGAAAAGAATGAATGTTGAGACATTAAATGTTTACAGATCAGTTTAAGTGGATATAATCCACAACAAGTAACAAAGTGGGAACATTTAACTTCAAAGCACATATGGCTGCTGTTACAAAGGCAAAAAATGCAAGACTTAGGCCATGCAAAGTATTAGAGACACATTTTCCTGCTTTCTCGTAAACAAGTATGATATACCTTAGCTTTTTAGAGTGGTTTTGAAATGAAGGCTGTGAACAGCTTAATTTCATGGTCAGATAAAGTATTTGAATTAGTTGTAAATATTTACAATAATTTTTAGCTTTAAAAAAAGCACAAGGAAAGGGTGATTTTGTTAATTTTGTAGGAGAGAGGGTGCTTTTGGAAAATTAGTAAGCCTTTGAAATTTGGTTCCGCAGCCTTGGCCTTCTCCGAGTTCCAGCAGGAATGGGGGAAGCCTCTGGCATTGCCGGCTGCTGAGTTTGGTGGGAGCCAGCTCCGGGGGCTGCCTGGCGCCCTCGGCACGTCCCGTCCACCCCGGTGATGAGTAGGCGGGTGGGTGGATGGGGAAGAAAGCCAAATGAGCTCCAAGGAAGAGTGTGACACTAGTAAAATTAGAGAATTTTAGACAGACAGTACTGTTGCGGGTACAAATGTGTAAGACAAAGAAAATCCTCCTAAATTGACCTCGTTCAGAATTTCTGTACTTTTAATTTCTGCCTCTCGCGATTTTTATTTTTTTCCCCGCTGTTACCTCTCTCCTGTGGTTCATGCCCCATGATGTTCTCACTCCTGTGTTCCCCTCCTCACCAATCTCCTCTTGTGTGTCCAAAATTATTAATTTTTTTTTTTAGTAGATGCATACAGGTTTCCTTTATTCACTGAAGTCTACCCATGTTTTTTGCATACCAATCGTTGTGACATATTTTAAAAAAGAAGACGCCAAAAAATCCTGAAATCAAAACAACCCAGGATGCTTTACATGAAAGAAAGTTTACTGTATCAGTTTCAGTAAACTCATTGACAATAGAGAAATACATTATTTGTTAAATTATTTTTTTATATACTTTCAGCTATGGTATTAAAATATTAGATAATACTATTCATTGAAATTGAATGTACGTGTCAAACCTGCTAATGTCTACAACTACTTCTGGGTGAAATATGACAACTCTTCAACAGCATATAGATATCCTACATAACCTTTTAGGACAGGAAATGAGTAATACTGTATGAAATTGAAATTTCAGAGGGATTAAGCCTCTTCTTCACTGATAAATTCAACACAAAAATTTATTTAATAACACTGGAGAAAGTACAAGCATTTGATATATTTGCCATGCCTGAGAGATCAATTTAATCTTTTCGGGGGGGCGTAGGGGAGGGGAATTCTAAATGTTGTAAGACGTGTATTGCTATCACATTCGTATTCCAAACCTCGCTGCCACGTTTTACGAGATTATACCCTTGAAAGCTTTTCTTGGGTGTTACGCATTCTCTGTGATGTGATGTTTGAGCCTCATCATCTGAGAAAATTAGAAAGATATAGCTGTCTGATAGAGGAAGTGGGTTGTGAACAATGTTTTGTATTCAGTTCTTAAAAACAGTGATTGAAAGAGCTGCTTTAATTATACAGTACTGTTAATGAATTATTTCCTTATGCCTTGTCTCTATGAGTTACATATGTGGATGTAGTTTCAATGCACCCAACTGTAGTTTTTCAAAACTGCTAGATTAAAATCATTGTAATCTCTACATTTATTCTAGCTTTACACTGATTTAAATGGCGTTTTATCCAATAAAGTTGGATAAGCTATGTATTTAGCTGCCTAAATTCTTTTAAAACATGCATTGATGGAATTTATACAGCCACAAGTGTTTGCAGAAAAGAAAAAAAAAAGGCATTTTTTGATCCATTTGCATTAGGAAACCCTAAAATTGTAGAACTTGCTGAGTAGGTCATGTCCAACAAAATGATCTCTTACGAAAATTCTCCATCGCTTGTAAAAGATGGCAGTGTGTTATTGGACCTTTACCTTCTGCTGAGGGTTTTTTTAAGGATCATTGAAATGTTGTCAAGGAGAAAGAATGACGCGCAGGAAAATTAATTAGTATGTTACTTCTAAGTTACAGCCATGTATCTGGAGACAGTACTGTTTTGATAAGTTGCAGATAGATAATCAAATTTTCTAGTTCTTGAACTGGTGTGTGTGTCCGAAGGCGTGCTTAAATCTGGTCTATTGTTGTTCTTTTGAGCGATATAGTTCTGTGTTAAGTATACCCTCACTGGTACAGATTACCTCCCAAAGTACGCACCCAAAGTTGTCACCGCAAACTTTTTTGAATACTTTGAGATATTTCTTACTGTTTGTAAGAAATAATAAGACATTACTGACGTGATTACTTCTCTAACTTGTTTTTCAGTTAGAAAATCCAAGATATTTGCGGGAAAAACCAATGCCAGTGTCTTTGGTAGGTATTTGTATTCCCTTGATATTTTATAAGGGCAAGCAAACATACGTGATATTTTTCATTTCTGGTTAGGATTGATTTTACTTGGAGTTACTGCTTTGAACTTAATAAGTTTTTTTGAACTTTTTCTCATTCAATAGATGACACCCAAAATTGGCCTAGGAAAAAGTAGCACTTTTCGTGATGAACAGTTGCTCTTTCGAATGCATGAAAAAGAGGTAAGAGTCTTTTTAGCCTTTTTCGAAAAAGAAAATTACACCCAAATTAGTAAATTAGGGCATTTGCTTTGGAAATTGGGCATTCACAAAGCAGTTTGTTATAGAAGACAATCTCATGTAAGAGAATTTTTTCTGAAGTGACAGGACTTTTCATTAAATACTTAGTATATTTCCCACTTACTTAGGGCATAAAAAAAGAATTTCTGAACACATTTACTGTTCCTTTGGAGGAATTTTTAGTGAAGAAGAGTTTGAGTTCTAGGAATTTTCCAAACTGCCTTTTAACAGAAGCAATAGAACCCTTGATTTAGTGAGGATTTTTGTTTACTTCCTATATACCTTAAAAAATCTGCAGGTCTAGACCTTGTTTCTATTAGGACCTACATTATTTCTATCTTTGCCGCATCTGTCTCCAATCCTGTTTTATTCATATGGGGTTTTGTATTATTTCTTTTGAACATTGTTAATTGGTGAGATTACTGTCAAAACTTGCCTATCTAATTCTCTCGTATCATGTTATTTTATTTTGAACATGAACAAAAGTAAAATTTTCTGGTCATTTTTACCTGATTCATAATTTAAGGAAGTTGTATGCCTGTGGTATTTTTATCCTGAACTACTCAGTTTATTTAAAACATCAGTCATAAGATAAAACTGAAATATGCTGTTCATGCTATGCTAGCACATAGATATTTCCAAATTCTTCTGAAACTACGTAAGCATTACATATTTTTCTTTGGAAAGTCAGTGAATCAATGGTCTGGTGGACTAGACTTCAGGAAAGGAAATTCAACATGTATTAGGAAAATGATTAAAAAAACTCCAAACCCAACACTTTTCTCTCTCTGCCCTTCAAATTGCTATTTTCGGCCACGTGCCCTTGGAAAATGGAGGTGTCTGTGTACAGTTCCTTAGCTGTCCACAGGCTCTTGGACCTACCCAGGGCTCAAAGTAGGTAGGAGTTGGAAAGGAAGGGACATCATCTGCAAACCGTGAAATCGTCCCTCCTTCTACGTGGTGCGCGGTGAGGACAGGGATGGATGAGAACTGTCCTGAAGTTACTTTCGGGGACACTTTGGAAGACATCTTTAACTGAGACACAGGGGAACGGAAATTTGGTTTGCGGGCGCTTCTGTTGTTAGTAAAGTGATGGACACCAAAGTCTGCTTTATGTTGATAGCTGGCAGTCGGATTTGACGCTTAAACAAGCAGCCTGATACGGCGGTTGCACAACGCGTGTGCCTTTCACTTTCCCTGCTCTGCTCTAATATTGACTGTTCTTTTGTATTGACAATATTCAAACCGCCACTGCCTCGGGATGAGGCAAGGCAAGGTTTCATAAGAGGTGAAAACAGGCAGAATAATCAAGAAATTGAAAGCACAATGGTGTCATTTAAATAATATTTTCAAATTAAATAAACAGGAACGCATGCCAAATAGCTACATAAAATAGCTAATGCTTCGCTAGCTCAGTGGAAAAAGCCTCTAAACCACACAGTAAAAATCCAGTACTTCTTGCTAATGTTACTCGACTTTGGGCTAGTTTAAACTGGAAAGGTTATAGACTGTATTTCACAATCACTATGTGTGCACTATTAAGTAAAAAACTTAAATGTGTTTTCATCTTGTTTTGTTTGTGAAGCTCAGTTAAGAATAAAGCCTTTTCCTTTATAGAATGTAAATGTATTAACAGAAAAATAGTGCTGTACAGAAGAGTTTTGGTAAACCTTGAACTGTTTTCAACCTCTTTGTAGTAGAACAGGAGAACATAAAATAGGGTAACTGTGGGTTTTTGCTTTTGACCTTTAGACCTTTGTTCATAAACCATTCCTGCACCTGTTTTGACTTTGTAATGCTAAACACATGGCCATTTTCAATGATAACCACATCACAGTGCGATGAAAATGTATCATCAGACAGTGGGGTTTAGTCATATTTTCCCCAAATACTTCTGACATGGATTAAACCATTTGGGAAACTGTCATTACCGAAAAATCACGGGTTCAAACGAGGAAGATGCAACAAAACAGGAATATATCAGTTTTCAGCAGTACAGCAAAGCAGAACAGATGGCATGACTGGCTTATCTTGATAAATAGGAAAAAGCGTCCCTTTGAACTTCACCTTGGGTCATCCTGTGTGCCACCCAGTGCTCCACACAGCAGAGGAAGGGGGAAAGAAAAAAGTTCTCATTTGTGATTTTTTTCAGAAAACCAGAACCAATACCACTGCTAAGATATCGGTTTGAAATTCTTCTGGAATTAAAAAATGAATTTAGCTATGTTAATAAAACATGATGTTTTGCTAACCTTTCTCAAACAAGTAGATTATCTGATGTATCCTTTAAAGAAATTTTGGTCTTTCTTTAAAGAAGAGCTATTTCTTATTTTTTCATTTTGTCAGTCGCAAGTTTTCTTAGCATTTTTCTCAATTTCTTTCTGTTTTATTTCTGTAAGCAGAGGTATTTATTTATATAGACTCAGCAAATGAAACCTAAGCAAATCTGAAGCAAGAATATTGGAAATAATTTTCTCTTTTTATTCTTTTAAACTGAGGCTTATAATTAACACCAGGAGTAAATTTGTACTGAGCTAATACCAACTCTTAAATTATTTTTTAAATGTTTTTTAGGCAAACTGGAAAGCTCAATTCTTTGTGCAATAACAGTATTATGAAGCTTCATCTATCTGGGTTAACCGAGAACATGAAGTGTTTCCAATGTTTTTGTTGACTTTATCACTGTGCTCCTGTAACTTTTCTGGTTTGATTTTTGTAAATACAGTGATAAAGTCTTTGGACACTGGAGCACAGGTGCTTTTTCTGCCTCTTTTTCTGCCTAAAGCAGCCTGGCAGACACAGTTGTCTTTCTGGCCATCAGCTGGAGGAGTAGTTCGTGCAGTGCAACTGGAGGGAAACCTAGTTCTGGGGAAGGCGGTGGGGGAATTTGCAAGAGGATAGAAAATACCTGCAGGATCATTTCCACCAATTTGTCATGTGGAATGAGGACTCAGGAAGAGCGAGTCCATGCCCAGGGAAAAGGAGAGATGAGCTGCGTGGTGAAAGATAACTTAGAGTGTAGAGAATGGGGAAAAGGCATCTTTTCCCCTTGAAAATGCATTTTCATGGATTGAGGACCGGAAGTAAGAAGAAAAGGAAGAGTTCGGGTGTTTTTTGTTATGTTTTATTTAATGCGTTCAAGAATTCTGTCTTTAAGATGCAGCCTTTAAAAAAACTATTTAGAACCTTTATCTTTGTAATCTTTATGTTTTTCTCCTTTTTTTGTGAATGACCACTCCTATTTGTTGCGTGACACAAATTTTGTTTATAAAGATCATCAAGCTGTCTATATAGTTTTACTGCACTGCAAGTGTTGGAATCTAGCGATATATTTATATTAAGATAAAATCAGCACACTGCAGTGATGATGTTATAGTTAAGTCTTGGTCTGGCTAAAAGTGTTCTGAATTTAAGGTGTTGAAAGCAGCAGATTTACTGTGCTTCTCACTTATCTGGCAAGAAATTATAACTTGAAATGGAGAGAGTTGCATAAGGGCTTTGCTAGAGATTTTGTCCAAAAGGGACCATACATAGAACATAGAGGAAAGAATGCAGGGAGGAAAGAAAGTTGTAGAATTTGGAAGGGCGAGTGAATAACACTTGCTGGTGTTATTGTAGAAAAGAGGTGGATTTTTTAGGGGGGTGGGAGGAGGGAGAAGATGTGTCCCTGCAGTTAGAAGGAGATGGTAATAGGTGAGCATTGTCCTTTTGCTTTTGATTTCTTCCTCTTAATTGCTCTGTTCTATAGCAAAATATTTAAATACATGAATTAAACAGTTAATGCATGCCAAATTAAAAGCAATAAGTAAAACTAATATGGAGACATTATCCTAAAAGAAGGACTTCTGTAATTAAACTGAGCTTTTACCAATGTAAAATTAACATTATTGTGCTTTTAGCTACCTCATGGATTTAATATTTTTTCCTCATTGAAAACAGGTATTTTGTTCATGTCTTCCAGGAATGGTAACAAACTATATCAGTATTGTTCTCTTGTATATTATAATGAAATAAAAGTGTTTGTGTGCTCATGTATATATATGTCTCTAGGGTTTAAAACTCCTTGGCTGATGGATATAGATACATATGTGTGTGGAATTGGGAGAGCTGAATACAGAGCCGAAGGAACCTACTTAGGCATGGAATGGGACTAGGGATCCTGTTTGCACTTTTAAATCTTAGCAGTATTTACGAATAGGAGGGGAGTGTTTTTATGGACTTTCTGAAAGCATTTGAGTTGCAAAGGCATCTGTAGGTGGGCCCAAAAGTTGAATCTTACAATAACTGGAGCTTCCTGTGTTGGAATTTTTTTTCCTTCTGATCTCTCTGTTCTTTATTTCCATTTCTCTTCCTTTACCGTTTCCCTTCTTCTGTCTTGTTCATCCAGAGCTGCCAAGTCATACTTCTGCTCATAAATATCTTGCTGTTTTCCAAGGGGTAAAAATTGCTAAGGTTTTTAATTCTGGTGAATGTTCTTGTTAAAATGTGGGAATGCACACTGAATTCTGTTAACACAAGTGTGGCCCATAAGAAGGGGCAAGAAAGTGCAAAAAGGCAGATAAGATATACTTAGTGCTTTCATCCTGATTTTTCACTTTGGCGTAACTTTTTTTCTTGTGACAACTCAGTTCCGAAAATACTGTTTTATTCCCCTTAAAATTGTTCCAGGCAGTGTGTATTGTGACTTCGAATATTCTCTGGTTCATTTGAATTTTCTCCGTTATCCGCAAACCTGGTGTCTATTTTGAATGCAGTGTCAGATTTATATTGAGAATCCACTTGTAAACTGATTCTCACCACCAAGTAATCATTCTGAATAGGAATCTGTTAGTTCATGTTTAAAAACACAGCAATCTTGACTTCTGTTAATGTAATTCCTGGCTGATTAATGTCCTGTTCCTAAGAACATATGCAAGTTGTCCATTGTCTTCTGTGTGAGGAAATCGCATCCTGTCTTGCTTTGATAACTCTTCAGAATGTAATGTAATAAACCCCAAACCTTATTTTATTGCTAGACTGGTGTGAGACATACAGTGTGTGTCAGGATGAGACATGTTTTCATAAACTGACTTGTGATTTGTAATTCCTGATCCTAATTGGTCTGGTCATGTAGATATATACGTACATGTACAGTTACTTATTTATTTTTTTTGCAATAGTTTGTGAACTATGTCATTAATTATTGCACATATGTGCTGGAGACATTGAGAAAGATCAAAGGGGTAGGTTAGCAATTCAAACTAGTGTTTTAACCAGTAGAATGTCCAGATGGTTGCCAAGCAGCTGGGAATTAATCTTTTGCTGCATGATTAATCTCTACCTCAAAGTGTCTCTCCCTTTAAAAAAAAAAGAAGAAAGTTTGGTTGGGTTTTTTTTTTTTTTAACATGTATAGATCCTGTTTTTTAAGGGAGAAAAGACGTTGACGAGCAAAAGTGGGCACTGTGCGCTGTTCTCGCTACATGTTGCAGTTGTGAGATAGAGGTAAAAGTACGGTTTTAATGACTGTTTTAGGAGACCCCGAAAGGAGTGTAAAAAGTTCAGTAGCTGCTGAAATATGACATATGAAAAGAAGGAATAACACTGAGGAAAAGTAACTGATGTTGACTCGGTGTGTACAGACTCATTTACTTCACTGGGCTTGGCACTACGCAGAGCTGTATGAAGTTTTCAAGTAGTACCTACTATTTTATTATATTCAGATTTGACTAACTCCCTTTGAAATCAGTATGATTTCTGCATGTTCACAAGGTTCAACTGGGTTCAATTTTCAGTGCTGGCAATTGAAGATACGGTTTGTTGCATTTTTGAGCTCTTTGATGAAATTGCATCTAGTAAGTTATGACCATGTAGAAGCTTTCACAATTCCTAAACAGATTTTCAACTTTTTTTGGTACTTACTGATGTCAGAGTCGCTACTACAAGCAGCAGATGTGTTTGTTATGTATGGAAGTGGGACACTTGCCACTCCGAACTCTGCTGTTAAGTAATATGATGTGCTGTAGTGCTGATAGGGATGTTATGTTGATTAGCTATATAAAATATCCTTTAGAGTAAAAATACTATTTCCAGTTATTACAGTTGTTGGGATAAAAAGCTGTATGCTTTTCTCCCTATTCCCACCACCCCCAACTTGGAAATCTATGAAAAATACATTGTTCTCTCTTGAAAGAGACTAATGACATTTACATATGAATAAGAACAATTCTCCATTCAATTATTTTTCTGTATACAGCAAATGTGTATTAATGTTCAGCGTCATTTAAAAAGTCGTACTTTTCTTGATGAGAGAAAGCTGGTATAATTTGATTTAGGACAAAGCCTTTCATTTTTAGTGGCTGTAAAAATGGGGCGATGTCATATTAATTTTTTACTTATGTGAATATCTAGTTTCTCTTCAAAGAGTACCCTGTAAAAATATTGTAACTGGAAGTAGTAGCTGTGGTGTTTTTAAAGAGTAAAGATAGAAAGAAGGTTAGATATGTGGAGAGAAGTATAAACGTTTGTTAGGTCAAATAATATAGTCCAGATCATAAACATAGACTTTTGTGGAGGGACCTTTGAATCTGGGCAAAATGCCATGTTTATAAAGGGTCTTTTTACATTCTAATTTCTGGGTCGCATGTTCCACTTGTTTGACAATTCTCTTCTTTCAGTCTGGCTCTGGTTTGTCCAGACTGTAAGCTCTTTGCAACAGAGACTTTACAAAACATTTATTTCACCTGAGGCATTGCATGGGATAAAAATATTGGTGATATTCAATGCAGAATTTGGAGCGGTTAATGTATCTGCTGTTTCAAAATGTAGTTCTAAATTTATTTTCTTTTTGGAAAATTTCTGTGTTGTGCTCAGAGGATGAGCGCAAACATCAGGAGAAAAGCCCAGTGTTAATGTGAATCCCAGATGGAAAACTTGCTTGTATTGTGTGTAATGTTCCACTAGGAAAAATATTATTTATGACTTCCTCTAATTTATAGGATTTGTTCTTAAAGTCTGATAGAGCCTTGGAAATTTCAGTCGAGTGAAAACAGCTAGCTGGCAAAAGTACACGCCACCATCCCACCCCCTGCCCCTCCCAAGACATTTTTGGGAAGTGTCTGTATCTGAAACAGGGAGAAACAATGACTCTGGATACTTAAAAGAATCTGCTTTGCATATCATAAAATTTCTCAAAATAGTCCTCCCCATTGATAAAGGGAACCGAGCTGAACCTCAGGGAGATTCATCTACCTGCCATCTGTGCTTGCAAGGAGATCAAATCTGTTTGAGCTTTCAGGACCTGTTGGTCATATTTGATACCTTGGTCGGGAGGCGCATTTCACTGTGGCATAGACCCAGAATGTCAGTGAGTTTCTCTCCTCGTGTACTTTGCCTGTTCTCACTGCAAAGATTTTCCAGCTCTTGGCTGGCAGGAGAAGGGAGTATGATCACCACATTCATCAGTGTGAAAGATGAGGTGTATTTCTGTATGTGTCTTACACCTTTTTACCCTTCCCGCTGTCTTTTCATGCTACGGTGCAACTCTCTTCAGTTAAAAACGCTTCAAGAGTAGATATTGATGTTTAAAATTATTTGAGCGAGGGGCAGAAGTTGCTTATTAAATATAAAATGTGATATGAAGTTATATATCAAGTGACGAGTGTGCTGGTTTCGGACATCTGAATGCGATGATGTTGGAAACAGGCAGTATTTGTTCCACACACTGTAAACTCAGCACAAGGTTTTCAGCAGTTCCATTTTGAAAATGGAAGATTAGATCCAATATGATAAGATTTTATATTTACTGCAGAAATGTCTGTACAAATAAATTTTCTTTTCGATAGTTAGCTGCTTATTCTGCCTCTTAAATTGCTCTACATGTTATAAGTATTAATACACCTCAAAGCTAATCTTAAGAATTTTTGAGGGTACAATGTAACATAAGGAAATAACGCAATGAAATAAGATAGCTTGTTAATTACGATGTGAGATACACTGGTCCAAATTACTTTTGTCTGGAGACAGCATGTCTTTATGTGTAATAAATCTCGAGTGTTTTGCAAGTACGGTATCTCCTGCCTTGGCCTGCCTGTATAGTTTAAAACACTATATAAATTATTGGTATTTATTTTTTTTAACCTTGGATGTGAAAATTGAGCAAACACGATTGGGTAGAAAGTTCTAGTTGTTTGTTCATTTTCTTATTTTGTTTTCTTAAGAAACCTTTTTCTTCTATGAAAATATCAAAGCTTTGCATTGTGCACTGATTTCTTTTAGCAGCTGCATAACACCAAGACAAATAAGTTTTGTCGCATATTGTAAGATATACAAGTCATTGTTCTGCATTGTTAGTCCTTACTTTGAAGTTCTCATTTATTGTTTACATCCTTCTCCCCCTTCCTCGCTTCCTCCCTCCCTCCCCCATATATTCATAGACTTGGAAAAATATCTGGCAAGCAAACAAGTACTGTTTTGTCAAATATCCAAAAAAAAAAATATCTCTGATGGATGTTAAACCTTCAAGATGCCACCTCTGGCCTAAGGGTGATCCCTGTAATAACGACAAGTGAACAGTGATCAGTAGTTCAAAGCTATCTCTGAACTACAGCCTCAGATTAATATTGTTAGTCTACTTACTGATTTACTTTTAAATCAGTTATTGAAACATTTCTGCAAAGTTTTGTAAAGGGTGACGAGATGAATGTTTGTCTTCTGTCATGAAAACTGAGATAACACCTTTTTTTTGCCAAAGATTTATGACAGTTGCAGATTAGACTCTGCGGGTTTAAGTTTGACGTTATTATTTAAATTTTCATAGCACTTAACCTGTGCTATGAAAATACAGGACAGCGATACGATGAATCCCCATTTTCAGGTAACTGTTTGTTGGTTTGGTGGCGCTTTGTTTTTTTAAATTAGGAAGAAAGTGTGAGCAGGCACATGAAAGCAGTTCTGTTGATACCACCCTCCATGGCTTTAAATAACAGGGACAGCACAGATGTTTGACATCAGTAATGTTTACATGGCCTTAGGGTTTAATTGCCTCATACTCTTTGTAAGGAGAATAAACAATGACAGAAATCCAAAGGAATGATGTTCAGGCAACAGCAGTGGCTGCATTTCATACATAGTTGCAAACTTCTCCGCTATAGCTAAATATCGACGCTTTTCTGTGTCGGAGTGGTATCGTGCCATAAATTTCATGTTCTCTGATGCCCATTGACTGGTAATAAAAGGTATTAAAACTGATAAGCCTGAATGCAGATAATTGCCTCAAACAAGGTGAATGACTTGTCTAAGTTGTTTTTATCTGTTTTCTCTGAAACTTATGAAGGTCTTTGATACTGTTGTAGGTTGTGTTGCTTCTCAATATGTGTTTAATAAATCAAGTAAAGCTGAAGTGCAAAGGGCGCTTTATAGCAGAGCAGCACATCAAGTTACAAAGCGCTATTCCGCAGGAAACGCAGAAACTTAGCAAATGAGGTTTGACGTTTGGGAGCTACACATACGTGGTTGACTCAGTTCAGTATGTTTTTAATTTGAAAGATACTCCTTTAACGAAATTAGTATTTAATAACGTGTTTAAACTTTGGAATGGAAGGGGAGAAGTTTCACTCCCAGTTGTGAAGTGATGAGCCCGTTTGCTTCGACCCCAGCCTTAATGAGATCACTTCTTAAAATGTGTTTACGCGATTCAATTCTTTATCTACATATGCAATGAGATTGGAAGACTGCCTTACACAAGGGTGGGTCAAAAAGCAGATTTATAAATGAAAGCAGTACTCCAAGCTTTGCTACGGGACGGTTTTGTTGTCATTGTGCTTTCTGGCTGTTGCAGCAGTTTTCCACAGAAGACGTTGTAAGGGCAGGATTTTTAAACCAATACAGCTTTATTTTTACAGTAAATGCTCAAATTAACACTTCCAGAAGTTTTGATGAAGATAATGTGTGCCTTGGAACTATGGACCGTTACAAAATTTCAATATTGTTGGAGATTTTTATTTTATTTTGTTTTTTACCGGACTCATTACAAATATGGCTTTCCTCTTAAATCTAGCTGAAAACTGCATGTGCACATCAACTATTGAACTTCAACCAATTTAATAGAGGGCTCCTCACGCTTCTTTATCTAGGAGATCCTGAAGGGACAAAATGATGTAGGTTGTGGACAAAGCAGATAGAGCAGGAAAATGTCTGGGGTGGTGGAACTTCAGAATTTCCTTGGTAGGTTTGTGGAAGTCAGGGACCTTGAGGTGAAGGTAGCGCCTTTTCAGCCCTCAACTGATGAGGAGTTGGGGGTTGGGATTTTTCAAGTAAAATGTTTTGGGGTTGGTTTTTGGGGTTGGTTTTGGTTTTCGTATTTTGGTTTTGGTTGGGTTTGGGGTTTTTCCAGTCTTCAGAGAAAAAGTAAATCTGTTATGTTAGTATAGTGCTCACCTTCATTAAGAGCTGACTTCTGTATCCTGGATGCATTTTTCAAATGTGTTGTTTGGTTGCAACTAGCTCTCCCAAAAGCGAAGATGTCAATCCTTTTTGGAAAGCAGGGCCAAAATCTGTGAAATTTTAAGGGGGGTCTTTTCTGCTGGAATTAGTGCATTGTATTAATAAACTGAAATTGATGAGAACTAGTGCAAGTGCAAGAATGGTGTTAAGTGGAAGATTAATGACAAGGTGGGGGAGCCAGCTTCAAGTACAGGGATTGCTGCTGTCGACCTGTGGGAAAACAGCCATGTGGTTGAGAACAATCACCCTCAGTTGAAAATATACGTCCATATTTAATACAAGACAAATTCTAGAGCTTGATTTATTTTTATGTTCTTTCAACCTACAAAATAATAAAACGTAGACCAGATCTCAGCTGATGCAAACCGCCAAGGATTAATTTACATCAGCCACAACATGCTCACTTTATTAACGATTTTTAAATGGAATGTGTTTGTGTGCATTTAATAGCTATGCAAGTGCAATGGCTATACATCAGTAATTCATAAGCTTTTAATGTAATTCAAGTAGATTGGAGTCTCTTTCATGTTTAGTTTCTAGTATTTGTGTTTTTACAAGGCCTTCATATTTATTTATGAACTATTCACAAACTGTCATCTATCTGGAAGTGGATTACTGTGCTCTTTTTTTAAATCAACACTTATTTATCGCCTAGTACTAAGATTTTCTTCTATAATGTCACTTTGTTGGAGGGATATATGCATATATTTCTTTTCATATGTACGTATGTGTATATTTTATGAATAGAACATGCATTTTTATCATGATGCTTATTTTTGGATGATAAAAGAGATGACTGACAGCAGAGAACACTACCTCTTTTCTTTGGATTAATTGTCAATCTAACTCCTCTCCCTGGTAATTTGCATAAGGCTATGTTCCTATTTAGTCTTGGGAGATGGGTACCCTTTTTGTATGCGGTGTAATAAGCAGGCGTATACTTTGGGTATCAGAGGATGTGGAGTCTGGGAATCGAAAGGATTTGCTGCTCTTCTGTTTTCGGTTCTTGGGGAGTCTTATCACAAAGTGGTGTGGGTTGGAAGGGACCTTGGAGATCATCTAGTCCCACCCCCCTGCCCTGGGCAGGGACACCTCCCACCAGACCAGGTTGCTCCAAGCCCCGTCCAACCTGGCCTTGAACCTCCAGGGATGGGGCAGCCACAGCTGCTCTGGGAACCCCCGCCAGGGGCTCACCACCCTCACAGCAAAGAATTTCTTCCTAATATTGTCTTCTGAGTTGACTGAGATTTCGGTAGCTCCCATTTTCAAGTCACAGTAACGTAGTGATGTTTTCAAGTCACAGTAACAGAAATATGTGACAAAAAGTGATCAAATAAAAGAAATAATTTGCAGTGTGTTTATTGTTTGTATGTATTAGATAAAGATTCATGCCTGAATGACTACGTCTGATAAGTCAAAGGAATAAAAATAAAGGCTGAACCAATAACGCTTGTTGGTTCCTTTGGAGTTTCTCAGTTGAGAGGGTTAGAAGTCAAGTTCTTAGTTAAGCTAAACAAAAATTTGAGAACTGAGAATAACCAGATGGTGATGGGAGTCCGGTGTCCAGCTCCAAGGCGGGTGGACCTCAGCCCCACGCTCTCTTGGAACAGCCAAAAGGCAAATACAAATTTTTCTGTTGGCAACAGAACGCTTCAAGATGTCTTCTGGTGAGAAGTCACTCTGGGGAAACTTTTCTGCCCACTTTGCTTTCTGAACAGTGGAAGTGATGAAATGCAGAAGTGGAGTAGCCTGAATCTGAACTCGAGGTGGCTCTTTTGATTTTTAGAAAAGTCCAACACAAAATACCTATCATATTTGCAGAGTCCTGAAGACAGTCTTTAATGGCATAGTGAAACTATGCAAGAGATTTAAAAATACTTTTAAGATGAAAAATGAGACTATAAGTAAGAAGTGGCGATGTGTTACTGTGTTGGAGGGGTTCAAGTACACTACTTCGAACAAGCAGAAGCAGGAAATGTATTTTAGCAATCGAATTCAGCTGCAATATCCTTAATCCCGTTATAAGTAACCTTTAAAAGGAAATGTTTTTCTAATGTGAAATCTCTGAATAATAGAAAGCAAACAAAAATAAACATGCATCTGGGCTAAAGGACATTCTTTGTATAAATGTAACACCTGCCTAAAGAATAAAAGCAAGTTTACCATAGTTGGTGTATTAACAGAAATACTGAAAGTTTCATTCTTAAGTGTTTATTTAAATAACGGACGATAGCTTTTTCTGGGCAGTAGCAGTTGTTTTTATTGCCAACTAAAACATCTTACAAATTCATTTTCTAAATAACTATTTTAGGTTGAGATCTGTTGTAACAGTTTTATCAAATAGATATGAAAATGCTGAGAAACTGAATATAGATTCTTTTCTTAGCGATTATTTGTTAGTGAGTTCCCACTGCCTTCTCAAAGACAAAAATGAATAATTTAAGTTATGCGAAGATCATTAGCATAATTTATTCTTTATTTTAATTAAGTTATATATCTGTTCTCTTTTGTTTTTAAAGCTGGACATAAAAATGAAAATAGCAGAAGGTAAATTTCATGAAGAAAAACTTAAATTACAGCAGAAGCATGATACTGATGTTCAAAAGGTAAGAAGTGTTTGTATTTTTTTTCCAAAGACAGTATATAAAACAAAATAATAGAGTCTGATTACAATAAATAATTAGCAATTTTACTTTAACTTCTTCATGATTGCAGTTAATGTTCCTTTAAAGTAAGATTGTAGGTAACAGTTTGTATAAGCTGATAGGAATGGAGAATATTCTATGGTAACGTAAACTTAGGAAGGGAAAAATGCTTGCAGAAAGTGGATGAAAATACAAGATATTTTGTTTGTTTGACTGAGACAACCTATTTCACCAGCCTCACAGCTTGTATGGATTCGTATGCTGATGAAATCACAAACTTGGGATTTTTCTTTTGGAGGAAAAGCACTCGAATTATAGAAAAATGTGAGCAAATATACTTAAAACAAATTTTTATGGACAAAATGCAAAACATAACCATAGGAAAATCTGAATTCCTACTAATACAGTAGTAGTGCTTGTTCTCATGTCTCTGTTTTGACACTGTATCTTAAAGTATAGAGTGGTCAATAAACACTTTGTTATTTATGTTATTGCATTGTTAAAGCTATACGTGGCTGTGAATTCTTCACGGCTATAAAATGACACCAGATACACTTCCTTTGGGTTAAATTGGGCTTGTCTTTATTGCGTTGCATAAAGCCACTTCTGGGGAGATTAACAAAAAGACTGTCAAAGACCACGCTGTTAATGTTAATACCATGTTTTAAACATGCGGGGTCAAATTCTGCAAGGTCCTAAGCACCTTCTGAAGTTTTCTGATCCCCGGAATGTAACGGGAGTTAAATGCTTAGCGTCAGGATCGTGGCGACTTACCCTACTGTAAGCTTTGCCTTCCTGAGTGCCCCTGGTTTGGGTCTTAAGACTGAGTCACAGGCTTGGAGGAAGTGAGTTGACACAACACTGTGACACATCAAAGCCTCCTGAAAGGATGTTAATATTTGGTCAGGTGCATATTTGGCTCATCTGTTCTCAAAGTCTGCAAGCATAACCAGTTAGCAAAGCTGAGAGTCTAAAGGAAACAGCTTTGGGAGAATAAGAAATAGTTTAAATGCTTTCTCATCCCTTGAGTTGCCATCCTTTTCTAACTGACGTTAGGATTTTGTCTTTTGAAGTTGTTTAATGTTGGATATTTTAGAAAAGGTTAAATAGTGTCATATTAAAGACGCAAACCGTTTAACGCAGATGGAGTAATATTGTTTTAAGATGAAAGCTTTGGCTTCATGAGAGATTTGGGGCACTCTTATAAAATTTCTGTAACTTTAATGTTTATCTTAAACATGAAGTTTAAATTAAAATACTATCTCAAAGTGTGCAAATATTCAAGCAGGTTTTTTTTTTTTTCCAAAATCAACGTGTACAGAAATGTGAATGTAGTTACACCTCACATATTTGCTCTGTTCCAGCCCATTGTTTCTCGGCATACATGCAAAGAATTGCAATTGGTGAAGTACAAAAGAGTGTAAGGAAGTTCACCAATTATTTAAGTATTTCTTAAACCTGCTGAGAATTTTAGATGCTTTTAAATAGTATTAGGCAACATAAATATGAGAAGGGAAACAAATCCTTTCTATTTGTAGTCGTAGCACCATGAAACTTCCAAACTCAACAAAAGCAACGTGGATTTATCCAGGTTTAAAAGAAAACAAAAAGACCCCCCCCCTAAAACATGAAAGTATTTCTTAATCTACTCTACTGCCTACATTTATCTAAATTGATCCTTTGTTTATGGCTTGGCAGTCTTAGCTGTGAAAATTGCTCAGATTTAGTCATTTAGTCCTGCGTGACTTAAGCACTTCTTGAAGGCAGCTCCTTTGACAGAGATCAGTGTATACTACTTTGTGCACCAGCTGTAGTTTTGGTTTTTTGGACTTTTGTTAAAGTATTGTGAATTTTCCCTGCAGATTTTGGACAGAAAGAATGATGAAATAGAGGCATTGAAGTCCCTCTACAAAAACAAACAAATTGAAGCTGAGGAGACAATTAGAAAACTGGAGAAAAAAGGTGATTTTTATCTTCAGGGTGGTAGTTTACTGCTTGGTGGTACTGTACTGCATCCTTCTTGTGGCTACGGGCTTGCACATTCCTTCTAGGTACAGATGTTCCTTTCCTCTTCATTTGCAGGTCTTGACCTGATTTTGCCTTTAGATTTTTAGAGGCTTGTCCAGTAGTCTTTGCTGTACAGTTTCCAAACCAAAGTTTCCGAGAGGCAGTGTGATCTTGTTATATTTAATACTTACAGGTTTTATGAGCGTCACCAAAAAAAGTTTCTTTGATGAGACCGAAGTATTTTGACCACTTATTTCAAACTTTTTGGAATCTCTGGCTCAAGGTTAATTTGTTTATACATTCAGTACATTTTAGTCAAACCACAATGTATTATTTAGGACTGTTGCGGTAAGAGATTTCAAACACGAGTAGTAGTCTTGAATATGTCTTAAGTACAAAACTTGGCCTGAGTGTGGCTTGTCAGCAGTTTTTGAATGTTAGTTTCTCTTAGAATTCCTTGGAGTCCATTTACACTATGGACTAAACCACAATGTAAAATAATACACAAGTTTGGTAATCTACATACAAAACGGGAGAGAGTTCCATGTATATTGTTTCCTGCTCCTTGCCAAAGTAGTTTCCAGCAGGGGATCCGGTACTTCTCTTGCGGGGCTGGTTGTTGTGCTCAGCTGTAACTGGTTGTGTTTGAGTGACCTACACTCTTGCCACACCGTGAAAATCACCAGTCACTTTTGGAAAGTGAATTGGTACCTGCCTTAGTTGCCACAAAATTTGTCAGACTGGGAATTCTTGATGGAATTGCTTGCAGTTTAAATTGGGGAACTTAATTTCCTTTTGTATCCTGGGCATTCAGCCTTCACGAGAACCTTTTCTGCTAAAGATGCACATCAAATCAGGTTAAAAATGCCTGTTTTCTTTAGGTTGTACAGAATTTTGTTGATGTAGATTCACTGCTTCAGTAAGGAAAACCCACTATGAAATATTTTGTAGATAAAATAGAGAACAGTGAACACCTTGTAATATTTTAGTGGCACAGAATCTAAGTGCTAAATTTTAAAGCTTATGCATTAACCCAAAAAACATCAGAAAGCCAGGTCAGTTGGAAAACTGAGGCAATCTGATTGCATCTGTTGCCAACAATGAAAAATCCCCAAGGTGTCTCTTGAATGGTTGTTTGTTTTCCCATTTTTGACAGTTCAGACCCTGGTTCGTGAGTCACAAGTCGTCAGAGAAGCGAAAGAGAAGCAGATTGTGGAGTTAAAGAAGATGTGTGAGCAAAGCAATGATTCTTTGAACAACGAATGGGAGAAAAGGGTAATTAATAATACTTGGTTTTTTTGAAAGGCTCCTACAGTGTATATCCGGGCTAATACATTTTGTCACTTAAAAATATGTTACTTTTAGTGATATTTTCTTATGCTGATCTTACCTTTTTCTGGAGTAATCTTGCAAGACTCACCCGCACCCACCCACACCCCCGCCCCTGCCCAGCTGGTCACTGTTCCTGCGGTTCATCTGCCCCCTTGGCAAGTCTCTGGACGTACTGGGGAAGTGTTTATTTCTGGTTGACCTGACATGGAATTTTAATCTCGGTAGACCTGCTGCTACCTGCTGCCACGGTGATTCCTTTGAACTGTTATTTTTGCATTGGGTCATGAATTCTTCAATGTATTTTTATTTATTGTTAGACTCAAGACAGCAGCAAAGCAGAGAGAACAGCATGTTTGTTGCAAGACAGCTTCACCTTTGCCCAGATTATTGTCAGTATTTATCTTGCTTACCCGTCGCAGGAGAGGGAAGGTCACAAAAAGGGCAAAACCACCTCCCTTCATAGATGAAGTATGCTGTTTAATTTAGGTTTTTTGCAGCCCTGCATCTGGAAGTGATGTGGATTTTAATTCTTGTCTTGTAAGAGATAAATCATAAATCTTGTCCTTTGTGCTTAAGACCTTGAGACTTCAGTGTTAGGTGGGTTTTTTTGTTTTCTTTTAGAGAAGCATTATTTTCAGCCTGAGGTCATCCCAGTTTTTGCAGTTACCCAGCAAGTGCTCTTCCTACAGCTGTAATTGTCATCAGTGATGCCAGCGTGCAAACAGGAAAGCAAATTAAAATGCTAATAATAATTTTAACTTAATGAAATGATAGCAGTGAAATCAGAGCATGTATCTTATGGAAAAGCATGGATAGTTTGAAATATGATGGAAATATAGTAAAAGTTAATAGTGCAATATTTTTATAGCTTTATATACTACTGCTTCTGTATTTTTTCCTTTAAATAGATGCAGTTTATTTGAATAGACATTGCTGACAATAATGCAGGTATTACTATAATCTCTTATAGAGGAGGTAGAGGCATTCCCAGAATTCTTGGTTTTATTTATATCGTATGCACCTGGAGATTAAATATTTATTTATTTGTTTATTTTTCCAGATAATTTTTTAAAGGATCTCAAATTCAGCAAATCTTCTGGACACCACAGTATATACATGATACTTATAATAATACTTTATTAGCATTCTTATCTTTTGGATGAAAAGTGTTATCTTACCGCACGCTGTTGAAGTCTGGTAAATAATGGTACAGGTTCCCAGACACCTCCGTGGTTTTGGTACCCTGTATTCTGGGGAGAAAAGTCTATACTTGCGCAAATTAACCTGATTTCAGCAGTATGTTTAGAATGGTGCTTTTATTTTGTATATTGCAGCTTTCTCCCTCAGCCATGAAATGGATATGTTAGAAACTTGAGAAATCCATATAGCAGTTATACAACCAGTACACCATGCGAGTTATGCATGCTAATTTGACATGGCATTAGTCCCTACTATTGTATAGATAGGAAATTTAGTTTTGAGGCTGCTTAACTAGAAAGAGAGGCCACTGGTCTTTAGAATATAAATCAAGGGTTAGTAATGACACAAATAATCCTTTTATTAGAGAAGCAGATAGTCAAGGCTCTCCAGCTTCTTACAAACTGAGAGGCAGATAAACTGGCAGTGTAAGTATCTGGAGAGAGTATTAGTGTTCCTGTTATAGAAATTCATTAATTTTGTGCAACGGTCCTTGGTGTTCAGTTAAATATGTCAACAAGTAGAATAGTGGAGAATGGTAAAAATATGTACGTGTTTTAGTATTCTGATCGGATAAGTTACGCTCTCTATACATTTTTAAATGAATTCTTGTCATGGTTTAACCCCAGCCAGCAACTAGGACCACACAGCCTCTCGCTCACTCCCCCCAGTTAGTATGGGGGAGAGAATCGGAAGAGCGAAAGTGCAAAAAAACCTCGTGGGTGGAGGTAAAGACAGTTTAATAAGTAAAGCAAAAGCTGTGCACGCAAGCAAAGCGAAACAAGGAATTCCTTCACTGCTTCCCATCAGCGGGCTGCTGTTCAGCCGTCCCCAGGAAAGCGGGGCTCCATTACGCGTCATGCTTACTTGGGAAGCCATCAGTCCGAACGTCCTCCCTTTCCTCCTCCTTCTCCCAGCTTTATGTACTGGGTGTGACGTCATGTGGGATGGGATATCCCTTTGGTCTCTTGGGGTCAGCTGTCCTGGCTGTGTCCCCTCCCGATTTTTTGTGCACCCCGAGCCTGCTCACTGGTGGGGTGGGGTAAGGAGCAGAAAAGTCCTTGAGTGCTGAGGAACAACCCAAAGCATCAGTGCGCCGTCAACACGGCTCTCATCCCAAACCTGAAACACAGCCCCACACCAGCTGCTAGCAAGGAAGTTCGCTCTGTCCCAGCTGAAACCACGACGCTTCCAGTTCTAAATTACTGCTTAACAGGAGAGTCACAGTAGACATGTTTAGTTGAGACAATGGTCTAGCTTTGTTATAGAGGACAGAAATGTGACCTGTGCTTGTTAGCTATTTATTTACTATATTTATATACTATAATAATATAATACTTATAAATGCTAGTTTATATGCCATTTATTGTTTGCTTATATTTTTGTGATGCAGCTTCACAATGCTGTGGCCGAGATGGAGAAGGAGAAGTTTAATATTCGGAAGAAGCACACAGAAGATATGCAGGAACTGCTTGAGGACACCAACGCCCGTCTTGGCAAAATGGAGGAAGATTATTTGGAACAGATCAAGTCAACTGTAAGTTTTTTTGAATATGTCACAGCAGCAAGTGTCTCTTGCAGTGTTCAGATTTCATGCGTTTGTGTCGAAGCGTATGTAAATGCTGTTGAACTGAGAAATATTTTTGATAGTGCAATGCAGTTGTTCTATCTTGGGAGGGAACAGTGTCCTGGCAGCCAGTCCAACTAAGGATTTTTCCCCCTGGATAAAATTTGTGGAAGTACAGCTGTTCAATGAATAGTACACAGGAGTATATTTGTATTGAAGGAGTGTTTCTAGGATTTCTCACTGTTTTTGATTCAAATTAGGAGAAGTTTCATCTCTGTAGGTTTGTAGACTATAAGAAAGGATTTATATAGTACATCTTTTTTCATAGATCCACGTAACATCTTACTTACCCACCTCCTCTTCAGATGATCAGGTGATTCTGTTAGATTAAAGATGAAATAAAAATGATTTAAAAATAATTATTGTATTATTCTAATTTATTGCCTCTCTTTCCTAGAATAATTAGAAACATGTAAGCAGGTGTAATCTGGATTTTGAGCCTGCTATATAAATGATGTAAACAGCTGAATATTAAGAAGTATCCTCAAGAAAGCATCCTGTACTTTTTATCAGGATGAGGTATGAAGAAAATTGAATGAGTGAAAAGACAATGTCAAACAAAATTTATTCCTTTATTAGTGAATGTTGAATTTTAAAATTAACATTCAGATCATGTCATAGGTAACAGTAAATACGGAGAAAAATGGACACAGTCTGTCAGTGAGATTGAATTTAAGAACCATCAAAACTAGACAGATCTTGCTGAGCAGCTTCTGATTTAATAATTAAACAAGGTAGAGTTCAAGGCAGGGCTTAAGATGAAAGACTAGACTGTCACTGGAAATTAGTTTTCTTTTTTTTCTCTCTCTCTTTCTTTCTCTCCCGTGATTTTTGTTATTTTTTGTTGGTATTTCTGAGTTTTCTTGTTCAGGGTTTCATGTTGTCAAGAATGCCATTGCTGTTAGCAAGTGAAATGGGCTGAGCAATGTAATACCACAAAACAGGTATTAACTTTCTCGAGGGGTGGGGGGCCAGGGAGGAATTATGATATTTGGTGATACGTTACGTATGACTTCCTTCTTTCCTCCTTTCTTTCCTCCTTTCCTTCTTTTTCAAAACAAGTAAACAAAAACCCCAACAAGCCCCCAAAGAACCCCCCATCCTGTGCAGCTGGCTTTGCATTGATGGAAAAGTTTGCCGTGCTGCGCTCACGGAATATCTTTGGCCAGTTGACAAAGTTGAGGTGAGCATTTTGGCCGTGTGAGGTTCTTGCATTACTCCCGACTCAGTGAACAATTCTGTGACAGTTGGGGCACTGACCTGAGACAGCAAATGTTTGAGTTTTTATTTTACTTTAAGAGAGTGTGAAAATACTGTTCCACTTCCCTCATCTTCGGACCTTTATTAATACAAAAATAACTCTAATACATCCTGGAATGACAGCTGTGTCTTATTTTTTGACTCCAGCCTCCTGAGGAGTCCTCCTCTCATTTCCATGAATATTAACATCAATGTAGGGAGGGATAGGAAGTAGTAGAGTAGTCTTGTGCTACCTGCCTGTTCTCATTCTGCTCATTTTTAAAATTGTGTATATTCGGAGATGAAGTTCTGTGAAAAAGATAGAACTTTTGATAGGTGTTTGTAATTTATTGAAAGGAAATTGCTGTAGTTAAACAAGTGATACGGAGAAGTGGATTAAGGAGCGATATACCAGCAGAGACCTGAGGAATGCACTCTCAGTCCTGACACGGATTTGCTGTCTTCCTGTGCTCAACACTTTCCTCCTCTCTGTGCCTCCGTTTTCCAGTAATAAAATGGAGATGATTGGGGAATTATTTAGTTAATATTTGATAATTAATATTATCAACAACTAGATACCGTTCAAACTGTCAACATAGCATTTGTATTATAATGACATTCTTCTATCCTCCAAATCAATAGCTGATATTACTGTGTCTTTTCCATGCATATCCTTGGATGTGGTTTTGCCAAAGTGTGCACATAAAAGGCAGTTGTTTAAAATCTGTAATTCTTTAGCAACCTAAGTGCATTGCTCCTTAGTTTAGTTTAGAAACTCGATATGCATATTTTTATATCTGTAAACATATGACGGTCTTTAAAGTACTCAGAAGACTATTTTAGCGTGAAAGAGCTACAGATTTCACTGGATGCTCTACAGTTTCATATGTTTTCTAGCTGACTTTTATAGCTGCTCATCACCATAATGGTCAGTAAAATCTTTTTATATATATAGTTTTTTCCTCAAATACTTTCCCACATGCAGGTTTTACCTATTGTTAGTGAAAACATACTTTTTGGTTAATGGGAGGACTAAAAATACTTTCCATGTATTATTGTCCATTACTGTTTTCCATAGAAATATGTCGTCTCTCATTTTAAAAGATTTGCAGTTCAGAAATCAATTGTACATGTTATTTTGCTTAGGGGAGAAGACATACTACTTTGCGGGGGGGGGCACGGAATAGACATCCATATTTTGAAGATTTATTTTTTTTTTTATATGCAACATAGAATTTACTGTCATGATTGATGACAGCTTTGCTATTGTAACTCTTGTGCCTCTGGACCACCAAAGAACCTTGTTGCTCTAGGCTACTGAATAACAACAGGGGTATACCCTAATTTATTCTGGTGTTTTCTCAACAATGACCTATTCTTTTAGAACCAGATGGTCAAAAAACTGGAGGCTCGTGTCCAGCAGTTGACTGTTGAAGCTGAAAATAGTAATTCACAGCGTCAAAAATTATCTCAGGAGAAGACTGATGCAGAACAATGTTACCAGGCGCTGTGCTCTGAACTTCAGGAAGTGAAAGCAAGGTAATTATTTAACGGTTGCTGTTTTTAACATTGAAGAATACGGGATTTCCAAAAGCAAACATTATTCATGTTATTTCAAGACCTCAGTGAATGGTAAATTGGCATTAGGAAATTGTCATGAAAGTGTATTAGTGTAAAACCCATTTTGGCATTGACCCAAATGACCGTTGTAAGGAGTATGTTATCTTTGCATTATTTATAGGCGTTTCATTCTGTTACAATGAGCACGTGGCAGAGGCAGACTTGCACATTCTGTAGAATTGATATTGAGCAGGTAAGATGCCAAAATATGAAAGCAATTTCCATATTCTGTTTGCTTACTACTTGTAGGCACAGCTTACTTCAGAAAGACAAGGACCGTATTATACAGGAATACGAGGAGAACATTCAGCAACTACAAAGTAAATTTGATGTTGATATAAATTTTATAAAACAGGAACATGCTCTCTCTGCAGCTAAGGTATGCTTTCACGTGTAATAGGCATTAAAGTGTTGTTTATTTTTTAAGTGATCGCCTCAATGCAAATGTAATGCTTATGAATAAATCCAAGGAACTGCTTAGTTCCCCAAGTTACTCATTTGCGTAAGTTAAAAAAAAAATAAAAATTGTGATTTAACTTTTCATTCCCAAATTTGTCTGAAAAATCATCTGAAGTTGACTGATAATTCTGGGGGTGGGTGGGTGTGTATGTGAACATACAGGTGGTATTTCCAGAGCTAATGCAGATAAGGTACAAGACATACGCTGATTTTGTTGGTGCTCTTGTAGAAATTCCAGATACCAGAGGACCTCAGCACACTTAAAGAATTAATGTTTTCATAAGACCTCTTCAATGAGGGAAGATATTTTTTCCAGAAATAAAACTGTCTTGTGGGCATCTTAATATGGAACATTATGTTAAATATTTATGCATTTAAGAAATCATTTTTAAATTCTGCAAGTGTACATTCCACCCAAAATGTAATAATTCTGGTTTGTTTCTGTAAAAACATCTATCAGATTGATATCTATGCATAGGTATGATATGCAATAGGTAAATATATAGTATATATGTAATATAATTTTCAAGTTAAATAATTGTAGAAAAGACTGATATTTTAAAGACTATCTGCTAATCCTTAGAGCCGTAGGACAAGTGGGGTCTTCTGCATTTATTTTCTGGAGTTCTGGGAGCTTTGATGATACTTTACTCAATTTACAAGGTATTTTTCTTTCTCTCAATTGTTAGTGCCAAGGTGTTTTTTTATTAGTAGTTATTTTTCTGTGGCTTTGCTTACATTTCTAAGTTCACCAGACAGAAGTGAAGTATCTGGAGTTGTCAACTCATACAAGTTTTTTCCCACGTTGGTAATTTTTTCTGAATTCCAGGCATCTTTGAGAAATAAATTTAAAAAGATAAATCTGTAGAGCTAATGAGGAATGAAGCACAAAAATTCCTTTTTCTGTTAAATCCCTACAGGCATCTGATGCGATTGAAGAATTGCAGCGTAATGTGTCTCTATTAAAACAACAGTTACAAGATCTAGAGCGTCAAAAACAGCAAGAGCTGAGGGTGAGCCCTGAATTTCTTACTCAAGACAAATCAGCCCTTTTGACTTTTTCCAGTGATTTGAGTGTTTAGATAGCCATACTAAAATGCACTTACATATATAACATGCATCTTTGCATGTATTCTATTCATAGATACATATAGTGTCACCTTATGCTTAAAGGTTGATTTTTGTAAAGTATGACTGAAAGAAATCACTCTATGGGTAAGAGCAGAGTTCACAGGAACCTTTTTGACTGTTTGTTGTAATTCACATGTTAAACCAGTGTAATTGTGTACCAGTGGATTATATGTCAAAGGATTACAAATCTCTTTTTTTCCTAAACTGTAAACATTTCTGAAGTAAGTTTCCAAATTGTTTTTATTTTTGTTCCTATTTAACAGTTAATTTCAATATTCTGTCTTCCCATAGATACTTAAATTTATCCTCAGCAAAATAAATTCCACATCTGTATCATGTATCAATCCTGTTTGTGTTTTCGCATCTACTTTTCATCCTATGTCTTTCATTTCATGGTTGATGTAGTACAGAATGGCATTTGAATAGCTCAGGAGAACAAGTTGCTGTTTCTCTTTAGAAAACATGAATCATGACTTTTGAGGTAGTTTTGTTATGTGTGGATATTTTTGCTGTTGGTTGAATTTTTTTGTATGTCACAATTTTTTCATGATGATATAAAGTGGATTTTTATTTTTTATGGACTGTTCTATATAATAGCAAATGTGTGTGTTCAATGCCTGCTTTGAAATGAAAGAAAAATGCAATTTGTTTATTAAGGATATACATCTCTTCCTTTGCAGGATCAAGAATACAAGCTTCAACAGGACAAACTTCACTTGGAACGTGTATATGAAAAACAGGTAATATTTTCAGGAAAATATACCATCTCATGCACATTTCCAGTTTTGTTGTGTACAGAAGCTAAAGGTTTAAATGCTGAAATCCCCAAATAAGTAAATTTTGGAATCCAAGCACTTCACATGGGTCGGAAAAATAATTGGAGAACTTCAAGGAAGATATTAAGTAAAGCTATTGAAGTACGGAGGTATCACCTCTGATTCTAGATACCTGTTGCCAAACGACGGAGGCCGGGAGAGCACTACCAAAAAAGTGCCACTGTGAGCCTGTCCTGTTTGTATGCGCTTCTTTTGTTGGCATCTGATGTTAACTGCTTTTAGAGAAAAGATAATGAACTAAACTGAACTTAGCCTGGCCTGTTGTCAGTGTTTATCCATACTTCTTTTTCCCCCAGATATCTTTATTCCGTACTTCTCCATGACTTGAATTTCTTCTCTATATATTGTCAACATATGTTGTTTTGAGTTCAGAAGGTTAAATTAAAAAATTTAATTTTCATCAAAACCACTTCATCTTAAACCATTTTGCAAATACTGTCTACTCTTTTAGACTTTAAACATCAATAGGTTTCAAATTAAACTTCAATTTTAGTGATGTTATATGTTCAACTCATGCAGTGTTTAGTAAGAGGGTGCATCAGATGCCTATTTAATTGAAAGGATGTGTTATGCAAACATGTGATTTCCAAATGTGGCAAATTCATAACATAAAATAATGAACTGTATCATAGCTGCTTGTCACTTGGTAATAACATTTACAACATGAATTGTAGTGAGTTTTTGGTTTGAGTTAGTGCCTTCTGCTGACTTGAAGTCAAATACTTTTTCATTCCTAGATATGTTTTGGTCTAATCCTAGCCCGGATTTCTCTTTTTAGACAAGTCATGTTTTTTGTGAACATTGGCCCCAAGACAAGCCTAGGATTGGGATAATAGTGCAGGTCAAAATGAAAATGTATTGGCATAATTTAGGTATCTTCTATCTCTTGAAGTATATTGGACATTGCCGTGCGTCACTTCCTCTGCAGTTAAGTACAGATTAAATGTGGCTGGTAACGTTTCCAGGCACCGAGTCCAAATGCCAGCAAATGGCTCACATCTATGCTATTAAATTTACAATTCTGGGCGGTAAGGTGGATGCATCTGTAAAACCTTTCCGCAGCAGTGCCTGTCCTCTGTGAATCTTGAACGAGGATTGCGACTCATTTGGGAGAATGCTCCTTAGCGTGAGCTAAGAGCCTCTAGTGGTAAACAAGCAAGCAGACCCTTTATTTTTCATAGATAACTTTATAGCAGTTTGCCTATTCATGAATTTTGATGTAACTGCGGTTTTGAAACCAAATCTTTGTGAAAGGAGGAGAAAAATACATACGAACAATCTACGGATATAAAGCCATAAAATGGTACACATTGGCCCATAAAACACTAAAACAAGCTTGCCTTCAAGTGAGGGAATCACAAAGTCTCTAGTGCAATCTGCTCACTTAAGAACATACCCATTATCTAATAATCTTTATTAGTCTACAGTGGCTATTGCCTGCTAGGATATTTAAACATCAAACAAATAATGAGTAGTAACCCTAAATGTCACTGTGTGATTAAATGTGCTTATCTGCCGAATCAGGAACCAGTTAGGCTAAATGGTTTTACAAGCGAAGGAAACACCTGCTTTTTATAAATAATCTACCGCTTGTTTTCCAAACATTCAGCTAAGCATACGAACAGTGACAGATTATTCCTGAGAGCCATTCTTGAGCCAGCTGTTAAATATATATAATTTTGCCAGGTTTGACAATACCTTCCTTACTGATAGATTGCCCATCAGTTTGGAGACTCTTTCAAAGCAACTAATATTCAGACTTCCATGTAGTAAACACCTCCACGGAACTGCTTACAGTAGAGGATCTCTAAATTTGTTTTTTTATTGGACTGTCCTCTTATGCTTCTGACTTTACACTTACAAAAACACATTTTTCTTTACTGTAGTGACTTAATAGAGTGTAACATCACAGACGGTTGTGGGTGAATAAAGGATTTCCTGTGCTCCCCGTGCAGTAAAGCCAAGCACAGTTAGTAGGTCCTGTTGGCACGTTGTCGCGTGAGCAATCCTAAACGCAAACTCTTGTGCTTAATCTGCTTTTGGCAAAAAAGATTATGAAAACCCATGGTTTGGAGCATGCCTGGGAGGTTGCCAAATTCTGAAGGCGATTTCCTCTCTTCATCCAGAATTACCAGAAAGAATTCTTCATAAAAATGTCTATTCCTGGTTAGTGAATTTAGCGGGTGGGAGTGTCCTGGTTTCAGCTGGGATCGTGTTAATTTTCTTCCTAGTAGCTGCTGTGTTTTGGCTTTAGTGTGATGTGTATATGTGTTTAGTATATGTGATAACACGTATTGGTTTAGTTGTTGCTGAGTAACGTTTCTAGTAAGTCAAGAACTATTTCAGCTTCCCATAGAAGCTGAGAGGGAGCATAAACAGGACGAGCTGGCTGAAGGAACATTCCATACCACAGGCATCACGCTCCGTATACTGGGAGTTGGCTGGGGGCTGGGAATGTGCAATCGCTGCTTGGGGTGGACTGGGCAACCCTTCATAGGGTGGTGAGAGCAATTTGTGTTGCATCACTTTATTTTGTGTATTCTTTTACCATTATTATTATTTTTCTCTTCCATTTCTATTCTATTAAACTATCTTTATCTCCCCATATGATTTTGGGGCTTTGCCCCCCCCCCCCCTTCTTTTTCTGCCTGCCCTGCCGGGGGCGTGGGGAGGGAGTGACTGAGCGGCTGCGTGCTCCGAGTTGCTGGCTGGGGTTAAACCACGCCAGGCACTCAGGTTTTGTTCTACGTTTTTTGTGAATAAATTGTTTTATAGGGAGAGAAGCAATTTCTCAGATTGCTGGGATATGGTCCTTGGGAGGTCTTGAAAGTTGCCATTTTTATTCTGCATTGATTAAATACTAATAGAAATTAAAATAGTATTTAAAATCTAAATGGTAACTAAAATATACTGGGAAAAATACAGACATTTAGAGGAGAATTAAAGGGCCTCAAATTTTTTGTAACTCTGAGTATCTTTAGGATATTTACATAAGAGGTCTGTTTTTCTCCCTTTTGTGTACAAGTGTGGATGGATATGCGTGGATAGATGTTGCCTGGTGTAATGGCAGTGGCACAGAGGAGAATTATTTGGAAATCCAGAGTTTGCCTGGGGAGATGGAAGAGGGGAGGGATAAGCAGTGTGGCTGAATGAAGGGAAACGGAGCGAGGTGTGGGACGCCGCGACATCAGACGGCAGCGACCCTCTGCTGTGTACTGAGGTCATGTTTGGTGATGCAGAAGACTTTTATGATGCAAGATTTATTCAAGGTGTGAACGTATCTTGATGCTGATCTAGGTAAGAGATGATGGGGAAGAGATAGGAGGATGGCAGGGGCAGCTTTTTCTCCATTGTGCAAGGATGCAGAGGCTTTTGGGTTGCACTGGGATTGATTTCTTGCCCCATCCGTTGGGGTGAGAGATGACTGACTTCTCTGGATTCACTCTATTGTAAGCAGCACGTGGTCACAGTTTACTATGGACTAATAATGGCTAACTCTTATTTCAGAGGTGCCTGTGTGCTTCTTTGTGAATTTGCTAGTTGTACACTTATACAAGAGCGCCGTAGCCCCGCATATCCAAATGGCATTCAGTTGCAAAATGGCAGAAAGGAAGTTTTATGTGACGATGCCACCACTCTGGTTTGATTTCACTGGGTCAGGAGCTCATTAGTAGTAAACCACTTTTCCTCCAAGTTTTACTTTTCTTAGGAGTATCTACCCTCAGCTAGTTAATGTTTGAGTGTGTATTATTCTGAAGTAAGGCTATTTACTATCATTATATTCGGTGTTTTTATTGTTGTAAGAATTGATAAAGAGTAGTTCCCTTTGGGTGTTCAAAAATTGGTAAGTAGGAACTCTACACCACAGAGAATACGTGTCATTATTTTCGGCAGATTTCTATATGCTTTCCTGTGTTTATCTAAAGAAAATCTAGTTCCTTTTTACGTAATTACTTGTATTTCTTTATTCTAGAGAACAATATTCCCTTTGAGAAAAAAAATAGCTCTATTGGCTATATTCTCATACTTCAGCTCTCCATTAATCCTCATTCTTGCATTTCATGTAATTTTAGAAATATGTTGATGGTGTCTATATCAGTGCTAAAGAAATATGCAAAATAAATAGTTTTTATAATTTAACTTTTTTTTTTTTTCTAAATCAGACTTTGTTTTAGCTAAAATATGGTATTCTTTTCCTTCAAATGGTAGATTCATGGCATCCGGAATGATCTTGATAAAGAAAGAGAGGATGCTCAAAAGAAAATTCACAAACTGGAAGAGACTCTGAAGTAAGTGAATTTGGAATAATTGTTGAACCATCCCCAGTTTTTTAGTCAAATTTGTTAAATAAACTTCTGCTTTGTCTTATCTCACGGCCTTCCTATAATTTGTCTGGGTTATCTTCCCATTGTAAAGCTGCGTCTTCTGGGTTCTAGTCAGCCATAAAAAATTAAGAAAGTAAGGCAAGGACAAAGCCACCCAAATTTGTTGACTTTCAAGTGGTAGGAATAAAACAGAGTTGAAATTAATGATGTCACCTGGTCTTGCACTGTCAAATAAATGAAACCAGCTTCAATTTAGAATATATTTATAACAGACAAATAATCCAAACTAAAGACTAGTTGGTTTGGACTACTTTAGAGGAAGGGATAACTTTGAAAGACGTTTTATTTAAGTTGTATTTTAACTTGTTTTAGTGTATGATGCTTATGATTTTTTAAATATCCATAAATTACAACTTCAGTGTGGATTTTTCCTCTTTCATACCACAGTTGTTGTGGAACACTTACTTTTCCAATGTAGCTAAGGCGCAGAGAAGTGGTCTGCAGCAAACATAAGACACTTTTCATCAACTAACTTGGAACAGCTTTTTTGCTGACCTTGTACATTAAAAAACTAATCAGGATGCAACAAGTTAGATGTTTTCTGAGCGGGGGAGTGGTTTACATACAGCAGACGCACATATGACAAGATCGCGACTTGTTAATGCTGCTTCCATTTTTGATTATGTAAAATATTATTTCCATATGCTTATCCACTTAAAATTCAAATTTATGGAAATAATTTCTAGGGAAAACATTATTCTGAAACAAACCAGAAGTTATTTGCTCAAACTATTCAGTTAAATGTTGCGATGTATCTTATCTAGGCTGATAGAAGCATTGTGTAGATGCTTTTATTCAGTAAAACTCTCAGGGCTGAAGTCTGTATTCCTTTATTTCTATAATCTCTTAGTTATTTGGCATCAACGGAGACTATCTTAAATGACTACAGACATTAATAAAAACTCTAGCTTTTAATCTTTAAATTCTTTACACTGACTATTTATAATTTTAGGGAGTTTGAGTGTTTATCAACTAAACTTAATTTTTTGGTGTTTTAACGCCTGATTCATTGATAGCGTAGTTGCATTACTTATCTTCCATGTCTTTCAAATGACGTGTCGGTTTGCACATCCTTCCGTTAATCAAACAAGTCTGATTTTACAGTCCCGGGCTGCTCAGAATTTCTTGCCCACGTGGGTGCAGAGCAACGTGGCGGCGCTGCCCTTGAGGGTGCGCACTCGAGCAGCGGGTGAGCACTGCGGGGTTGCAACTTACCTCTTAGTTAATGGAAAATTAAGGTTGGTACTGAGCAGCTCTGTAGACAGCCGGGCAGGTCCTCATTTGTTTCACCTACTCCCTCGCCGTAATTAAGCTTAGGTCCAATGTTTGGGTTAAAGTAAGGATTTGAAAGACTCAGGTTTCAAGACCCTGGGTGACTGGTGGGTACTTCAGGGCCCACAAATTCGCACGATGTTGGCAGAGACGACTCCCAACCTTTGTGGGAGAGGGTCCTCTGGCCAAAACTGAGGATGGGTCAGCCTCTGGGATGCACCAGCCCTGGAGGCTGCATGAAGCTTCAAAGCATGTCTGGACCATTTCCCCTGGAGCAAGGGATTAATGCTGGTTCCCAGTTTTCAAGGTTTCTTCTAATGTAAGCTACTTCCACTCCTGTTGTGGAGAACTTTTCCCAGGTCGCTTCTGAGTCCTATGGCATTCTACTTTTGTTATGCTTTTTTTTTTTAATTTTATTTTTTTGATTCAGGGTGTTGAAAAAAATGTAGCGATTTCTAATATTAAATGCTATGCAACTCTCCAAATTTAAAATGGAAAATGTTTTAAATCTGGAGATGGCTTGCTCTTTAATAATGAATCTGTACTGCTGTTCTTTTGGTCGTTTTATACCAGTGATTTGGGGTTAATTTTAAGATTAGCAGTGGAATTAGTAAGGCTAATAAGTAATCATTTTGTAATGAATAGAAATAAAAATTAGCTTTCATCCAAGTTTTTGTCTGGATGGAGACCAAAGTTGGAGGAATCATCGGGGTGGATTTGTGCTCCTAAAGATTAAAAATACTGTATTTACAGAAATGTAGTGCCCTAGCCTAAGACCAGCATATATTCTGCTGGCCAGTTCTTCTAGACTGGCCAGTGCAAAACCTTTGCGTCTTGTATCCGCACCTTGCTGGTCACAGATGTGTCGGTGCACGGGGCTGTTGAGAACAGGCTGGTGTGAGGAACTGCTCATCCCACAAGGCTGACTTTCTGGAAATGAAGCCATTAATTTAATACTAATATTTCTGGACAATAATAAGACTTTACATGTATGCGTTTATGTACGACGTGTACATCAGATACACCATAACAAGCGACGATATTTTAGTGTGGGAAATTGATGGCTTCCTTGTGGCCTTTTTTTTTTGGTTCCATTTCTGCAAAAATTAGTCCTTTTAACAACCCCTTGCTCTTAATGTGAACTACAAGGTGTCTTATGTGAAAATGCTTTATTTTGCTGTATTAATTTGACTATTTGCAAAATCAAATTAGGTAATTACAAGCTAAGGCAGGCACAGTAAACCTTTAGAAAACAATCTTCTCTTCCTTGAGATGGGTGAAAATATAGTTCACCATCTTCAATAGAAACGATGCCTTGTGGAATTGCAGCTTAGAACCCAGTAGGTGCATCAGTGCTTTCTCGTGAGCTACTTTGATCTGAATGCACTTTGATTCTGAAATGGCCACAGGATTATATCTTGAGTAGCTAGTCAGCTGCAGACACATAGAAAGGGAAGTGGCAGGCATTTTAGTGGGCTTTTTTATTATTATTATTATTTTTCCAGTGATGTGACAGCAAACAGCGCTATTGCAGTTTCAAACGTATCCGCATAGTTGCATAATGAAAGTGATTTGAGACGTTGTTTGGAACAGTAAAATCCATATTTCTAAAAGTATCTTTCACTTCAAATAAATAGTGTTGCCAGAGTTTTAATACTAAATTGTGGTATACATAGTTTATTGAAGGATTTTTTTTTTCCTTCTGAAGTTTATGGTAGAAATATCTGTCAAAACCAAATCTTTTGCAAAAGAATTGCTCTAATACTCATGACTATTGGTGGTGACTTGTAGATATAAATTTTATATTTAGTTTAGCAATGCGTTGTCACAGGCATTGCCTAATAGCAAAAGTGACTATAGGAAGCACTCCAAGGATTTTTCTAGAATGTAATTTAAACTGCATTTATGTAATAAAGTATTCTTAAAAAGCTTCTGTGTAATTACTTGGGGGGGAAAGGTTTCTCTAATCCCTTTAGTTTGTTTGCATAAAATATGTCATGAGAGTGGGGTACAACTAGGCTAAATCTCTGTGGTTCTTATCTCTTTCATTTTAAGTAGAGGAACAGGAAATAAAGAGGTAGAGTTATATTACAATTTGTCACACTACAGACTGAGTTGAATACAACAGAAAAAAAATTAAGAAAAAGGTCTGTATCCATTTGTTGCTGAAGAAATTAGATAGAAGAGAAAGAAAAGGCCTTGCTGGCTTTATATAACATTTATCCAGAGCAGCCTCAACATCAAATGTTGTGTCTTGCACTGTGAAATTTGGACACTTGTTTATTAAAAATATGAGGGGGTGTCCTCTGCTAATATTGTAATATCTGATTCTTTCATAATTTTAATTTACTAGGCTGTAGGGAAATATTTCCCATTTTATAGAAGAATTGAAATGTCGAAGCTTAGAGACTTGTGGCAATTTAGGGAACTGGAAGCAGGGTTGGCCTTGATGTGGTTTAAAAATGCGGATAGGACATGTATCTTAAAGGTTCTATGAGTGTTTTAACTCTTATTTCCATTTCAGTGGTCATTTTTAAAGCAGCTTTACTTGTCTGCTCTGCACTTGAGTAATGTTCCCCACAGTAGTATTGCAGATGGAGGATTTATGCCCTTTTCTCAAGGCCTAACAGCTCTCTTCCACAATAAATAATTGCTATTAAAAAAAAAAAAAAGGGGAAAAAAAAGTGTTTTCATTATAATAGAAATGATCATGTTAGACTGTAGTATTTATCATTTATCAATAATTTTTATCAGATTTAAAATGTTTAAGCATTTAAGCTCCCTTCAGTTTGGACCTGGCTTGCACGTTCTCTGGCTCTGAAGACTCTTGCTGTGTCTATAAGTAGGAGTCTTTATATCTGTCTTAATTACTAAAAAAAAGTTGTGTCTAACTTGTTTTCATAAGAAGATACAAACATTTTGTGCTGTTAATGCTTTAGTCAGCTTGATGTGTCCCTCATAAATATTAAATTATATTTCTTTTCAACAGACTGCAATAAATAATGACCTCTGTTGGTATAAGACCTCAAAATAAAGACAAACAACTCTAGCCCTCTGACTATAGAATTGTTTGAAGACATATTGAAGGTTTTATTTTCTTAAAAATATTATCTTTCATTTTCTACTGTTTCTTTTGGCTCCACAATAGCATTGTAAATTACAGACGACTGTCTTCCTAGTCATAGTGAAAATTTCAGAAATAATTATAGTAGTAACTTCATGAAACACCAGTGAGAATGTTTGTTCAATAAGGGCTTTGGAGATATATATTACGTTCACGATTTAAATATTCCGAATTTGGTGTGGCAGTCAGAGCAATGATCCAAAAGGCATCCCATGGAGTTCTGTGTCAGGCATTATTTGCAGTCAGTGGAAGTGTGGATACTATAAGGCTGGCCTCATTTATTTGCTGATAAACAGAGAAACTTCAGAACAGCGCTGCTTAAGATAAGTAAAAAATCTCTTTTATGATCCAAAGAAAGTGCAGTACATCCATGTGCATTATTACTATTCCTATAGTCCTGCGAGTGTACGAGGTGTAACTGCCAACTTGACCTATATCACGGAGGATATCGGGTGGAGAGGCAGAAACATTTGTTTTACAGCATTTAGTTTGAAGTCCACTTAGATGCTATTAGCAATAATATATAAAAAACTGAAGATGAAACGGTAAAGGGAGGATTTCATTGTGTAAGTAAGTAGTTATAGTTAGTTTTTTGAAGTGTGAACACAGCATGTATTTAGCCACCTCAGTTTTAATGTGGTTTGGTTTTTGCCACTTTCGTTCTGGAGTCCATAATAGCTTTATGGCTGCATAGACATGTAAAGTTTGTCCATCCTGAGGGGGGAATGTTGAACTAAATTGCAAACATACGTGTGAGTTGAGGCTGTTGCCATCTGTCACCTGCATGGAAGTGCAGCCCACCTTGCTGCTGATTTCTCAGGGTAATGGTTGTGATGGTTCTCATGGACTGGAAATAATTATGGGATCTGATTGACTGCTTTTTGGTTTGCGTGTCTCATACGCAAATTAACATTTCATTATGCTACTGAAATAGAGCTTTCCTCAGTTCTTATTCTTCTATTCGGTAGCGTGATTGAAGGAAACAATTTGTTAAAAGTTGTGTTAGGAGAAACGAACAGTTACAGGTGCAGACGTTGGAATGGAACACCGAATTGCCAGGGAATGCGTGCGCACTATCTACAGTTAAATGCTTCATCACATTCTTCCTCTCAATCTTTGCCTTTTTTTAAACCTGCCTACGGAGCCAAATCTCAGCGCTTTGCAAGTGGTGATGATACAGAGCAAATGTTTAGCAGCTGGTTTATTGAAAGTCACTTAATAAAATTGTTTGTTTACATAAAAGCTAGCAACACCTCTTTTCTCCATTGCTTCTCTACCCCTCAGCTGAACTTGTTTAAAACTCTTCTGGGGGAGAAAGAGGGGCTAAACTTTCCAGAAACCAGCAAGCAGCTCCTATCTATTAGCAGATATTTATTTTTACAGCAGTTTTTAAAGCGCACGCATACAATTTTCACAGGATTTTGTGATTTGGTTTAGATGGCAGACCAAAATGTTTCACAGTCTTTTCAACCAAAGGCGTGGTGTGAAGGTGGGGCATGTAGATGTTCAATAAAATACAGAAATAATAGTCGTTTACCTTTCTTTTCCTATATATACGCTTATGTACATGTACATATTTTCCCTGGCAATCCTTGAGGTGAGAATCAAGGGAAAAGAAGTTGATTTCTCTGTGGGGACGGTGCTGTGGGGTTTCCTCGGTGTAGCCATGGGAAGGAAGGCTGGCATCGGTGCTTTGCGTTATTCCCAGTGGGATACCTGTGCCAACGCTTTACACCTCAGCACGCCGCCGCCGGGCTCTACCATTTCTAGGAGCTTTGTCAAGTGTGGTTCAGCGATACTAATATATATTTAAAATGTTGATTCTTCTGTAGAGTATAGTTATTACTACTACAAGGTTTTGTCTCATAGCAAGTGTCTGATAAAAATGCATTTGCACTTGTATTTACTAAAACAAGTTGAAAAAAAATGCTATTTTGGGAAGGAAATATCAGTTTGTTTGGTTTTTTTGTACCAGTTACTCTTTTTGATCTCTTAGTCATTTCTTTATTCAAAGGGCTTCCACTTGTCATCTCCTAGTATGGTTTGCCAGTTATTTGGTTATTCCCTCTGAATCATTTGTTCCCTACCTGACATTGTCACGAGGTATATGGAGCAATGGAGCTGGAGGTCTTCTCCCACTTGTCCTGAGGTTTTAAGCATAGAACTGATACTTGTAAAGCCTTAGGAGCGTGGTTTTTGTGTCACACTTACTCCAAAGCAGAAGCTAGCGGCGGTATGTTTTGCAAGAAGAAATTTCATTGTAGTTGTTCTGCAACTTCAGCCTGAATTCCTGACAAAAGGGACGTCTGGGTTGCAGCTATGCCGAGGTTCAGGATGTTCCTGTCTCCTTCCCACAGGGCTTTGGTCCAGGCTGGGCTCTGGTGCAGTGGAATGATTTGAGTTTAGGTGACCCTGTTATCGTGCTGTGGGGACTATTTTATTTTCTGTTTTGTTCTGAGACTCCTTGTCCGCCTCCGGCCGGCGTTCTGCCCGGTGTTTCCAGCGGGTGCCCTGTGTGGGGGGAACGGGGGCAAGACAAAAAGGAAATGGGGCAAGATGGTCCCTTGCAGAATCTCTGTTCTACTTTTTCCTACAGCTATGGCTGTGTAATGACTCATTTTTCCTTGTATGGTTTTCTTTGATACACAAAGAGAAGGCCCAGATTTGTTTGGTCTGAAAGGCTCTTTTTCCTTTGTTCAGAATATGTAAAAAATGTATCAAATTTTAGCACCAGAAGTTTTATATAAGGGTCTTTTAGTCTTTGAGATTACTAATCTCAAGCTAAATTCCCATTGCATTTATCTAATTTTTCTTTTCTCTGTATTATAGTAAAAGTGACAATGTAAAAGAAATGAGGGTATGTAAATCTGAGAGAAATAAATGGGATACATAATGCTTCTGAGCTAATACGGAGTGAAACAGATGAAGGCATGGATAAATAAAAACATAAAGATAGATGGCAGAAGGAGGCAGAATAAATAGCAATGAATATAATTTCACTTTGTTGTGCAGGTTACAGTTGCATAATTTGGTATTTGCGGTTATGTTGGAACCCTATATTTAAAAAAAAAAAGTTAAATCTGGACTTACAAAGTATACAGAAATTATTTTTTTAAAAACCTGTGAGTTACAGTGGATTTTGAGAACTTAATGAAACCAGACCCCTTAGGAACTTTACTTTCAACCAGCTGCTTCTTCAGAAAACTATTGTGTCGACTGGATTGTGTGGACTTCCTGTAGTGGTGCATGTCAGAAATGCCATTGCACACAGAAAAATACAACCGCGTGATAATCATCAATACGATGATGAATAAATAAATGGAGTGATAGCTTTAACCGCAAGTTGATTTTTTTTTCTTGCTTCTCTGAGTTGAATCCAGATTCTGAATAATCGCTTGTTGTCATTATTATTTTTAGGATAATTGCCCGAATGTAGCTGTTTTCCTGTAGTTAATTCCATTTTTTTTCCTTGAAAATTAAGTATTTGTGTGTGGAGGAATTCTTGTAGGAATGGAAAAGCTATTACTATTTAAAGCCGGAAATAATTAAAGAAATATGAGCAGGGATTGTCTTTAATTCCAAATGTTGCAATAAAGAACATTGTTAAGAGTTTATACTTGTGTTCATTGTGTTCATCATTCTCTTTTACTAAAATGTTTAGTGTTGTCTTCTTGCAAGAGTTGCAATATGATGGAAATAGCAAACTTTGATTTAAAACCGGTGGTAATGTTAAGGGCTGAAGAGTTTGGATATAATTTTACTCTATAAAAAAGGGCTGTGTGTTTTTTGGTGTTTTGTGCTTTTTTTTTCCCCCCCCTCCTCTAAGAATCAGTGGAAAAACAGCCAGCTGTTCTCCACTTGGTGCTCTGTTTGAGCATCTGAAACCTTTTAGAGCAAAACCAGTCAAACTTTCCAGCATATTGTAAACATTCCTTTAGCCCTGGTGAACATGCTGACATAACCCTCACTCTAGGGGGCACAATGTAAAGTATGAACAGGGACAAAAAAATGCAGTAGCTTTATTTAATAGTCTCACTTAAAAGAAAAAATAAAGTGTTCTATTAACTATTTACAGCCTTTCATTTTCTTTCACCGGTTTCTCTGGAGACCTACTGGCAATAATGAAATATGTATTTAAAGTAAAGCTTCAAGTTGTACAAAAAAAAAAAGTAGCAGTTGATTTTCAATCCTTGTCGGTGGGACTGTTATGTCCCTCAAGATGGTTAGAGAGATATCACATGACATCTCTTTAATGATGCTGACCATGAAAATGCTTCAATATAATATATAGCTGTAGGAAATGAAAAGTATTGCCTTGTGAGATGAAGAGCATCAGTGTATTATGCCCTAACACTTAGGTTAACTGCTGTAAATTGCTATTCTAATAATTAATGCAGTTAAGAGCTATAGATTTTGACCTCACTAAATGAATATACAAGTAGTTAACCGAAACGTTAGAATTATTCTCTTATTATTCCAAAAGGCTTCCCTTTCACATCAGTGTATCCTCTAGATTCAGTGCAGTGTATTTCAAGACTATATAGTGCCCAAAACATTGATGAAATGAGAAGAGTCTTCAGTTGGCTTAAGAAAGTCTTACAGATGATTGAATTCAATTACTGATCTTTAATAAGCATGGAACGTTTCAGGCTGTCACCTTTTTTGGGTCGGCTAAACACTACCTACCAAAATAGTACAGAAAATGACTTTGTTCCTTTTGTTGTTGTTGCTAGATGGTTATGATTTCTAGGCTTGATTTACACTTGGTAATCTTAAGTTTACTTTTACTTTTTACATTGATTATACAACTTTCCTCCAGCTTCATCAATAACACAACCAACCCGCGTTGAAGAATTAAGGTTAATATTTCAAACAGTACTTCTATTGGGAAAAAAATGCTGTGAAAATCCGCGTCCACCATACCAGCCTCTTAGATGCAACCGACAGGCTGCACAGATACTCAGCATTCCTCGGAATTGAGTTACCGTATTGTCCATTACAACATGAATATTGTTATTCTGAATCCTCTCAACTATAATAGCACAATTGTTTTAGCCATAAAAGTAGTTACCTTAAATATGTTGAATGACAGAATGAATGCTGTATCCTTGCACCTCCTTGTAAAGGCGAGTGATACGCTTGCTTTTTGGATTCTTCATTTGCTTATTCAAAAGTGCTATTTGGTGGTGTAGCCATGGTTGTCTAAGGTTAGAAGAGAAACAGGATTGGTGGGAAATAATTTACTTTATTAAAGGCTTTTTGACTGAGCACCTCTTTGAAATAATAAACCTGGCATGCTTTGAGCTGAAGTAATTAGTTAGATGTTTCATTTAGAATTCAGTATTGGAAAAACTGGAGACAGTCTTAATGCTGCTGTTTCATCCTCCTCGTCTTTGATTTGCCAACCACGGTTGGCTCTGTCACTCGTAACCCATCTTGGGCTGTTCTTTGTCAGTGTGAAGTGATTCTTCTTGCCTGGCTCTCCTCTTCTGCGCGCTGCTCTCTCCCATAGTTTGTCCTTCAGACGGTTTATTTTATTCGCCCTCCAGCTTGCTGTGCCCCGGCGCTGTTCTCTGATCCCTATCTTTTCCGTCTTTGCGCCTCATCTCCGGCTATCTCATGAATCTATTTACTCTCTGTGCTGCTGACTTTCTGGTCCACCTTTTAATTACAGTCTTGTCTCCCTTTATCTAAGCCATTATCTACACCTGTCTCTCTAATTCTCCCCTCCGTGTTCTCCTTGTTGAGGTTTAGCTGTCATCTCAGCCTGTAAAAGCCATGACTATTAATCTCTGTTGTAATCCTCCTCTCTGGATAACTGAACCTCTGTGGCCTTTCATATATGGGGTGTATCTAAATCCCATAGAGAGTTTCTGCAGCGCTCAGCAAAATTATAACATTTTCCTTTCCAAGCCGCATTTACACTTGCCCAGCCTTTTAACCCACATCTCATTCATCATTTTGCAGTTGCTGGTTTTATTCTGTTTGCGTAGCACCTAGCGCAACAGTATCCTGTCATTATTATAATGAGAAATAGTTATAATAATTATTAGCGTGTTTAACCAATGTCTAGTTAATTTGTGAGCCATTAATTCTGAATGTAAAACATTATTCTTTTTATTTCACAGAAGTGTGATATACACACGTGGAATATTATTTACTCTAAATTCATTAATGGCTTTAAGTAGTGGTTTAGTTTGTTAATGTTATCTCATGATTTATTTAAAACATAAGTATATAGTTTAAAATAGTAATTGTATTGTAAATATCATTCATTGTTATAGCTTACTTGAAGGAATGCAGACCAGCTTTTTGATGTTAACATCTCAAATTATGCAAACTGTAAACAATTTATAAACGGTTTCGTGCTTTTTCTCATAAAGACAAGCTCATCTTATACTTAAAATCAGGGAACGAGAGATAAAATTGTTCTCTACTTTATATTTTTGGCTTTATTTCTTTGAAATGATGAAACAAGTTAGAATGCTTTCTAACAACTTCGAAATATTAAAGTGCCCAGGGACAGGATAGGGATGATGTTTTGAAGGCAATAAATATTTCAGCTTCACATTTCAGTCTTTCTTCTTCGTTCCTTTGATCTGGCTTTGGTTTAGTTATCATTCCACTTGAATGACTTCACACTGTCTTTCTTCCTCTCCGCACCAAAAAGAAGTGTTCTGCACATATTCCATATGTTTGGGTGCTCGCGGTGTTGGAGAGCCCTCGTCGTTCCTTGTTGCTTGCCGGCAATAGCTGCCCCTCCAGTGGGATGCTCTGACCACAGCTGCTGGGCGTTAGGCCCAGTATGGCCCAATAAGCCCGATATGTTTGTTAAAAACAGTAGAGCAGGAGAAGTTGGGTTTTGTGTGTTTCGGAGAATTGTTGTTACTTTGAAGAATTTTTCTGTAGCGATGAACTAAACCGGTAACCCCTTCTTTCTACAAATCCAGGGTACTTCAGGCCTTAATTCATTATTTATGTAGTTGAAATAGTCTGCGTTCTAGAAATTAAATTAGAGGGGCTGTTGCGTGGAGTGGTTTTTCAACGGTTCTCGCACCCGGCTAAAAGTGGTGTTTGGCTCCAAATCGATAAAGCGCTGCAGGGACGTGGAGTCCAGCCAGGGTCGGGACACCTCCACCGGAGGGTCTGGGATCAGGAGCGGGATCCTGGGGTCACTTGTGTAAGGTCTCCTGTACGGAACTCTATGTGTCCCTATACTGGACAGGTACTCGTGTCTGTGGCTTATACACAAAACATACTAAGGTAAATGTCCTGAATTTTGCTTTTGCGTGGGCATATCATTCATATTTTGGTGGCGGTTATGTTTTTAGCTACTCAGTTTGCTGTGGATTATGTTCTCTAGTGAGCTCTCTTCTTTGGGAACACGTGTTTATGTAGGGTTTTTTAAAATCTAAATGGACTGTACAAATGGTGAGAACAGATTTTGCTTCAACACAGATTAGTAAAAGAGTCAATTTTTAATTTCTTGTGTCAACAAATAAAAAGTGATGTGTTTAGACACAAACCCAGCAATATCCTTCTTCCGCTGCCTTCCAGCAAGCGAAAGAAGTTTGCAGTTTGGCGGGTCGCGAAGCAGTTTTCCCTCAGAAATGTTAATATTTGGGGAGGAGAGGGTGGAATGGGGGGAGACTCGTGTAAGTACAGCAAGTCTAAGCACACGGGGTCGGTGCAGGTATGGAATGCGGGATCGTCGGGGTAATTAGCGGGAGGAGAGCCTGGCCTTGCCGAGCAGATCCCCACAGCTTCATCCATGGGACCGAAGGCTCAGCCCTTACTCTGCTCTCCCCCCCCTCAGCCTCACCGAGCAAGATCCATTCTCCTCTGCAGGCAGAAGCCCGGAGTCCTACTAACCCGTGACAGGCTCAGACGAGAGATGACACCTCTCCCTCTTGTGGAGTCCATCAGAATCCAAGTTTCAGGAGCTTTATTCCGTGGCTAAATGCAGCCTTACCATAGAAGTCCCTTGCTCCGCTTTTGCGCTCCACCAGAGGCAGGAAACAATGCTCTGCTTGGACACAAGCGGGTTTTCAGTGCTGCCAGCAGTATTTGAAAACCTAGCGAAGAATTTGCATATTCATGAATTGAAGCCTGGTATAATTTTCAGAAGAAAACATCAGGATTTTCACAATCTAGTTGTTATTCATATCACTGAAAGCCTCTCTGAACTGCACCCAGGGCGCTTGTGTGCAGATTTGCTAATGGGATGCGAAACTCGCTGTCCCCAGAAGTTGCCCCCACGTAGCTGGTGGAGGTACACGTTTTGTGCGTGTCTATGCTTACATGCAGCCTAAAAATGTTTTAATTTGTTGAAGAGGCTGTGGCTGAGGCAGGGTAACTCCCGTTCCGCTTTGCTGCTGGTCAGCCCTTGCTTTCCTACAGGGACGGGTGGGAACCCGGCGAGTGACAGTGCTGGCTCCTGCCACGTTTGCTGGGACATCTTGAGTCTATTTAACCTCTCGTGTAATTCATGGGCTTGCCCTGTGTTTCATTTACTTGTCTTGCAATGCTGTAATGGCTTACTGTGTTTAGTTGTTACCTCTTGGAAGACATTTTATGAAGCAAGGCAAATATGTATGATTAAGCATGAAGAGGAAGTATGTAAGTTGTTTCTATTCCCCATTTATCAGCACACTTCAGAGTGCTGCTTTCTGAAATTGCAATTCTGGACTTCATAGTCAACTTTCACTGAGATGGTTTGTGCCGTGTAAGATTGCTAGTGCTGTTGCCATATCCTTTATACACTGAAACAAGAGGAATTTGCTGCTTTTTAAATTGGGGCCAAAGAGTAAATTCACCCTATTTTTATATTCAAGCCGGCTCAGCTTTAGGGGATTGAAGTGATGTAATTGTATTGTGTTCGGCCCCACAACTAGTCCAACTGAAAAAAATAATCTTCAAAGTGAATATTTTAGTGCTTCATGCGAGGCACATTGCTCAGTGTCTTGGGAAAAAACGTAAAGCTTTTCTTATATTTGTGAACCGTGGTCCATTGTTGTACATGTTTTCTAAGCTTCTGTACAAATCTTAACTGCACAAAAAGTAGAGCGCGCTAGCTCCCGAATCCTTAAAAAATGCAGTTTTATTCCCGGTTATAATGAGATGTTGCATCTATTCATGGGATTAGGGCCTTAAAAGAAAGGAAGGTGCCTAAAACCAGACTCCTAAAAGTTTACATCGTAATATTTCAAAATAAAAATATATTCCTCAGGAAGAAGATGTATAAATTTGGAGGCTCACTAACAGCGCAAGGACTGGCATCCTGTCCTTTTATGTTTAGATTTGTTGCATTTCCATCTGACTGGACCAAAAATGTTGTTCCGATGTCTCTTGACGCTTATCAGTGTGTATATGTTTGAATAAGCTTTGGGTTTTTGGTTTTGTTTCCAGGGTGGATTGGAAGTATTAGATGTATTTTGCAGGGAGGGAGACTTGTTACCCGCTGCCCATAACTGACTCAAGGAACTTTGGGAGGAGAAGTTGGATTTTTCCCCTTCTCAGTGTTTCCTGGTAGTGCTCCATTGGTGAACCATGCTGCTGCCCGCTCCCATCTCCTCTCCCAGCATCTTCTCGACGTAGGTCTCGGAAGATAGTTCAGCCTCTAACATGTTCTTTCCTCATGACTGCTGGTAGATTTTGTTGGGGGAGAGGAGAACAACAGGCTCACCATAATTCACTATCAAACAGCTACTCACTTAAAATTTTCTCTGTTCAGCATCTCCCTAGTACATGGGTTTCAGGGGGATAATTGCACCTTTGCAGGTAGAGCCGACGGGTAACTAACTTGCTCAACAGACCATTGGGTCATTTTTGGCTCTGGAGGCATCGATGTGCCCGCTCTGAGAAATGTCTGACGAGTTTGGTACTTGCAATTTTGATCTTTGGGATTCCCTGTTTAAATCCTAAATTGTCTTTTTGTGAGTTGAATTTAGATTGGGGAAAAAAATGTTTTCTTTTCTCTGGGTAATTTTTATTCTCAAAAATGAATGGAGAATATGGTAATATAGATTAGTAGACAGATATGCTTCCCCCTCAAAGGAGTTTAGAAAACGGAATTGCTGTGGCAGTAGATATGAAGCGTATCTGTGTAGGGGTGATGGAATCTCTAGCAAATTTGAAGAAAAGTTGCACGTGATTTTCTATGAACACAAAACCAAAACTCCCGAACAATTATCACCAAAAAATATGGTATAGGATTTTACTACTCTTTTACCCATTTCTGCTGGATAAGAAAGGTATTTTCCCTTTCTGTAAGGAAAATAGCAGTCTCCTTATGTCTCCATTATTCCATCAGCTGTAAGTAAGGTACTGAAATCAAATATTTTTTTTAAAAAATAGCGTAATGAAAAAACTATGAAAGTAAACAGTAATATACTTACTCAGGGCTTGTGGCATTTCTTTGATGTCTTTGCTAATAGAATTACCCTGCTCTCCTGCCCTGCAAATGGGCACTTTGTGAAGATGTAGGATTATGTTCTTTGTCCCATTGTCAAAGCCTGGTATGAAAACCACAGAAGAGGATGTGAATACTGTAACTTTGGGCTTGGCAGCTTCCTGACCTTTACAAAAGGCTTGCTCAGTGCTGTAATAGCTAGTTCAGTGCTGGCAAGGTGACAGACTAGATGAATTAGTTGGTCTTTTCCTTCTCTTATGTGTCAGATTCTTTGTTTTATATGGGAATAATTTCTGTCAAAATGGGAAATTTATCATGAGGTACTTCCTCTGCCTGTAAAATGAAAATGTCAGCCACAGGTCTGTTTGAATGTGTCCTCTGTTAGCAACCACTGGTGGAGCCAGCTTTGTCCGTTGATACCACCATGGTGTTCCCCTGTGTTTTCACACAAAGTCCGGCAACTCCACTGAGCTGCGATAATAGAAACGTGTAGTAGAACGTTAACAGCGCTGCCTGATTGTCTTCTGTGTGAGGAATCACATAAAAATTTCTTAAATTTTTACACGTTACCATAATTTTTGTCTGTGATGTCACTATGGTGGATGTGTCTATTTTTTTAGGTACGAGTATGTATATGTGCATCAATGTACATAAAATATTATGCATTATTACCATTGATCTACTATGATGTCTTAAGAAACCCAAACTGATTTCTATACGTGTATCGACATCAATATGTCAGATAGTATAGGCTGTTAATATGAAATATCTTTGCATAAAGATTTAACATCTGTCATTGCTTTAAAGGCTGAATAGCTATTACAGCATTATGGGTTTCTAATAGATTAAGAAGGTGCCATATGTCACGCATTACCCTGCTTTGCATTTTGATACTCGTCAAGCAGTGAATAATCCTGCATCTTGTCTGAGCAAAGATGGCACTGGGATAACTTTTTGTGTTTATTTTTTAATGGGAGAAGACGGTCATGCCAGAAGGAATTAATTTGAATGTTGTGGGGGGTACAATGTACTTTGAAAGGTGAGATTAAAAAAAGGGGGTTATACAGCAGGTAGTAAAGCATTCAAGCCAACGCAGACTTTGAAGACGGAGGTATTGTCGTAAGCTATGAGCGCCGTGTTTAGGTGTGGGAAATTCAATAAGAGAAAGCGCAAATAACTCTACCCTTCTATTCCCTTCTTCAAAGTATTGCTAAGGGAAGTTTGGCAGAAGCCGGGACAGGAAATTGAAATCTGAATACTATTTTAAACTGATAGGGTTAAAGGCCTCTCTTTTACACTAGCACACTTGTTCTTTTATTTGATACTTGAACTCTGAAAATTTTCTGTGACTTTCTAGGGAGAAGGAGGAGCAGCTGACTCGGGTGACAGAGGTACAGAGGCTGCAGGCCCAGCAGGCAGATGCTGCCCTGGAGGAGTTTAAGCGGCAGGTGGAGCTGAACTCAGAAAAAGTCTATGCTGAAATGAAACAGCAGGTGAGAAGGTCACAATGCCAGCCTTTCTGAAACTCCGTCTCAGTAGGATAGCATATTCTGATCTTATAATGCCAGAAACATGCTTCACTTGAGAGTGCTACATCAAAATCTTTCACAATGTAGTGTCTTTGCTAGCAAGTCAAAAAGGGATGTTAGCAGTTGTTTCATCTTTCTAACAAAGCCCGAATTGTCATTGTTATAAAGATATCTGCGGTTATGATACTGATTAGGGATTTTTCAGGAGTGAGAGTATAAAGTGTTAGTTTATACACCCCTACGGAACAACGTTTGTAATTTTCCACTTAAATGCGTGTCTCTTCCCACTCTTTTCGGAACGACTCTGTCTTCCGTTAATGAGGTCTTGTAATCAGTCTGAGCCTAAACAGGGGCAGAGCCATTGTGGCTGCTGGCAGTCATCTGCAGAGGACAGAAAAATCCATTTTTCTGCCCCTGAAAATTAGTAGCAGGAATTTATGTAAAAGGAATTTAGTGTCTTCAATTCGTTATGGAGCAAACAGTAGTTAAACCGTCGCCCCTGGGATTTTATAAATGCAGCATGATGAGTGAAATAAGGAACAAGCGACTGGTGATCAAAAAGAAGGGGAGAGAAGGGAGTATTTCCTTAACTTGCTCATGTGGTCGAAACCTCTCTACATATTTCAAGCTCGTAATTCTACCTGACCGTATACTCAGTTTTCCAGCCTCGCCTACCATATCCAAACCTCGCTGTTGACAGTAGGATGCTGCAGTCTGATATTGTAATGGATTTTGAAGCATGCTGGTTTCTAATCTAAAAAATCCTCTTCTTGTTGTTCTCCTAAAGTTTTTTTTCTAAAAATCTTCAACAAAAGTGAGAAATTAAGTAAGGCATTGCTGGTATTTTTAAGACCCGTGCAGACAGCAAATAACGGAACGTGGAAATAAGAAAAGCACGAACAAACTTATAAAAGCAAGATTTGTTCTGCAAACTAGACCCGTGAGGGCAATATGACAAATCCTACAATTTTAATCCGACATTTTCTGTGCCATGACACTCTCCTTCAACTTCTTCATGATGACTTAAAATAATATCTTTTTTCTGCTCTAAAAGGCATATGGTCTAATTCTAGAAAGACTAGTAATCATTTCATTCACTTAAAAAACCCCAGCAAACAAAACCAATCCAAACCAAAAAAATGTGTGGAGGAATTTGGAAAATTTACAAAGTCAATTGTAATTTTAAAATGACTGTGAGTTTCTTCTACAATATTGCTGTGTTCTGGGAAATTCTGAAAATAAATCTTGCGGCACTCCAAGGATCACCCGTGGGGTTATTCTGTCCTTACTTGCATGCTAAACTACTGAAATAGTAAATGATTTTGTAGGATTGAGCAGTACTATTCTATGGGAATCAAGGTTCAAGGAAATACATCAAAGAAATTCTATTGAAGTGGTCTTCATAGCTTTGTCCTTTCTCATTCTTTTGTACGCACGTACTCCTTAGATAAATCACCCGTTAGATTGTAACATATTGGAAAATTCTATTTTTTGTGGTTAGGTGGAATATATTACTTATAAAGCAAGAATCGGAGTAGCTATAGCAACACTGTACTTTTAACTACACTGGAAATACTGGGCTTGTAAAACCATTTTTTGGTGTGTGGTAAAGTTAATTATGGAGATAAGTAGAATGGGGTCTGGCATTTTCAATTCTTTTAATTAGTATTTCATTCATTGGTTTGGTTCAGTGATATTTTTTTGCCATCTGCTTCCTATTTTGTCAAGCTTGTGATTATTAAGGGTCACCTCATGCCCATCGATGGGTACATTTTTAACTGTAAGATCTGCATTTTTTTCTAATAGTAACTAGCAAAAAGAGAAACAATACACAGATTACATTGTGGTACTCTAGATCTAGTGTTTCCTGGGTTCGGCAAATAATAATCAAGAGTCCTCACTGCACTTTTAGGGAATATATGAATGCAACCTAAGGAGTAAAGCACAAAAGCCAGTAGACTCAAAGCATCGTTGCGTATGTTTTTACTATTTCACTTTGTAGAAAGTTTTCATTTGCTTAAAAATGAAAATCCTTTGATAAAGTAACGAGGTCTTTTATTTTTCTGGGTTTTGTTGAGCTGAGTAAAATATGGCTATGAACCTGCAACTTGAGTAAGTTTGGAGGTGGAAGAAATCAGTCATAAAATATTCACTGAAGTCCCTTTGCTTCATAGCAGAGTGTACTCTGAGAAGAACTACTGGAAGGATAACTTGTTCCTTTGTATTCTGTTTTTCCACTTTCTATCTGGCTGACGATTCCTAGTCTTCTATCTCCCTCTCTTGCTGCAGGATTTTCCAATAAAATGCGTTTCTGAGTGCTGCCTTTTCCCTGGCTTAGAAGTGATGTCCAGGTCGATTGGCAAAGACATCTGTTGGAGACAGCGCACTCCCTCAGGCCAAACAGGATTTTGGCTTGTGGTTCAGGAATCCGCACGTTTCTTCTCTGGGTGCAGCAGATGGACTGGTGGCAGCACTGGTCCTGCTCACAGCTACGCCCCTTCCTGCCTTTTTTTTAGGGAGACGGTTTATTCGCTGCTTGTGTGGGGACCTAGATCTCAACGTCACTGATGAGTGTGCACTGCAGCACGGCACTGGGTGTGTGTATTCCCTGGAAACACGCCTGATGTGCAGCTAACAGTTGTGCTTTTGATACAAAAGCTTTTGTTAATTGGGTTACGAAATTGCTTCCTTGATGCTGTGTGCTGGAATCTGTGGGACTCATTATTCATAGGCGCTGACTATCTTCAGAGAACTTTACTTGCAGCCAAATAATTCTCTTTTATTTTACTGATTTAATGTAAACTTACTTTAAAAGTGTCATTTGTGCACTGACTCACATGCGATTTCCCTTGAATTTCCACAGGCAATGTATTTTTAAGTGAAATATATTTGAGTCTTAAAAATGCCTAGAAAAAAAATTCACTTAATTTTGATGGGATGTTCACCATTGTCAAATGAAAAACTGAGCTAGTACTTTGTAATCGGGGAGTGGCATGGTGGAGGTGATCACTATAGCCTTAAGTACCTAATAATCTGGTATTCACTGAACGTTAATTTTTGCTCCATACAAATAGTATTATTATCATTCTCGGCAAGTTAGATTCATGTCTTTGATGGTTTGCAAACAACTGTAGAAACGTCAGGATGTTTCAAGCGATGCCTTTTTAAAAAAAAAAAATTAAATATTCCCTTTCTTTTCCCATGTAGATGGAAAAGGTTGAAGCAGATCTAAGCAGATCAAAATCGCTCCGGGAAAAGCAATCCAAAGAATTCTCCTGGCAATTGGAAGAGCTCCAGCAAAGATACGAGCAACAGGTCAGTGGGTTTGCTCCTTGGGGCGGAGAGGAGGAGGGACATCTTTTCATGCAGATGTAGGTCAGTTCCTGTGGCAGGCTTAATGCTGTTGTCACCCTGCCTTGCTGTTCTTTGTATAAAGACAAAATTTATAGGTATGCAGAGTTTATGCGATGGGGGATAGAGGGGCAATAGTCTACATAGAAAATATTTTTGTTTCCTCTTTGCAATCCTTTGTATCTCTGACACTTTCACGTTGTTCCCAGGCTTACAGGTGGCAACACCTATTTTCATAATGGCCAGATGAAATTATTTAATGTGTTATCTGTTTTTCCTTCTTGTCAAGAAACAGCGTTTTATTCTTTTTTATCATTTTTAACACGGGGAGTGTTCACATGAATGCTTGTTTTGGCGCACTGATAGTGATTTTCATTATTGTAATGTAATTCCAGGGTTGGGAAATATTCAGGAAACATTTGGGTGGAGACAAGAAAGTTGAATTCATCAGTGTTGCGAAGTGTAAAGGGAAAAAACAGGAATAGAAGCAGACAAATTATTGCATGATATAGACTTGAGAGCTAGGCAGCTGAAACGGCCCGTCAAACGCTTGTGCAAAGTGGTACTTTGTCGTGAAACTGAAGTGCGGTGCTTGGTAATGGCTCTTTTAGCAGTGATACTGTTGGTCCATAAGCTTGAAGTTCCATCTTACCAATGTTTTTGCACAGATATAAGTTTACGTTTCCACCAGGGACATGTGGTTTCATTTCTGTTTATCTTCTGTGCTGGTAAGAGGATGAAATCCTGCAGCTGGCTTGTGGTAGGAGACCTGCTCTGGCCCGTCTGGAAGGGGGTCTTTCAGCTAATTAAGGAAAGGGATCACTTTGGTAGGTGTTGAGAGACCTTCGCCAGTGCGGGAGGAACAACAGTGTGTTTTGTGCATGGCTCTCTTGATTAGATTTGAATCGAAGGGAGTTTGTTGGTTGGGATCAAAGTATTTTCCTTATCCTCACTTAGAATTGTCAACGTGACTAATTGGGTCGTCACCTGACAACAGGTGCAAAAGCGTCCCATGTGAGATACGTGTAGATACATCTCCACAGGCTTTTTGTTTTACTGGGTGATGTTATTTATGATTCTTCTATTTAAGGATTCAGGAATAGTCCAGGTTGCAGAGAGACTGGGGGCTGTTGTTTCGTGGATTTTGTCTTGCAGATAACTTCATCTGCCAAAAGAACAGTAAGAATTCTACCTCTCTGTCGTGATTTCATATAATCTCTGGAATAAAGGCTAGAAATCACAAATGCCATCACCACTGTGTAATCATGGCACAAGGCTTTCTTCAGATTATTGATTCATGTGAAAGCCAGTGCTATAATTGCTCCATTAAAGGTGAGGAAGTTTGACAGGTCAATTAAAGGACGCACTGAAGGGAGGACGATGGGAAGTGCTAGCGTTAGTTGGGCATCCGCCTCAAGGTGAATATTTTTGTGGAATCTTATATTCGCATCATTTTAGTGATATGGTTGGTTCACTTTTTTCTTTACAGTTCTCGTAACTTGTGGGGCATCTTTAAAATCCCAAGTAAGCATTTATTCAAAGATTTTGTTCCCAGGTTTAGCAACGAGATCTCTAGAGATACGTAGTAATCTGCAGCTCATCAGATGTTATGACAATCCTGTTCCAACCTACAAATGCTATTTTTTTTTCCTTTCATTTACATGGCAAGAGCTACCAAGCCGTAGATAACGATCTTCTGCCAAATAATCTGCTGGTTTTGTGCACTAGAGGGAAATGATAACGCCTAGTTAGTGTAATAGTTTATTTTTTAATTGTTTTCTTGTATCATCATGCTTATTATGTTCAGACCTTATGGAGACAGGATAAGAAAAGCCCCAAACCCAAGAAATGAATGTGAAACTTAAAACTTTTTTGGTCAATCTTTTTCCATTGGTATTCTGTAACAACGTTGATACTGTGGTAAACATCAGTGAAAGCATTTTCCACTAAGAGGAGATGTTTACTGCCTCACTTTTATTTTATTGAGGATAACTACTTTTTACTGTAAGAAAGAACAGCTAGACTTTATGAAACATCACTGAAACCCAAGGAAAGGGTTTCAGCGCTAAACAGCTAAACAATGAGAGCCTCAGAAGAATTTTCAGAGGAATCCTGTTTATGCCCTTTTTTAAAATTTATTTCTCTTCGTACTTCATTTGGAATGTTCTTTGAAAGCTTGCGAACATGAAAAATATGTGACCCTTCCTGCAGATTGCAGTGGGTTATCATTAGAAACGACGTATTTTTTGTATTGTCATTTCTGCAGTACAAAGCTCCTTCAGCCCAGCCGCAGAGCAGCATGAGCTCACTTCTTCCACTCTTAAAATTTCCTTTCAGGAGTTCCAACTTCTCTTTCTCTGCATTACTCTCTATTTATGCTTCAGAACTTTGAAGCCATTTTTAAAGCAGACTTTGCCTTGCCTTGTTTTGCTGCATATTTCTCTGGTGGTTACTCGGGGACTGATTTAAACTGTTTAAATAGAGCAGTAAATTAGAATTGGTGGCATTTCAGCAGGGCTCCAGCAGACTTCCAGAAGGGAAATAGACACCCAACCAAAAAACCGGATACTTTAGCTACCTGAGAAACGTCGGACTGGCTTTGAGGTGTTCTGCCCCAGTGTCTGAATCTAATTGTCAAATGGAATTTATACACCAAGGGAAGGTCGATTGACCTTCAGATATATTTTGCACAGGTTGGCATGGTGAGTGGCAGAACTATTGGACAGTTCAGTTGCCCATAAATTTAAGCAAGTTGTTAATGAAGAACAGTATTAACTGATGTGTTATCCAGTTCTCCAGTCTGAGAAACATCTGGGAAGTGTAGGAGCTTGAGCGCTGTGGTTTTACCTCTTGGCTTCATATGAATGGTTGCCTGTGCTTCACAGGGCTCTCCTTGAATATTGATTTTGAGGAGATTTCTGGTGTGAACATGGGCTGTTTGTTGTGGGGCTGAAAGATTGTTCTGCCTACAGATTTAGATATGCTGATATATTACTTATTGATATTTATCTCAATAAATAACCTGGAATATATTGGTGTGTATATATTTATTTTTATTTATTTTCCTTGAAAAAGGATTAGGAAAAAAACCATACAGAACCATGACAGTTAATATTTTGTTAATTTTTCAAATGCATTTGAGTCCATTAATAAAGCAAAGAAGAAATTTTGGATCTTGCAGTACTTGGTTTCAGCTGTCACGTGTCACTCCTGGTTCCAGCTTCATCTGATTCAGTGCCACTTTCTTTTGAAGTATCCACTGAGAACACTCTTAGGGAGAAACTGGTGGCTTTTTTTTTTTTTTCTTTAAATATACTTTAGCTCAACTTTGTTCTACTTGCAGCTGTTAGATTTGAAAGTATATTTTGAAGAAAAAAATAACTCCAGCAGCACCGCAGTTCCTATCTGCTGGGAGCAGCTGCTTTCGGCACTTCAAAGCCAGTGGACACCACACTGAAGGCCTCAGCCTTTCCTGCCTTTGAAATGGTTGCAGTATCTATAGTTGGGCTTTATGGCACCATCAGCACAGGAAAAAAGGTTGTTTGTTTTTTTGCGCCCCCTCCCTTTTTGTCTTTTNAATACCTGGGAAATGTTTCTGCTGAAATCATTTTCCACAAGCCCAAATGTTTGAAAGAGCATGTGCCTGAAGTCTTCAGTAATGGATTCTAGACAGGCAAATCTGATGCAAAAGTTAATGAATTAGCTTTTTTCCCCCTCCTGTGCGTGGGCTGGGCACTTGGGGAGAGCCGCGGTGCCACGGCAGAGCGCTCGTGGTGGAACAGGGCTTCACGCGGGGATGCTTCGCAGCTGGCGCAAGCATGGACTCACCTTTGTTTCGACCAGATTTTCATAAATTGTCCTGAATGGGACATTTGCAGTGAACTTTTGGAGATCTTAATGTTTCAATGACTTTAGCTTGTCCTTTAAAAAAACCAACCCAACAAACCAACTAGTAATAGATCACGGTGATCACTGTTGCACCCATTTGTGCTATAAATAGTTGCTGAAGTGCTATGACTGAGTGGTGTGAAAAAATTGAGATGCAAGATTAGTAAGAGAGCTGAAATCTATGAAATTTTGTTTTCCTAGCAAGAAGAATGCACAACGAAATAGTTGATGAATTACTGTGGTAATGGTATGGTGCTACTTGGTGAGTTATGGACTTGCTGAGATCGGATGCCAACCTCCACGTATAAATAAGCTTCTTGTTTTGGTTTGTCTTCTCTTTAACTGTGCTTATTCCATTTTAAAATAATAATCATTCATGCTTCCATAGCAAAGTGGAAGGCTATTATGTGATAGCTGAAGAATCTCCCCGTATCTCAGGAAATCCTTTCTTGCGACATTTATTGTTGGGTTCTGACTTCTGTAAAACTTGCGAAAGAGTAATTAGAGTTGTCGTCTTGTCCTATTTGGCCAAGCAGGAAAGAAACAGGACACCTTCAGAAATATTTTACTGGGTATTTAACAAAATCCCTTTGAAATCATGTTAGAGATGAGAGAAAGAGTCTACACTTTTAAGTTGGGAGCAAGACAAAAGGTGTGGTTGAGCTTAAATATGCCTTTTATATTAAAGAAAGAGAGGTAAAGAAGTGCAGAATCAGCTGGTTAAAAGTGAAAAAAGGATGGCTGTAATCTTACCTGCCAACAGCAAGGACGAGTATCCAAGGTAGTGTTGGGAAATTGTTCTTATTTTAGCCGTGTGCTGGAGCAGAGGAAAATATTATTAAGAGGCGAGGAAGATTATTCTTTAGATCTTTCTGTATGTCTTTTCTTTTCTAACTTCCCAGTGAGGTTAATTTAAAGAAGAGAATGAGGTGTTCTCAGGTAAAATATGAATTTTGTAATCACAAACATTGTTTTTTATATGTACATGTATATATTTAAAAACAAACATCTTATTCAGTGCTAGCAGCGCCATTTAATATTAAGGTTCCGAGCACAATCTCATGCTCAGTTGCTTAAAAATATTGTAAAGTATTATTGAGATCAACATTTAATGGTGTGGCATCTCCCCTGCTAATTTTTAGCTGTTTAAACTTGTGCCAGGAGGTTTCACCAGTGTTTGGGTGATCAAGGCTGAGATGACGTCGTTTTGCTTTTGCTTAAAATTGTAGCAATAATCCCTTGAAATGCTGCAGGTAGGGTGTTTTTGACCTGGGTGTGGTTTTATATTTTCCCTTGAAGACCTGCTCAAGTGTATTTAAGTAATAAACGTGGATTGTTTAATTTGGGTGTTCAAGAGTTCAGCAGCTGAATATTCTGAAGAGTCTCACTGAGAATTCCTGTGTATGAAAGAGAAGAGTTTGTGTATGAAAGAATGGTGTACAGGCTGTGACCTCGTGAGAGAGAGAGAGAGGGGAAAAATACAGCGTAGGGGAGGAACACAGCAAAAAGTGGGGATTAAGCGTGAAACCAAGGAACTGCTGTGACTTGGGGGTGGGACTCGGAAAGGAAGCTCCTCACGGAAAATCAGTTCTGTCCGTGAAAAGCATTTGTGAGTGGCTGTGAAAAGCCAATGCAATAGGGCCTGGAGCTATTTTGGCTGAAGAAATGCCATTTAGTCCCCTGGATTGGGAGCACTGGAGAGGCAAGTCCTGCAGAAGGGGTCAGTTGGAGGGGTGGTGGGGCTGACGGGGGGTCTGTTGAGCATGAGGTGGCTCTTCAGGAGCCAGTGTTCCTTATTGCCTCCTGCTTTAACCATAGCCACTCTGCCTTTCTAAGGTAGGAAGCAGGGAGGATGAAATGCTGCTTCTACATGGGAGGTGTTGAGTTTATGGTCCTGTTAGGTTTATCTGGCACATTGCTTTTAGCTCAATTCATCTTCCAGCTGGTGGTTTTGTCTTCAGAACTGCTGCAAAGGTCATCAGTGCTATCAGGAGAGACAGTCACCGTATGTGCACCCTGCCCTGACTCCAGCATCATGCCCAAGCCTTCAGAGGAGTTCAGCTGGATAAGCTGCCGGAGACCAGCAGCTTAGCACTCGGCTTGCTTTGTCCCCGTACCTTTTCCCAGTTACGAGTTCCTGCCACTGCACTTAACATCCTGGCTTTTCTTCTGGCCTCGCTCTTCCTTTTCTCTTTCTTTTAGCTTCTATTTGGCCGAGCTGTTACCCACTCAAGTGAAGAAAACCTTTGCAAAGATGGGCTTGAAATACGGTATTCCGCAGACAGACTGATGTTCCAGGCATCTCTTAGCTGTACTTTAAACAGTCCAGTTATACTCAGAGATTCAGGATCCATTTTTAGCATGCTAGTTTAGCTATAAGGACACAGTCTTTGTAAAAAGCTTTGTTCCTCTCTTCTTTGTCTGTAGTCTAAGATAATTGAAATACAGTCTGTTCTTGCATGGAGGCCAAACGAGTACGTTAGCAGAGGCTCTAAATTTTTCATGTCATCAGCAACAAGCTGCATAAATTTCATTTAATAAATTAATCTAGGATGCATAAATGTTTCCTTTGAACCATCCTAACGCAGAGATGAATGCCATTTGCGCAGAATATCTGAGGAATAGTTTCTTCAATCATCAGCATCAACTTTCCACTTTATGATATAGCTAAACTCACAAATGGGAAAAGGACACGAGTTCGACCTCCAAGTAAAGGGTGGGTGGAAATCTGTAGCAGTGCTGTTTACAGACTTGTTAACCGGGCGGGTGGGTATTTACGCTGTCTCCTTCAGGCTTGTAGCCGCTGTGTGATTCAGAGTTAAAAGCCTGAGTGTTCTGTATAGTCAACAGAATCAGCTTTAGGGGGAAGAGGGACAGGGGAGACAATTCCAGGAACATAAATCGGTGCCCGCAGTAAACAGCGAGTCAGGCTGCAAATGCCCGTGGAGTTGGTTCTCAGTGTTCAAAGAAGGTCCTGGGATAAACTCTGAATCCCTAAACATGATTACGTACAGTAAATTCTACAGGCATTTGCAGCGACTCAAGGAATATTAGTTTGAAAGAAGCATTTCTGTTTGCAGACCGCACTGGCTTTGCTGGAGCAGGTGGGCTGGGGCGGGCGGTGGGACCTCCTGGCGTTCATCATGGTGTGAACCCAGGGGGGCAGCTGCTTTTCCAACACGTGGGTGATTTACAAGCAGATTTACTCACGGCGGGAGGATTGGGAAGATGCGAGGATTGAGGTGAGATTTGTGCTGCCCATACTTTTAACATTCTTAAAATTCTGGAAGGCCTTTGTAAGTGAAAATGCACAGGTCGGGTATATAATTCTATATACATAGTGAGACCACGCAGGTACGTTGTTGTTGCGGGGAGGACAAATCAAACTGCAGTTTGGCTAATAGACCAGCTTGTCTCTTTTAGACAATTTCTTGCAGTTCTCAGCTTGCAGTTGAAATACGTTTATTAGTGGTTGATTATAAGGTGAAGAATAACAGGAGATACAGGCACGCCAATTAAGTTATTGCAGCCTGCAATAAAATAGAAAGTAAAATGCATTTGCTATGCGTGAACGTTACCCGATATATATTTGCTACTTCAGTGGTAATATATGGTTCTGCACTCATATATTTTTCACTGCCCTCAGGTGATTACAGCCCTGATGTCTTGGGAGTACTTTGTGTTCCAAATTATAGTAAAATTGCAAAAAAAAAAAAAGGTGTACTTTTGAAATCCATTTGATTTATCTGCTGCAACGCAGTTCTGGTATGCTCCTGTGCCTTGCAGTGAAGATTCCTTTTTTTCTGCCCAAAGTTATGCTAAGCCAGAGCCCAGNCACTGCCCTCAGGTGATTACAGCCCTGATGTCTTGGGAGTACTTTGTGTTCCAAATTATAGTAGAATCGCAAAAAAAAAAAAAAGGTGTACTTTTGAAATCCATTTGATTTATCTGCTGCAACGCAGTTCTGGTATGCTCCTGTGCCTTGCAGTGAAGATTCCTTTTTTTCTGCCCAAAGTTATGCTAAGCCAGAGCCCAGCATGATTAATACTCGATCCTCCAGCCTGTTATATCAGATTACTTTTAGAAGCAGTGTATTTGTGGAGATGGGTAATCCCCATATCCTCGTGAAACACGCACATTTATTTATAGGCTTAGGAGGCAGAAAATGCTCGATTTTTTCCCAGAGTTGTTTGGGGATGGATCATGTGCTGTGCTGGGCGGAGGATAGGGTGCTTTTTGGAGCAGAGTAATGATAATGAAGACACCTGATTTACAACCGCTCTTAAATGCTTGTAAGGTGGAATTGCTGAAAAATAGACATGCCATATGCGTGCTGTACCCGTGAGTCCGGCTCAGTTCTTTGCCGTGACGCGTGTAACTTTGTGGTGGCTTCTCCAGCCCTCAGAAGTTCAGTCATGCCAAAACAGAGCTAATAAAATCATCCTGCCATGCAAAACCGTATTTTATGTAAGTGTTACTTTACAATATTTCTGGAATTGTGGACATAAATTTACATGAATTTTCATACTTTGGTGTCAAATATTTATTGTAGCAGTTACATTTTTCAAAGAGGTAGTGAGCTAACTAATTTCCTTTCCCTCCTTTGGGGACTGTAAAAAGAATTTCAAAGGCATGCTTGTTCTTGAGAACAAGTCGAAATTGTTCTAAAATTGAAAAGCCTTAGTGTGTGATGTAAAAGCAAAAACTGGATAGTAGAAGGTCTTGTCAGTGCTGGGGACTTTAAAAAGCTATTTGCTGACGTTGATGATATTACAAGTATTTGGCTTCTGAAAATACCTTCTGCAGTCAGCAGGCTGGTTACTGGAGGTCTTTGTTCTTCAGATATATGAGCAGCAGCGTGATTTCACTTTCGGCCTTTAATTATTAGATTATCTCTTGTTTCAGCAGGTTGTTGTAAAGCACAGCCAGGTTTGGGTGCAGGGAAACCTGCCTGCCTTCCAGGGGCCGGCTGGGCACCAGCCCCATCGCCAGGTTTGTCTGACAGTTTGCCTGTATGTCTGTATTTATGCGAGTGAATGGCAACAGACTGTCACGCTTCTTGGATTAATCTTTTTTTGGCTTTTTGTTAAGGAGTTTGTCTTCTTTTTTTCAATTCTTTGCTCTGCAAGAGTAAGGAGATACTGTTAGATTTCAGGTATCAGCGGAGATTTCAAAATAAATGGTGTCATTGTGGTGATGACTTAGTTAATCAGGTATTGCCTATTGCCTCGAGTATGGTTCTATCATACTAGTGTGGAAAGAATTAAAAAAAATTCAGGATTCAGGCAAGAAGAGATCAGATATTTAAAATACTTGTATTACTTGATAGTAATAGTACTTCACGGTGTAGAAGAGCTCAATGGGCTCAGACGTTCGGGCTTGTTCCAGCACCGGGGCTGTGGCGGGAGGTAGGAACGGATGCGCAGGGAAGAAAATTAGAGATTTTCATCTTTGGGAGGGCAAAATGAGGAAACATCTCAGCCACAATGAATACGATCTGATTATGGTAATAGGGTGCACACTATTATTTAATGAATGTTTCTTTTCAGCGTCGCCCCTAATGCCCATTGTGAATCTCGTGTTGCTTGTCTGTCTGAAATGTATGGCACCTAAAAGGGCCTGTCTTCTACACACTTATATGCTGGATTTGAGTGGACATTTTAATGGAATGTGCTGAAGTGCTGAGCAGCAAAGAAGGGTAGATGCAGAAAGATCTCAACAGGATACAATTTTTAAAGCAGGTGGTTTTGTTATATCATTCATAAAGGCGCTCGCCGCCTCAAAGAGGAGACAGAATCCATACTGATTTATGAAGAATTAATACAGTTTTCGTGCAGCTTCCTGTGATGAAAAAGCCCTGTTGTTGCTGAAAAACAGCATGGGTTGTTTGGTTGTTTTGGGTTTTTTCTTTTGTTGGTATACATTAATTTTTTTTTTTCCCCTTTAAAAAAAAGAAACCAACCCAACGACAACACAAGAATGAGGGAGGGAGGAGTGGAAGAGGAACCGTAGTGCCTGGCAGCGGTTCTGAGGAGAGCAGGGGGCTCAGGGAACGCTCCCCAGTGCAGCCAAATAGCTACCCAGTCGCTTCATGTTATTTTTACAGCAAAGCATGTTTTGTTGGTCACAAATGTGGGGTACTTGTTAATATTCATTAGGGAAGATGGGTTTTCCAGGTCTTTGAACTTGCGGGAAGAAAACGTTCTCGTCTCCATCCTTTTCCCTTCTCTCCACCTCTGCTCCCTGCCAGAAATCTCTAAAAAGCGAAACAAACCCGTCAGGGGGAATACTTTCCTTTAAGTGGTGAGGTTTTTTCTTCTCCAACAAATTTGCCTTTTGTAAACCGCCTCCCCTCACCCTGCCATCCTTTTTCTCCCCAGGGAGCGGAGCGGGAGACACCCCTCTGGCATCCAGAAGGCCCCCTCCCTTTCAGCTCTTCCCACCTCTTAAATTCAAACCCATTGTGTCTGTAATATAAATACTGTGAGTGAGGAGATGACTAAAGAAAACTGTAATTACTTGGGTCTCGTGTAGCGGTGACGTACAGGTGTGTGGTGTAACTGGTTGAAGACGCCGGATCCGTCCCTTGCCCCCTTCCAGCACACGTTCCCGCCTGCTACCGCTCTTCTCTGCCGTTAAAAACGTGAAAACCTAAATAATCGAAGTTCCCCACACCAAACCCTCTTACTCCAGACCTTACGTGGCACAACCAGCTGAAAATCCAGTAATTAAGAAAAGAAAATGTTTGAATGGAGAGACCTCTCTTGTTGACGCCATTTCTTTTTAATCGGGTCAGATTTATGAAAAACCGCTAATCGTTTTTTTCCCATAAGTCGGGCAAAGCCTTTACAATGATTTTAGGGAGGAAGAACGCTTTCATTCAGGCAGGCTGGGGAAGGACACCGCTAACATCTGCAAAGAAAGCAGTTTCATACGCAAACCTTGGGCAAAAACCCGACTTAAAGAACTTTGTGTGAGGATCCCAGGCCCAGCAGAGATAATGTGTGCCTCCTGGGGGGTTAACTCCTCCAGGGACCTCAGACGTCCCTTAATGAGCTCTTTAGTATTATTAAATAATGTAGATATGTTAAACCGTAGAATATTGCATCTGTTCTACTTGCTCCATTTTCGGAAGGATGCTCCCGGCCGCATCACAGATGACATATTTTACTTCTAAACCCGGAATATGCTGATCTGTAGTTTGAGAAAGCGCCGCTTTTTTTTTTTTTTTCCCCCCCCACCCTTAACTTCACTTCAAAGTTTAAACCCGAAAGCCACGCCAACGGCTAATATTATTCCAGAATTGAATGCTACAGCTTTAAGATAAGGTGCCGGGGCGCTCTCGGCGCACACACAGCCAGCTCCTCCCGTTTGCTGCTTTTTTTCTTTTTTTTTCTTTTTCCCCCCTTCTCACGCTGAAAATAACCCACCATATTCACGAGAAGAGCATTTTTTTGTCTTTTTTGTCTTTTTTTTCCTTTTTTTTTCCCCCCGCTCTCCTCTCTCCTTCCTCCCCCCCCCCCCCCCCCCCCCCCCCCCCNACACATACATCTGTTTATGTTGGGATAGCGTAGCTGACAACGGGATAATAGAGCTTTGTTTTTTATAATTTTCGTTCTTTTTTTATTATTTTTTTTAATTATTTAAAAAAAAAGAAAAAAAGGGGGACAACTGTAGATGCGGCAGCGTTGAGGAATATTGAAGGAAGAGCTTTCGCTTTGGAAATCATAAAGAAATCTTTCAAAGGTTGAATTGCTGGGCTTGGGGGGGTTGCGTGTGTATCGTTAAGCGAAGGGGCGAGCAGGCTGCCTATTAACCATTTAGGATCCTCAGCCCTGCTGCTGAGCGGCAGCAGGGTACGGGGGGGACCCGGCGCACAATGCGACAATGCAAATTTTTTTTTTTTTTTTGGTACGCGCCGACATTTGTACCAACAAATTGGTTAAGGATGCGCTTGGATTTGCTTGGTTGTCTCCATTGTTGGAATTGGCTGGAGGAATTCTGTCACGCTAACGGTGGCTTTTTAAAAGGTGAGGTAATAGTGACGTAAAAATAAAATTGCCAACTTGATGAAATTAAGGGGAAAATTAAGCTGTAGACGAGTTGTCATGACGACAAGGATGTTCTATTGATGAACTGTACTCCTCACTGTCCAATCAGATAGTGGAGCTGAGGCTGGAGCATGAACAGGAGAAGACGCACCTATTCCAGCAGCACAACGCAGAGAAGGACTGCCTGGTCCGAGACCATGAACGGGAAATCGAGAAACTGGAAAAACAGCTTCGCGCTGCCATGGCAGAGCACGAGAGTAAAACTCAAGAATGCAGGAAACGAGACAGACAGGTAATGATCAATAATGTTTGAAAGGCATACGCTTATTAGAAAATGCTAATAATTAGTGTTTCCTGTTTGCCAGCATTGTTGGTGATGCACGCTGTGTGAGCATTTGCGAAACTGGTGTATAAACGTGACTTTGTTTTTCTTTTTTCTTTTTTCTTTTTCTTTCCTTTTTTTTTTTTTCCGCTTTCCCCCCTCCCTTCCCACTGCTGAATAGAGCTTTAACTGCAAAAACCACAGGTAGCCAGATTAAAAATCCCATGGTGCGCTATAACTCGGCCTATTTATAATCTTGTCTCATTTTCTTTCATGATGGATTTGTTTAAGAAAAAAAGGTATCTGTTCTTCTCCCCCCACAGCCCTCACACTCACCCCTCCTTTTCTCCTTCCTGGGCAAATCCATATGAATTATATCTGCTTCATTCGTATGCGCTTTTTTGTTTTAAATCTCTGCAGGTAACCCACAAATGGCTTTATTTCATTTTGTCCGTGTCTCTTTGTTTCAGTTTGGTATTCTAGATTTGCATTGTGTGTTTGGCTACGTATGTTGGCTATTTGATAAGATGATGTGGGTTTGGGGTTGCTTACCATCACGTTTATTTTCCTCCACACACACGCACCCCTCCCATCCTCCATCTCTGTGGTCACTGTTGGAAGCCATTTGGCAGAATAACCCCCAGCTGGGGTAGCATTTGACTCTTCAAACTTCTGGATGAAATGCGCACTGTCAGCATGGAAAATGATCTTTATGAGTTTTCAGTTCAAAAAACATCTTTTTGCATTTTTTCCAGTATATTTTTGAAGGATGGCATGGTGTGTTTTCCTAACAGCCTATATTAAAAAGGCCTGCAATGCCAATATTTAAAATTTTAAGGGGATTTTCTAGTTTAGAGAGTATTCAGAAAATAATCTTTACTAATCGGCATTAGAATTACTTATCGTGCATGGATTTTTTTATACCAAAACTGGACATTTTGGTAAGGCATCTTTAACAACATACGTTTTCCGCGCACCACCGCCTTCCCTATGAGATGTAAGACTCTGACATTGAGGCGTTTTCACTTTACTTCCCTGTTTTCACTTTACTTCCCTGTAGACTGGTGGGCTGTGTCTTTCACTGGCAACCATAACGTAGCTAAGTGGAATTGAATATTTAATTTTTAAATTAATTTTTTTTTTGGTTGCCTTTGGACGACTCTTACTCTATGGAAATCTGTCTTAAGTCAGTCTATTGGAAAACAAACGGCTGGTTGGGGGAGGATGAGGGATATATAGCAGAGCCAGGACTTATTTCTCCGTTTCCACCATTATGGTTTTCCAAGAAAAACGAGAGATACTTTTCTGAGGATGCTTGGGAAGAGGATATTCAGGTGGCTTCTGAAAAATTAAATCTGATCCTTTATTCTTCACTCGCTTGTAAGAGTGAACAAAGACTTAAATTGCTAAAGGGACTGGTTTTTATCTTTGCATTTTTTTTTTACTTTGGCCCAAGAGGCATCTTAACTCTACAGCTATTTGTAAGTGCCTTTTCAAAGTTGTATCGTCCTCTCACCTGCATTCCCGATGTTGCCTTTGCGTTCAAAGGCAGAGCTGTAGCACTCACGTTAAAAACCAGCTTTAGAATTATATAGAATTATTCTGTGTACGCGCCGGCATTCATTACACTTACCATGTTGCTCTGTATAACACTGAATGCAAAGGTAAAGGGACTATCTTAAACAAATTCAGAGAATCTGGGAGGTGTCTTGTAAGTACATCTCTCTATTTTGTTCTGTTGTGGGTCATTTCTGGCAAAGATTGGAGCCCAAAGTTTGGCTGTGCTTTCTGTTTGCAATGGGATATATAATGCTACGACAGGTGCTATGCGGAAAGCTGGAAATTATCGCAGCCATTAGGAAAATCTGAACAGTCTGAATAGCAAAAACTTTGGCCTTTTTACAGGGCTTTTCTTTGTAGTTTGAATATCCCTGTAGAGTCATTTGAACATTGCTGCCATGAGAATGACATGTAAATCAGGGAAGAAAACGCAGTTGCCTTTGACTAGAAGAGCTGTTGCTTATTTGAATTCTAGTAAGAATCTATCAGCTTTCAAGGACGCATATTTTTTCCATATTGGAAAATAAATTGTTCTTCGTTCCTCCCTCTGGTCTTTGTATTAAAATTCACTTTCGTCTTTGCAGTGAGCTCAACAAAGAATACTGGTGTTTCTTATGGAATTATGGCCTGTATTTTTAATAAGTTGTTTTTAATCTTCACGTATGTTTACTAAAACGCGTGTTTTGGACATCTGACATGTCTAATGTCCTTTGTGAAAGATTTGTCAGTCTCTTAACAAAGATTTCACAGTGATTTAATGAGTTTATGTAGACATAGCTTTTTAAAAACCTGCTAAATTTGAACCATGTTTGAGAGCAGTGATTTCTAGGACTGCTTTGTATTGCAGTGCAGGTGCGATGAAACAGGAGAAGAGGCCATTTTGCTTCGCTAAATGAAAAGTAGATTTGCTGGGTGTTTCAAAAAATTTAAATAATAATTAGTGGTAATCACATACGAGTAGCTTGGTTTGAAGGACCTATCTGTTCAATGTTTGGTGAATGATGTGAAAGCACCATTATTAAAGGTATTCACTGTTAGCCTTTCTTAAATCCTTTTCCATCTGAAAGAGTAGCGAATGTTTAAAATACGTGTTTCTTACTATAGGACTAAAGACAGCTACGACTGAGTACTGTGGAACAATTTATTGTACTGTTACTGAAAAGATTAGGGTTTTTTTTTATTGCATGTTCGAGGTCTCTACTTTCATGTAGGTCTTCAGTGACTGTGAAAGATAGTATACAAAACGGTTAGATTTTATTTGAATATGAATACATTTATTAATGCTTTTGTCAGAACTAAAGTATAAAAATTAAGGTTTCAGTGCATTGCCAGATTTGAATTAAATATAAAATAATGTTACTCCTTCTTTGAAATACAAGTTTAATATATTTTCAGGAAAGGAACTTGATTTAAGTGGATCGCCTTTTGTATTGCTGATGAATTTTTGGGTAACAATTGCATTCCACTTTAGCTCTTGGATTTATCCATTTCTAGGAGGCTTGCTTTGATTTTTTCACCTACGGTTGTAATGCTTGGGGAGGAGTAAATTGACATGTAGGTCAATAAAAGTCAAAGCAGTACAAAGGCTTTTATACCATGCTGTGTTCTTGTAGTCTTTTAAATCCTATGCGTTTTCTATGAACTGCCATAATATTTTTATTCCTTAAATAGTAGCTAATAATACAGGGTTTTTTGTTTTTTTTTTAAAAGGGTAGTTTTGAATCACTACTTCTATTTAATTTAGAAATTTTATATTATCTGGATTTTCTTTAGGAGCATTTTTAAATTACAGTTTGGTTGGTCATTTGTTCCCCACCTCCCTAAATAATTTTACTTTATATGGTAGTTCACAAAACGGGGAACCTCCTGGATGATAGAGATCTTCCTTTTTGTTTTAATAAAAACAGCCTTTCCCCTGAAATGGCGATTTTCTGCAGCAAGACTTCTGATTACAGAGAATAATACATCTAGTTTGCTTCTGCAAAATAAGATAGCAAGGTTAGGAAATTTTAATAACCGGGGGGCTGTGGTGCCAGTTGTAGCCTTGTATTTTCCCTTTATCCTGCAAATGTCATTCTCTCCCCATCATCTGACACGTGCCCTCGACCAGCTGAAAGATTTTCCTGTTCCAGCCGCTGTACAAAGTTGGATCGTTTTCATGCTTGTTCTTTGACTGTTGACCTTCAGGCAAGAAGAAAAAAACCCATGTACCCCTGTAACTTCAACTGTAGCGCTTTACACTAAAGCCAGAGGAAAAGTTTCTGTGAGGAAACGGAATTCTCTTTCCGGGTTCTGTTATGAGATAATTGGCAAATCCACCATTTTCATTCATTCGTAATTGGGTCAAGAGTAGCGCAAATGCTGAGGCACATTTTGCCAGTACTTTCTGCTGGAGTCACGGTATTTAGTTTGAACATACGCTGTTCATGCTCTCAGAAAAGCAGCTGCTTTAAGAGCAGATTGCTGGTGTTTGGGGTGTCTTTGGGCTCTCGATAAACCGTTACTGGTTGGGGAAGGAAAACCTTGAGGGGTTCTGAAGTCATGTGAACGCACCCACTGGGAAAAGAAGTTGTTATACAAAAAAAAAAAAGAGCAGGCTGGAGGTGGCAAGAAGAGTTAAGAAGAGATTTTCCCCTGGCCAAAGTATCCATTTCCTTCTTCATCTCCTGCTTTTTGCGCTTCCCGTTATCCCCTTGGCCTTTACCATCCCATTTGCTTTACATTCTCGGGCATCAGTGGCTCCTTCCCTGGCGCCCAACATATAGGGCATCCTCTCGCTTCTCCTCAGGCTTCTCCTCTTGGAAAATTTCCTTCTTTGCACTTCTAAACAGTGATCTCTCCTGCTTTGCACCTGGCTTGGTCTGAATTAATTCTGAGCTGTGTGAGTCTGTTGAGTTGGCAATAAAACAAAATACAGTAACGATCATTATTCTCATTCCAGCAATGACTGTTATTTTTGCTCCAGCAAATCTTCGGTATCTGTTTATGGTTCTGTATAGATAATTAACGTATCAACAAAGTGGGGGAACAGAAGAGATTTATCTTGCGTCCATGAATGTAATCAGTCTGAAGTGGTACTGACCAGTATGTTTGGCTGATGGAGAGCTTTGTCAGCTATTGACTAGAAAAAATACAGAAAAAAAATCAATAGAAATAGTATGTACTTGTTTAATGATAACTAAATACCCCAACACACGCCCAGTTTCTGTCTGTGTGTAAATATTGCTGTAGCAGTAACTTTTCAGGGCTGTGCTAATACAGAGGGAATTCGGGAGCATTTGTTTCACAATAGGAGACTTTCTTAAACTTTGATCTGAAAGACCCTGTTGTCACCGGACAGATAAATCTCTGACGAGCTCTTCTACTTCGTGTGATCGTTCTGATATCTCCAAACACCAGTTTCCACGGAGATATTCTTCTACCATCCGTGGAAGCAGTTTGCTTGATCCTGTCTGGAGGGTACAGATAGATGTAGCCTGTGAAACGTTCGGATGCTGCTGGTGCTACTGAAGTCGCTTCTGTATACAATTTTGAGTAAATAAATTCTGTGACTCATTTTTTTTCTTTGACTTCTTTTTGTTTTCTCAATAGAATGCGTCTTTGGCATGAGAAGAAATGCATTGTTTGCTATGCAGGCTTTCTCTGCAGACAATCTAAATAATGGAGTTTGCAATCTAAGTATTTGTTTGTTGTATTTTACTTGGAGAGTAGCTATTGGGCTGACAGTCAGGCTTCTGTAGACAGACAGCCGTTCCCTTTTAGCCTTTCCTAAACAAAAGCTTTTTGGCTATGTTGCAGCATGTTTAATTTACCAGCAGTCAACCCAGGATCATCAACGTGACTGTTGATGTAAAATATTTCAAGTACCAAATATTTGTTGCAGCCCTGGCGTGGTTCTCTTTGGTTGTTATTCATAGAGTGCTGACTCAGGGTTGGGGTGGATCCCGTTGATGGGGAGTATCTACTAAAATCGAGGATCTGATGATGGGTCCTGGAGACATTCAAGCTGGGCTTTCACTAATAGTATTGCTGTGAAGTTGAAATGACCAAATGCACCAGTTTCCTGGGAAAATACTCAAACGCTGTCCTGTGTTGGGCTCTGGTAGTCGACGCAGCCACTACCAACTGTGCCGGAGTAAACGCAGAGCAGCCGTGGGAAGACTTGGGGCTGTAGCTCAGCTGGAATCTTTGAGATTAGAGGAAAAACTGGGCTGTTGCTCGCCAACTGAAGCAGACCACTGAGGCTCAGGGCTCCGTCCATCACGCCAGCCCCGTGAAGGTGGCACCACATGTGCCCCTGCCCCTTCCCCGCTGGGATGAAGCCCCTTCGCCACGTTTGTGGACTCGCGTCAAGCGCTCGGCTGCCGGTCCCCGCTTTGAGCCGCTGCTTCTGTTGGAGATGCCTTTCAAAAGGCTGTTGAACAAGCTATAAAAATCTGCCGCTTCCTCGCCTAATGGAACCATCAAAGTATTCTCGTGCTGCAGTGGGTGATCGTCTATGATCTCTTCCACATTTTTCCTTGACTCTCACTTTTTACGGTATGACTGAAACGAGATGGCGAGGAATTTGGTGCAGGAGGTGGGACTTTACTTCTCCCCTGTCCTTTTATGCTTCAGGCTGTTGGGCATTTGGAATACCTATTAAAGGCGTTTTTGGAAGCCGTACATAATGGTGCATAAATTATCATTTGCTGATTAAAAATTAAGTTAGCTTAGGAGAGAACTGACATTTTGTGCTGTCTACAGTGTATGTAAAAGAGAAAGCAGTTGCCATAGAAACTAGCTCATCACATAATAGGAACTCTGATTCTGAGATGGAGTTCTTTTCAGCAAAATGGACTTCCTGTGTACAGAATACAAAATTGAAAATATGAGGTAGTTGTTATTATGCAGTAGTCAAAATTTTATATTAATTTTTTGTTTTAATTTTAAATATTGGCAGCTGAAAAGGTGGAGTATATAATTTCACCTGAGTAGGGGCAGGGTGTATATCATACGGCAGTAATTTTATTTTGTACCATTGCTCCCTGTTTAGGAAAAAGTGATTATTTCCTTTGTAGAAGTTAGTAAATACAGAATAATTTCTGTGGAAAAAAAATATAAAATGAGTTCGGTCTCGCTCAGCAGGATAAAGGATCTTCATGGCAGTTTTTAACATGTGCTAGGTTTGGCTTTGCAGATAGGGTTTGGTGTGATGGTTACAATGACTGATTAACACTAATAGACAGTCAGCTATACATAGTGTGAAATTGTTTTCAAAATTAAAGATATATAAAGGAATACTGAATTAATTAAATGATCAAGTACATTAGTAAACACAAAATAGGTGACAGTAGCTGCAGCATTTGAGACGTCGTAACGTAGTTTCTAAGCAGAGAGGCAAAAATACTGTGTTACTTTGCAGAAATAGTCAACTTAGAATGTAAGCTCTTGATTTTGAAATATGGGGAGCACGTGCTTTCTATTTGTGGTTCAGCTCATGGCAAAGCAAGACTCTACAGTCGCTTATTGATATTACTTCCAAGCATAAGAGTCTAAATCTTCTCTTTTGAGTGGAGTTTCTGTGATACTAGATTGATCCAAATATTACAACTAAACTTGTTGTTTGGTAAATGTTTGCTGTATGGAGAAGGGGATGCTTACTCACAGCAGTCCTTATTAATGTTTTTTAGTTCTTTTGAAAATTGCTTTTTGGTTTTACAATTTGCTTGAGAGAGTTGTTGAATAGAAGGAAGTTGACTTCTCCTAATCCCATAGAGCAAGTACAGCGATTTGGAAAAGAGTAGCACGATACCTGCTTCAAACATTCCACTGGATGGCTGAAGGGACATCCTCTAGTGCAAGATCAGGATTCATACTGAAGTTTTTTCACAGCATCATAGAGTAATTTGAGTTGGAAGGACCTCTGGAGGTCATTGTGTCAAACCTCCCGCTCAAAGCAGGTCTAACTTTGAAGTTACATCATGTTGCTTAGGGCCAAGTCCAACCGAGTTTTGAAAATCTGCAACGATGGAGATTTTGCAGCCTCCCTGGGCAACCTACTCCAGTGCTATACTAATCAATTGTGAAACTTCTTTTCCTTTATATCCAGTTGGAATTTCTATTGTTACAGTTTGGATCTGTAGCTTGTCCTTTCACTGCCACCTTCAAGATAAGTCTCCCTCTGTCTCCTCTACAATTCCTTACGCTCAGTTGAAGGCAACAAATTAGATTTCTCCTTAGTCTTCTGTTCTCCAGGCTGAATAAACCTAGTTTGATGAATTTCCTCAGGGTCTTAGTGGCCCTTTCCTCCAGCTTGCAGAGTCTGAGGTCCATCTGTATGGTAACCCTCCTCTCCAACATCCTGACCACTTCCCCCTCAGGAGATGCCGTCATGATATTGCACAGGGTTCCTTGTGTTCTGTCATCCAAGTCATCAGTGGAGATGTTAAACTACATCAGCCCCATTTGAACTTTGAGAAATGCCACTTGTAGCTGCTTGCCTGTTGACTCCTACTCTTCAAACCAAATGGTCCAGTGAGTTCTCCACTCACGTTGTAGTCCAGCCGTCAGGTCTGTGTCTCTTGAGTTTGCCTGCTATAAGTCTGTATCCAAAAGCCTTGCTGAAGTCAAGATCAAAGACATTGACAGTTGTCTTTCCACAGAGTTAGTTATTTCACTGTAGAAGACAATCAGTTTGGACAAGCATGATTTGCCTTTGATGTATCCAGGTTGGCTGTTCCCAGTGACCCCTTCATTCCTCATAGTCCTGGAAATTAATTTCATGGAGTTCTACTTCATAGTTTTTCCAAGGATGGACTTTAGGAAGGTTATCCTGTCTGTGATTACCTGCTAAGGTACTATGTGTTGCAAATTAAGCAGTTCAATTTTTTAGCATGTGCTTTTTCTCTTGTCCTTTTTCTAGAGGAAGATTGTCCAAAATCAATTTAGTCTCTCTTCCTTAGGTCAGCAGATGTTAATTCCATTCAGTCACTCCCACCATAAATCAAGTTTTGAACAGTAGTCTAGCTGTTAAATGATTTATCTGATAGGAGAGATTTTATGATCCATTCAGTTCCTCAATTCAAAGGTATTATAAATACCAAATGAAAGAATGAAACACTAGACGAGAAATTATGACAGCCTGTAGTTTGGAATGTTAACACCACTTGTTTTGGCAGTATTACTGGTCTTAAAACAATAGGATCCATATGGATGCTAATTTTCCCAATTTTGAGCAATAAATACAACCTCTTTATGGTTTAAGTAATGATATTACTCAATACCACTGCAGGGTCCAGTAGACGGTTTCATGATGAGGTAATAAATAGCAATTTTGGAGAGCTGATTATTTGTATTTTTCTTTTATGTGGTTTATGATGGGGGAAGAAGAAACCACAAAGCCAGTTGAAAAGCCTTGCCCTCTCCTGTAGCTGACATACTTTGGCTGAAGATATGTCAGTTGAGAAATATGAGACCATCCATAAAGCTCCGCACGCTCCCACATTAAAGTATTACAGAGAAACCTTCAAGTGGAAAATCAGTAACAAACTGCAGCTGAGATGCTTATGGTGTAGCGCGCTGTGCTGGGCGCCCTACGCTGCTCTGCTTAGTCCTCCCGGTATTGCTTTAGTCGGGGAGGAAAATGGAAGACTTCTCTGGTTTTCCTCCATTTCATAGACAGGAGCTATGGGGGGGAACCAAACCCCCGTGATGGGTGTCTGTGGATCTGGAGATGATGTTACTGGCTCGGACACCAGGCTGAGTCCTTCACCGTTCAACATGCACCGTTCAACCGTTCACCGTGCAGCTGTTTGCCCGCTGGCCCAGCCCCAGTGTCTGCAGCAACTCTTCGAGAAGTCTCCGTTTCTGCCTCAGATGTTAGGAATTTGCTAACCCATCGGCTGGAGGGGTGGCCAAGTGCTCTGCACTCTTTCAGCACCGTTCCTCACACTGGTGCTGTGCTGGTGTCTCCTCCCAACTCCCGCCCCTTGTTTCAGCTGCAAGAGGCAGTTTCAGATCCACCCCTTCCAAGCTGCTCCATCTCCTTTTCTACCGAAACGCCGACTCTTGCCTACACCCAGTGTAGGCTGGGTTTTGTCTCCTGCCAGTTCTGAGCAGCGAGTAACAAATATCCGCCAGCGAAGGTCTCCTGGCCGGGCTCCATGGGACGTGCAGACCAAAGCGATGGGGCAGCTCGGTGCGATGCAAGGAATGGTGGTGGACCTGGGTGGTGGAGCCTGCTGGTCACTGGTCGTGTGCTCTGGTCAGCCCCGCTGTGGCCCACCTTCTCCGAGGAGTCAGCTCAGAAGACACCATTGCCTTGGAGGACCCGCGTAGTTTTTTTGTCTTGCTCCACATTTCCCATCCTGATTCATTCTCCTGGTCTTTTCTGCTGCCATTTTGTGTTTCTGTTTTCCCTCAAACCCAGATAAGAACAGGGATTTTAGGTTATGCACTTGGGGAAATTCCAGATAGAGAAAGCTTTGTGTGTCCTCAGCTGTGGGCTTTGGATGTGTGCTGGGCATGTATGTTCAACCTTACAGAACTGCATATGCTCTGTTTGCAGGTTTTTTCTTCTTGGAAGCCTACCTTCCCCCTTCTCTCCCCACCCCCCCNAACAAATTAGAAAGAAAATACATTATTTTAAAATACAGTATTTTCAATATGAAGTCAGACAGCAGAGCTGTTCTTTGGTCCTGTCACCTTTGAAGAAATGATTGCCATCTTGCTTTAACAAATACTGTTTCTTCATTTTGAAAGAGTGGCAGAGACTCTGACAGTGATTTAAGCTCTTTAGTGTTGATTTCATACGAAAAAATATTTTTCACAGTATGACTTTAAAGTAGACTTTCTCCCCCCAATTACTCTACATGTTGGCAGCAAATTAGCTTTGAGGGAATATTGTGCACATCATAGTTCTCTGTTGATGTATTGGGGAGTCATTTTTGGAGCTTTTAGCTCAGTCAGACCAATGACTGACGTTGTTCATGTCTTCTGTTTCTGTAGATTTGAAAGACTTTCTTTTGACAGGGAAGGTGATGTGGAAAAAAAGAAGCCAAAGTACAAGAAATGATTGGCAAAGTGATGATATCATCAAATGTTCAAAGACATTGCAAATTGAAGCTTATTAGGCTGACATTTTGTCTTCTATTCAGCACTAATTGGAATCATGCCTGGATGCATGATGTGGAAGGTACTTAATACCTCAGTGTTTATCATGACAAAATGACAGAAATCGATGTCAAGGATGCCGTAGATTTCTGTTTAATGGAGAAAACAATATATTTCAAACTGCACTTACATATCTCATAGTAATTTGTATTCATATGTGTGAAAGTGCTCCTGAAATATTGCAAATAAGAAAACTTTATTTTTGGCCCTTAAATTATTGGCCTGATTGTAAACATTCCATATTTAGGTTTTAAAGTTGTTATCCAGACTTCATAAAAACAAGACTGATGTAGTTTAAAAAAAAAAAAAAAAAGACAAAAAACCTGACATGCTGTTTTTACTTGAAACAGATCTGAAAGTCCCACGACAAGTGAACTCCATCATTCGTACAGGTGATACAATTCTTCTAAAGTTCTCTCTGACAGATTGAATTCTTTTGTAGTCTGTGCTTTCTGCTGTATTGGCATCTGTAAAATGAATTTAGAAAAGAGGAATAGCGAGGAAAGTGATTTTGGAAAGGCAGCTGCTGCAAACACGGAGTACGCTGGAATATTTGAAAATAGCTGCATGTTCTCCTGCTGTGTGTGGTGTCACTGGGGATTTCCACGTCGGAGGTGCCTGCCCCTGTCGGAGGCGCACGCGTTGCTGGCTGGGATAGCACACGTGACTAGCGTGTGAGTCCACATCTGCATCTTGGACCTTACGAAGTTGAATTCCAATCTTCAGTTAAACCTCTGCTATAATATAAAATCACTATTTATTCCACAGTCAATGGAAACAACTAGCTGTTAGTTGAAATCATTACCTGAATTACTGGTTCTAGTGAAATACAGATTGATCATTGTGAAGTAATATATTTAAAAATAAAAAGAAAAGTCACAGAACCCAAACACAAATCAACGTGGTCTGGATGCTCAGAGGAATTCCTGGTCATTAGGGGACTGATAGAGCTGCCTCTGTGTTACTGTAAACTCCAGCACTCCTGCAACTAATAAGATGTTGACAAGCAGTAGTTTAGGGGCTGATGGTAATTATTTGTATCGCTGGAATCCTCTCAGGGGTCTGAGTCTGTGTTGTGATAGTGAAAGTATATAATAACAGACAATTCCTGTCCCAGTAAGCTCGTAACATAAATCTGCTTATAGGATATTAGCAGTGGGTGCACCAAGCGGACGGTTGAGGACCTGTGATAAACAACGAGGTTTATCAGCAGGTTGACATGGTTTGAGCAAGAAAGCAGAAGACGCGGCGCCTGAGCTGCTTCCCTCAAGTGGCTCTACTAGTGACGTAGTAAAAATGCCTTTCCCTGCCTTGTCTGTAGCATTAAGAGACATCTAAAGGGTACTGGATCCTTGCCATGTCTGCCGTTGCTGCTGTTATCAGAGGTTGCGGCTGAATAGAAAAGGAAAGGTGTTTGACTTTGGGTGGGAGATGAGCCCATGAAGAACATTTTAGTCTGTTCAAATTTGGGAATCCCTATGAAGATTTACATGCTTATATAAAGGCTAGTTGTTCAATCTACTCAAGCTATGTTTAGTAACAACTAACTGTAAGCCTTATAAAACTGCGTATTGTATTGATTTCCTTGTAGAAAAGAAAATTTAAAGAACAATTTGTTATTGTAACTTTTGCTCTATTGGAGACTGTTTTTGGGGAGTCAGGGGGAGAGAGGGGGAAGAGAATGGAACAGGACCCAAACTGTCAATATCCTATTGATAATATTAGAGAGAAAATAATGGTTTTCCTGCTAAAGTCAGTGGAGGTGTGTGAGAGAGTGTGTGTGTTTGTATGTATGTGTGAGTACGTGTGTGTATGTCTTATTGCCCTCTAATGGATAGAATCTGAATGGCTCAGCTTTGCATGCTTATATGGGTTTCTGGAGCAAAACGTTCTTTTCCGGGTGTCTGATGTTTTCCATTTTAGAAGAATCTCGTAATGTTTATTCATAAGTCTGATACATCTTTTGTGGGTAATGTCCCTTTAGTTTGTAAAATGAATTTGAAATTCCATAAAAAGTCCCACAGCTTAGAGAAGTGCCTTTTCTTTGATCTCTGAAGTTTTGTTTCAGCTGAATTATAACTGCTTCAAATTCCCTATTCTCTTTTCCTATTTTTACCATAGTGCTAAAATAATATCGGAATACGAACAGAAAGTACCGTCTCTCTGTACAATGGCAACATCAATGGCCTTTTGAGGTAGATGAGTAGAGCTGGCTCCTCTTGCATGGTTACACCCAGAGGGTGCCCCTGTCTCCACGCTCCCGCTGGCAGCCCCACAGAACCAGGATCCACCAAGCTCCTGAGATGTGGGTGGCCAAGGGAGTGAGCTCTTCACCTCATTCCCTGGTTGGCACCCTGGCTGGAGCCGCTGTGTTCCCTGTGTCCCCATCCTGCTGAGCAGCTTCCTGGCTGCTCGCATGTGTAGTTTGTTTTCTAGGAAAAGTGGCAAAAGTGTGTAATAGAATGTGCATAGATTGAGGTTTCAGGTCTTGATGGGATTCATGATGAAGTGAAGTATTCTAGTCACGTGTGATAGATTAGGTTTTGTTTTGCTTTTTGAATAAAACTATCTCTGAAGGTAACTTTAGGATAACTGGAGAAAGCAAGCTGCAGGTTAGTTGGAAACCGGATTTACAATTGCTTGTACTGCAAGTAGTCCACTTCTACACGTTCTTTAGAGTGGAATCCCAACATAGTTGTATTTTTTCCTAGCAGGACTCTGTATTCATTCAATAAATACCTTTGGGAGAATTTGGAGCGGGGCCAGAGGAGGCCACGAAGATGATGCAAGGGCTGGAGCCCCTCTGCTGTGAGGACAGGCTGAGAGAGTTGGGGTTGTTCAGCCTGGAGAAGGGAAGACCCCGGGGAGACCTTAGAGCCCCTTCCAGTATCTGAAAGGGGCTTTTGCAGCTGGATGACAATACAGTGTTTGGAACACGTAGCAGTACGTTTGTTGCTACCAGCTTTCTTCATCTCCAGTTGTAGATGCACGTGACTTCAGAGTAGCTGTGAGTGTCCAGCAGTTATCTTCCTCCCCTCGAGGAGGTTCATGATGGTGGTGGTAGGCATCAGGGTTATTACAAAGAGGTTCTTGATGGATATGGATTGCAACAAGTCCAATATTCATACCTATGAAATCACGTAAGTGTTCTGGGGGGACCAGCAGCTGATTTCACAAAGCTCTGCTAAGGTACCTCCAGTCTCTGTGTACCTTAAGGTTTAGCCAAGTCCATCACCTTTCTATTTATGATCCAATTAACAAGCCAAATCTAGGTTGGAAGAGCAGAAAGGACCGTACATGAATCGAATTCCTGTGTAATGAGTGTGTTTTCGTATGAATGACTTCTCTAAGGTGTGACACAGGGCAAGGTACTGGCTTTTCCTGTCCTTCCCCAGGGCTGGGGTGCTTCCTCTGCTCTACAGCTCAGCCTGGCGGGCGGCTCTCACAAAAGACTCTTGTCGTGATCACAGAGCTTGCTCCTGGGAGCAAAAGAAGTCGTCCCTGGGTTTTGGGCTACTGCATTTTCCATTCATGGTGAAAATAGAAAAAATTTGCATATGTTAACCGAGATGAAGGATATTGCAGGAGCATCTTCTCAGCCCAAGACGGGGACTTTATCTGCATTTATAAACATTGGCAGTTTTCCTCTGGACGTGATGTTTCCTAGCAATACGTTTTTTTCTGAGAATAGTTATTTTCTGCTTACAATAGATTGGCAGCCATTGTTTGTATTGTTTAGGATCAATTGAGGGATTTTTCTAAATGTTATTTTGATTTGATGACTTTGTTCATCAGCGAATTAGGAAAGCTCTGATTGTTTAGCGCAGGAGAAGGCTTACAATGCATTACTGGCTCACATGCTCGCTTCACGCACGCATGTCGTGATGGCAGTAGTAATAGCACCATTAAAGAACAAAAGGTAGCAACACATAGTAGCTCTGTATCTGGCCAATCCCCTCAAATTACCATAAATATTTGAGCAATCTGAATAGTTTTGGACTCTGTAGTAAAGCTTTCCTGTTCTTATCTGGCACTGAAGGAATGTGGAATAAAGTATTCATTTAACCAAGTATAAAAATATGTATGTTATGCAGTTATAATCATGTGTCATTAATCAGAAAATACTGCAGAAACTCTGACAAATTAAAAACACAAGGATGTGTCTGCAAGGGCTTTTTCAGTCATTAAAAAGCTGCTTCACCTCTCAGGCAAACTATTTAATGGCAACTTCTTGCTCAGTGTACTGACATCTTCAAAGGCTCTGACATCTGTCGGCCTTTGAACTACCATTAAAAAATATTATCCCATTTCCATTCTTTTATGCCCATTTTTTTAATTATAGCCCTTCTTTCAAGTTAGGAACATGGTTGGTTTAAATGATGCTGTCCTTTCGTTTTCAGCCACCCAGCTGCGGTTTGAATAAATTGATGTAGAATCAAAGGCGGGACTTTAAAGGGAAAAGGTTTGATGGACTTGGACTCCGAACCAGATGAGGTTTTATGATGAAAAGGGTTTAATCCCAGCACAGGCATCGCTTCTATCAGTCGAGCAGTACAAAGCGATTCATATATATAGGTTCATGAGAAATGATCTATTTTTTTTTTTTAAACAGCACAGATCTCTTCAGGACTTGCAAATGTGGCATTAGCTAATATTCAGAGAGCTGATTTCCTTTCATCCACCAGAAGCTTATGATTATAGTACAGTTCTCGAATTGGAAATGAGAGCTGCAACACAGATTTAAAGCTATGCTGTCTGATTTGTATTCAATATACATGTCACTGCGGGACAAGCTAGTCTAGGCCGAGCTGGTTCAATAAAGGGAAAAACAGTTTCAGCATCTGAAATTCGGGGAGGGGGGGGGGAGGTACCAATTAATTCTTACCTGCTCTACCTGAGTATTGTGTCGGATACTTAGTAGATTACTCTTGTTTCTAAAGCTGTGCAAACAAACCCTTGTGATAACATTTCTTTGGCATCTTTTGCATCAGAGGCTGAGAGAAAATACGTGGCATTAATCAGTAATGGCTTCTAATGTAGTCATTTACATGGAAGGCAATGTTTGTTTTTCTGTGCCTGAGCTTCAAGGAGGTTTAGCAGACAGCCTTGCTATTCCTTTACAGCAATAGCCTTCATTAATGTGGTAATTAGGCATGCGTATGGAGAAAACTGCAATCTCTGTCTCAGCAGATGCATCAGATGCCATTTGGCAGAAATACCACCTCATGGTCGTCAAAAAATCGTCTCTTTAATAGTTCCCTGATCTTTGTGCTTCATGTTGTAGGAGCTTGGTACACGGTCATGATCTCTTACTTATACATAATCAAATTGTGTCCTTCAAACCAGTGACGCTTCCCAGAAATGTAAAAGCAGTAGATTTCAAAAGCCTTAAAATTACATCTTCTGAAAAGACTGTGCTGCATTGCTGTGCAGAAAGGAGACGGCTTCCTTTGGTGCTCTGCCCCCGGTCAACAGCTTCTCCTTCAGGCCCTCCCCACAACCGCTGGTCCCTGCCAGGGTATTCAGTTTAGGAGTAATACATTGTTCTTCAGCTCTTAATGCAATTTTTAGGTTGGGGTTTTGTTTTTTGAGGGGTGGGGCGGGTAGTAAATATAAACATGGCCCTGTATTACTGGATAGATTTAGTGGTTTGTTTTATTTTACTGGTATTTCATAGAATTCCCATGTTTAATGTGTATTTAGATGTTACATTGAAGCTATATATTAATATTTATTCAAAGTACACTAGATTCAAAACACTTGCATAAATAAGTCTGAAGAAACAATTGCCCCAGGATGCAATGGCCTGTTTGTCATTCAGAAAATGAAAGAGGCATCCACTGAACTCAAGGACAAACTGACAAGGATGAAAAGGAGAGAGATCAATGTAAAGGTGCCAGAGGAAGATACCGAGCTAAAAATGCTCCTGATTCCAAGGAAAGAAATGTTATGCACACAGTTTTCATTTACTTTGTACTGATCATCCTGTGATTGATCTTGTCTTTCTGAACTGGTGGCTGTGGAGTGTGATGCTTCCAAAAGGGCTCTGAACTCGGAGGAGCCACTGTCGAGATGATGGGAATAGTGCAACCAGCCCTTGAGGATGAAGGTGAGGAGAGGGAGACTGGAAGTGGTGTCAGCTTGTATGTGTGTGCGCAGCGGGTGCCATCGGCACGGCAGGTACCATCAGCTGATGCCTTTGACTCCAGCCAGACACCAAGTTGGAGTGAAGACTTCCTTCTCTAGGACTGTCGTCCTCAGAGAGAGGGGACAAATTTATCTTCTTGATATGCGGATTGACACTAAAGGTGGCCAGCTAGAACATGCTTCTTCCAGTTTGGAGTTGATTTCAAAAAGGAGAAAGTCAAAAGCTGCATGTCTGTATGTGTCCCCTGGTTTGAGGTAAAACAGAAGCAATTTTCTGTTCAGTAATTTTACTTTGCAGCGAAGCCTCTTCTGACTAACTGAGCTCTCTGTAATTAACAGCATCTTGTCCAAACACTGTTTGCTCCCAGAGAGATAAGACCTGTTTAGTTGTAATTTATGCCAAGGAATGGGATGCAGAGAGGCTCTTGCTTATACTTATTGCGGTAACAACCAGGGGCAGCCACCTTTGTTATGTGCCCCGTTGGAGGGTCGGATTCGGAAAAGAGGGTTCGCGTGTGCAGGGACGAGGGGACAGGAGAGGTGACCCAAACCTGACCACCAGGGTATTCCATCCCATCTGCATCGTGCTCAGTGTAAACGCTGAAGGATCAAAGGGTCAGCCCTCTTTCTTCAATGGCCGGTGTCGGAGGAGGACATTTTGTCTACCTTTCATCCTGATCCATGCATTCCGGAATTCAGATCCGGAATCCAGCTCCCATCCGTCACTGAGTCCAGTCTGGGACTTTCCCAGTTCCCGTCGATGATGCGATCGTCATGCTGGGAGCTTGATACGGTTCTGTAGATATTTCATTATTTCCTTTTTATTATTTTATTATTAATATTTTCATTAAAGTAGTTTAGTTCCTTCTAAATTCATCAGTCTCTTTCTCTCTCTCCCTCCTCTCCTTGGGGAGAGAGGTGGGGGAGAGCGTCTGTCATTCGTCTCCGTGGCCAGTCCAGCCCAAGCCACGACAGTGTAATTCTGCGTCTCGTTTCTGTAAGAAGCAGCTAATGTGCAGATAAGAATTTACCACCACAACTCCTTGACTAAGAGAAACACTGCAACTATTGTTACTGCCTTCCAGAAATGAGGAGGGTTTTGAAAGTTAGAAGCTGATTATTTCTTTGAAGTCTAAACCTGTAAGTGACGCAATTTTTATTTCTGAAGCTGCTGGATTTCAGGATTTCTGCCCACACATATTGCCATTCATGAGACCGAGAATGATGACTTCATGCTTGGTTAAAGACTGTCATCTGCACTGTAGCAGCGTGACATCAGTAACGAGAGAGTTTCCTGGTGTATTAGGTTCTTTAGCAGAGCAGAACGGTACACACAGGCTAGTACATTTAAGTCATCTTTAGTCATTGGCCCACAGAATAACAGCGTTAAGTTCCCTAGTTGTCTTCCTGTAATTCTGCTGGAGTTTTGAAAAAATTATCTTTTTCACCTTGGTGAGCAGTCAGGGCAGAGCTTGGGCAGCAGCATGAACTTTGAGTCTTCAAGTCCCTCAACCGCCTGTTGAGGAGATGGTCACGGCGGATGACCTGAATGGGAGTTAGTGTCCAAAGTTTGCGTTGCTACAAGTATTAACTTCAGAAGGTGAAGATGGGAGATAACTTAGGCATGAGCAGCTGATCGCTTACGCTTTGTGTCTGCATCTTCTTATCTTTGTCTTGCCAAGTTTTGCAATCGATGCCATTCCTGCTACAGTCGTCATAGAACCCTTACAGGATATGTGGGGTAAAATTTCTGGAATACTCAAAACACGTACATGTTTCAAGCAGTGATTTAAACAAATGCACGCAGAAGAGAAGAGTGGGATGCTTTTCTGGGTGTTTTTTGGCGGGGGAGAGGTGGAGTTGTTTTGGTGTTTGGTTTTTTGTTTGGTTGTTGTTTTTTTTCTTACAGTGAAGCCTTTCATTAGTTGTCAGGGCAAAGACATTTCTCACAGACAATACAGCCTGTACCTCTTCTGGGGACAAATTAGGAATTATAATACGTTTAATTTTGCTGCCTCATAGAGATGAATGTCTGTAGTAATCCTTAAATCTGTAATACATCATGTCTGCATTTTAATTGGAATTGCATGTTGTTCAGGAAATGCTAATGCTTTTAAATTTAATATGTGGAAAATTTAAATGCAAATATTTTTCAAAAGCTTTGACTTAGGGGATGCTGGACACAGAAATACTGTATGGGATTGACAGGTAGTTCTTCCCAGTCTGCTGCAGAGATCTTTACCCTCCATTTCTGTATTCCATTGCAGGAAAGTCCTAGCCTTCCTTAAATATCACTAACTTTTCTTCACTTTCAGAACAAGCTTTGTTCCAATATTATTTCAGAACTGAATATATCTTTAACATTCATCTGAAAGGAATATTTTCCTTTCGCATCCTGACATACAGAAAATAAAGCTTGATGTTTTTTCACAAAGGAAAACAGGGGAGACTAAGCGTGTGTTTGGTGTAGTTTTCATCAATCATCATTTAGGGATAGGTTCTTATGGTTTGTAAGATACAGCAAACCTGGTATTAGATACAGATTTTTAGTTATTTTTTTTTAGCCACTCTGTGTTTTATCTGTATTCTGCTCTCACAAGTCATTTCAGGGGATCACTGCACTAAGCAGGTATTTATGGCTGATTTTTTAATTTTTTTTTTATTCTCCATCATATTTAAGTTACATTCGCGTAGGTTTGTAGATTACTAGGTGCCCAGCTGAGTGTCTCCTTTAAATGTCTTGGTAGAAAGACAGAAGGAATTGAGTCCTCCACCTAGTCTTTTCCAGGTAGGTCTCTTAGTAGTCTTATTCAAATCATTTTGTTTCTACAAAGACAAATACAAATGTAAACATTTCTTTCATCAGATAAGAAGTGAGGAGAAAGAAGGCTGGATCTTTTAATTTTTGACTCACTAATACATTTTGGAGCAAAGACAGTAAATCAGGTAATAAGAAACCGGTCTGGATCTGCCTTCCAGGGAAGAGGGCCAAATCTTTTCCAGGTCTTAGGACTGTTAAATGGAAAACTTTATTTCCATTTATCTCAGTTTCAACTTGGTAAGTAATCCTTTCACTCACCGAGCGCCGGATTGTTTAGTTACATGTGCAGGCTTGAGGTTCTTCCATTTGACTAAAAATCATTTTCTCAGGAAGGCAGTGACAATAACCAACCTATATGAAGCTCTGCTTTCTAGCTGTTGTTAACTAAATTAGAATCAAATGGACTTATGTAAATTAAGAAATCAAAATAAGCTCCGTTAATTTTAAGCTCTTTGTGGAGCTGTTCAAATGGATGTCTGATTTTCTTTCTTTTTCTCCTCCCCTGCCTCCCCCCCCCCCCCCTTTTTTTTTTGAAGCCCAGTAGTTTGTAGCTTAAGCGCCATTTATATTAACTGGGATTTAGGCAGCTAACTGGCTTCTTTAAACGTCCAGATCTCTCACAGTGCACTCCTTTTGGAAAAAAAGATCAAGATTAGTGTTTTGCTTAATACCATGTCACAGCAGATCTTGTGAATTTGCTACCCCGTTCTCACATGTAGTCATAGACGTAGAAACAAGAATTGGGACAATATTTTCGGTGCAACTTTTCCTCCTGGCTTTTTGATACCTGGGTTTTGCATATTTCTTTTCAGAAATATGTGGCAAAGTTGGTGAACAGTCTGGGGTTTCGATTTCCTTAGTTTTATTGAAAATGGAGCTCAGCAGAAGGTAACTTCTCTTGATTGTCCTTCATGAGTCAACACTTGCATTGTGCTTCAGGAAAATGCTTAACCTGTAGAACAAGAGTAGAGAACATAGAGCAAATGCATTACTAAGAAATAAAATTTAAAGGGTGCTGGACTTTTTGGGGGGCTATGTTAAGTGCAGGGGGGGAAAAATGAAGTTGACCACAGTTTGAATATGAGGAAAGAGTGATGTTTTGCCTCCAGCAGTGCTCTGTACAGGTAGGGTGGTGTTAAACCTGCCCCCACCCTGAGCTAACAGCCTGCTAGATACAGAATAGGCAAGGTTGGCAGGAATATAATTTTATCAGATTCATAAATGTTAGAGGCGTTTTTCAGAGCACACAAAGTGCTGAAACAGTCCAACTGAAGAATCTTACAAAGGAGGTTTGACGTTTAAGAGCAGCTTAATGCTGTTAAAATTAATAGAATAAATGTGTAAGTTAGCAGCTCAACACCTCACTTTACAAGTCCTAGTGGATATTTTCAGGAGAGATGTCAGAGGTTCATTTGCAAAGGTGGGAAAAGCTGGGATTGTGTCGAGATGGAGTTGATAGACCTTTGCGTAAGCCCTGTAATCTGGGGATTCAGATTTTACACTGCTGAACAGCAGACATTTTACTGTTAGTGCTGTGGTTGCCATCTGTGGTGCTTTTACTTAAGTTTTTTTTGACATTGAACATTCATCTGTTTGAGTCCAGAGAGCTGCCACTCTGTGGACGCGGCGCAGGTTAGCGAGTACAACTTCGGCTGGTGCAACAGTTTTCCTGCAAGAGAATACCTGACCGTGATATTATACAGCCTGATTTATAAACTGTGGACATTTGATTGATGAATGCCTTAATAACTTCATCCCATCACTGAAATGCAGTCATACATAGGATAAAGATGTCTTCTAGTTCATGAGTTTGGCAATAGCACCGATATTATGGAAAGAATTTTTTTCCCTCAAGACTGAGGACACTGAAATATGCACAAAACACTATAGAATCATGTCATAAAATGCATCTCTCTGAGTACTGAAGTTTTAGCCTTGCTGATATTTTAGTGTTTCCAGGGGGTACTAGAGTAGTGATCAGGACTCCGTATAATTACGGCAGTGCTCGCAGGGTTCCGGCGCTTCCGTGATTTCTTCCAGAAGAGCTTGCACAACCCTGTGCTTTTTTGGGAAATTCCATCAGCGCTCTTAGGAGGTGGGGCCACCCTGTTGGTCACTGAACTGTTGTTCATTTTCCCTTCGTTCCACACCGTTTCATTTATCTGCTCCCTTAATCACCATATTTATGGGCCTATGTGTTCTTACCCAAAAAGCATTCAAACTTGACAGTATAACAGATTGTGCTGTGAAAGCGAAATAGCTGCTTATTACTTATCCCTGATAATTTGTGCTCTTCCACATCCTTACCTGTGTGATAATGTGTGTGACGTTTGCAGAAGTAGTTTTCTTTGCAAATCAAATCTATCTTTTTAAGGATTCGTAATATTGACAAATTGCTGGTTTTACCAGTCACAAGAAAAACTGGATAATAAATTCTTAACCTATTTTAATTGAAATTGCTGTGGCATAGAAAACATTTCCAAAATATTTGGTTGAAATGGAGATAACTGAATTAATTACAAAGCTTTATTTAGAAGATGACATCAAAAACTTGAGTTAAATTTTAATGACTCTCGCTGATTCAAAATTCTTTTCAAGTGTGGGTTTAGATTTGATATCTCTTCAGATTTAGATTGTAGCTCAAACAAAAAGAGTCCTCCTTCAGCGCTGCTGTGTACCCTTTGTATCACTGTCACCTTGCAAAGGAGCCACGAATGTAGCTGCCAGCTGTCTGGACTGGAATTTGTCTGAGGTGGAGCAAAGCAGGTAGACTGGGACCAGTGAGTCCGACGCGGTAGCACGCTTTGTGGGCAAAAAGACGAGCGAGCCATCAGGGCTGTGCCTGGCCCTTGGTACTGCACTTGGTTGCCTCACTCTTTTGTCTCTTAAGGGTAAAAATCATGGGGCTGGTTCCCTAAAACCAGACTGAGATCAAGTGGGAGACTGATTGTTGTGGCTTGCTGAAACGGCAATATTAAGACTCATTAATATAAACCAATTTTGTTTTAAACACAAACCCACATGACTCATCTTTGAAGTGCTTACAGCTATATGTTTTTCTTAGCTGAGAGCTGCAAACAAATAATATTTGTTCACTTTTTTTGTGTTTGGCTTTCTTTTGTTAGGTGCATTCCTTACTTTTGTGATGGTAGAGAAGCTTGTTATCTGTTTCTCAGCACTTTGTAAAGCTTTGTTTATTAATCATAAGGATAAAGTAGTTCAGATTCCCACTTTCAACAGATAGTCCTTTCTGAGGTATTTTACACTAAATATGTCACCAGTTGCTGCATGACTGGGATAGGATACTTCATCTGGGATGGGATACTTCATCTGCCTCTTCCGGGATGATCACGGGTAAAAAGGGAATCCTTGTCACCACTGAGTCACTGAGTGCTTCTCCTTTGTTCCATGTTTTCCTTTACTTCTTCGTCACCGAAGTGAGATTTGTTTTTACTACAGGCTTCCTTTCCCTTGACTGCACTGATCTCCTTTCAAAAATAATCCACTGCCCGATAACAAACGTTACGTATGCCTCATCCAGCTCTGTCGCCTCACGCCAGGGTAACGAGACACAAAAACCCCCAAATCTCCCTTTGGGAAGGGCTCAGCTGATGGTCTCACGGAACGCACTGTCCAAACACATGTGCTAATTTAATGTGCTTCCAGGTGAGCAAATGCTGAGAAGGTATTGGCACACGCAGGGGCAGAACCTGCGTATTGGTGGTTCAAATTGAGCTCTTACTTATGGGCTAACATTTTAGGTTATTGTCCTAGAAAGGATCACCGTGATCATGTAATCTGACAGTTCATTTGAAGCAAGTCCATGGAACTGCTCAGAGATTTGGGGAGGGGGCTGTTGGGTTTTTTTCACGTTACACGCAAGCAAAACTAAACACAGCAAACGGAGACCCATGCGGTCATCTCCAGCTGAAGCCAAGTTAGCCCCGTGCAGAAAACTTTTGAAACTCAGTTTGAGGAGTTGTCACGATGCGCTTGAGAAACGCGGTGGTCTTTAAAAGTGCTATTTGTTTTTCATCAGGAAGAGCGCGCTCCGCAATGAGGAGCCACGGAGGGTTATTGGAACTTCATCTGCTGGGAGATGTTAGTCACTTACTGTAAAAACTGCTGAAGCAACACCTCAATGACTCGAGATCTGAGCCTCAGGGAATAAGTTAAGAGCAGATTTGATCTTAACTCTGCCTGGCCTTGTTTTTGAGTTTAAAATGCCCTCGATGCTATTTGAAGCTAAATATAGTGATGGGGTGGATGTGGTTTGGTGTGTAATACGTTGAGAGGGAGACAGTGAAGTCCGTGTGTTCCATCACCCTGAGTATAAAAGATGCGGTCATGCTCCAGCCTCTGCCTTGGAAAAAGAGCCAAGTAAATGCTTCATGGGGTTGAAGTAGGAGCTCCTGAAAAATAAAGGGAATATATCCTTTTTTTTCCCTTTCCTTTAATTTAGACTGTAGCCGTTTGGTCCATTTCTCATCTCTGTTGCATGTAACTGTAGCAGTTTCAGACATCAGCAACAGATTTTAATTTAAACTTTTTGCCAGCTTTATATTTTCTTATGCAATTTACTTCTTAAAATTAAGAGCACATGTTTTCCTTCCCAATAACATGCAGAACATTTATTGGCATTTTAAATAGGCCAAAGTGTGTGAGCAACCTTCTTTTTTTCTTTCAAGTCTATTTTTTTCCCTACAGGCAAATTGCTGTGGGCTTATGACCCACCCTTTTTATGACACTATTTCAGTGCAGATATTCTTAGTTAGAATTCTAAGTTATTCCTTTGAAACAGAAATAGAAATCCACATCTCAACTAGCAGTTTCTTCAGCTATGGGATTGTCATACGTGCATACACATACATACAAGTATGCCCTATGAATTCATAAGAAATCTCTACCCTGGCACACAGTTTACATATTTGTATTTTTGTTCCATTGGAAACTAGTGGTTCCTTTCTATTTGTTTTTCTTTATGTGGATTAATAGTTGTTTTACAAAATGCTTTCGTGTTTGGGGCATGCTGCTATGGCATGGCCATCCCGTGGAGTCGCGATGAACTTCTGCCGCCTTTGGAAAAAAGACATAGATCTCTTTTAGTTCATTTGCTCATACCCATACAACCAAAAGACTATAACATTTTGATTAAAAAAAAAAAAAAAAAGTTGGCCTGGTTGAGTGTTTAAGCTGTGTATTTCTCACAGCAGCTCCTGTACCCAAGTTATTGTTTGGGCTGCGCAGGGGTTTTGGTAGGTATGGTTCGCAAACACTGATTTGAGCAGCTGGGAAAAGAATTTAAGAAACCAGTACTGAGAAGGAGGATTTGGTTTTACAAACAAACCAAGCAGGCATCATGCCTGCAGGTCTCAGGCACGAGAAGTGAGATTTTGTCATTGCATCTTTTGTTTTTCCGCAGAATCATTAAGAACAGACAGTTGCTCTTAAGTTTTGTGTTTCATGGATTTTTCACAACTGAGAATGATGTCATCTTGGGTTGTTTTTTCCTTAGTAGTACTAATTTGCCTGCATTTAAGTCTAATAATAGTTTATTAAACCTGGCATGTGGAATAGCAGAATCTTAGTGACAGAAAATTTGGGATTCATGTCCTTTAGCAGTTTGCAGATATCCGTGTCACACGAAGTTGCCTTATGCAGCAAGTTGGTCGGTTGTAAGCTGCTTCTGCCGGTGACTTTGTTTATGGGAAAAAATAATCTGGCTGTGAGAACTAGACTTATTTTCAAGTAATTGACAAGAACTGCGGCTGTGATCCCCAGTATAAGCTTTTTCCAGTCACTTTGGAGAGATTAGATGTCTCTTAACATCATCTTACTAGCAGTGAAGTTGCTCCAAAAGGACTCCTTTAATCATATTAGTTTCGCTGCCATCACCCCGTCTTCAGATTCTTTCTTCTTTCCTAATAGAACCAAATCTGCTTTTGCCATCTATTAGGTCCAACATTAATGCTCCTTTGCATATTAATTACTGTTACTTTACCTATAACATTCAGCCCACAATCTCTTGGCTCCCCAGTTTTGAATCTGCGGGCTCGGAGCTGGTACTTTTTCCACGTGGCAGTAGAAAACACTGTATTGTGGCTTTGTATAAGAATTATTGAGTATAGAACAAAATAAAGCAGGAAGACCTAACAGTCGAGTCAGGAATTCACCCAGTCTGTATTTTGGCTTGTAATACGATTTATGAATGAATTTTCCCTGCAGTATAAGAAGTTAGTCTTGGCTCCTTATCCTAAATATTTTATCAAAATTTTTAGGAAACTTCTGAGCAATATGATAACTTAGTTTCACTTATATGGGAAGGAAAAAAAAAGTTTAAGGAAGTTTTCTGTTTTAAGAAAGAAGGAAGGAAGGGGAGAAAAAAAATGGGAAGTGGTAGTGAAGGGAGAATGAGCTCTCAGAAAGAGCTCTCACAGATTAAAAGATAATTGTTACTATTCCAGGCAGGACATGCATTGGAACGGCTATTAAAAAACCCAAATGCTACTAATTATGTCAGTTTAGAACTTGGACCGTGTCATCCTATAGAAATTGTAGCTCTATAGCATTTCTTTGGTTAAGTAAAAGCCAGTTAGGCTAACATTTTGTTATGATCTGGAGGTGAAATTATTTTCCAAAAGAATTATAAAAGTATATTGTAGATTATAATTATATACTAAAACGAACTTTACGTTTTAGTCTGTACAATTATATACTAAAATGTACTTTACATTTTTAGTCTGTATACAGATTTAAAAAATTAACCATGTGTAGAGGAAAAGATCAGGAAAGGAAGGAAAGGATCTAGTGCAGATTATACTATAGGAAACATATGTTTGAGATAATGCTGATACAGCTGAAGTATGTGGCCTGGGTTATACTTCTGTATACAAATGATGTGCTCGTTCCATCTCTACGCATATGCACACAAAATTTTACCTTTGACATAGTAGGGAATAATGCCAATGAGTAATTAAGAAAGCATGGAAGTAAAAGTCAGTCCTGTGACACGTTTCAGAGGTGGTTAATATTATTTAATACACGTTACAGCTGTGATAGTTGAAGGACACCACTGGAGGTTTGGGGGGAGACGACATGTCTTTTATTACACTATATAGTTCAAATAGTTGGAAAAAATAGGCAAACTTTCAAGCCTGGATTTTTCTCTCTCAGATCACAGCATTTGTAACAATCTGTCTTGGGATATTAATGTACAAGGCAATGTTTCTGATAGTCATTCATTTCCCAACTTTAGTCAGAAATGAATGTTTCTTTTTCAAAGATTTGTAGTAATGTGGTTTTCAGGGACTGCAAATAGATGGTTTAGCTGAATACAGACAGTATATTAAAAATGTCTAAAGAAGAAAAATAGTAGTTGGAGAGAGAGTTCAGTTCGGAGCTCTAGAAGCAGTAACTGGCGTTCCAGGGCAATGGGATCTTTAAATATACAGTAATTTTCATCAGATTTTCTTATGAAACCTTTAATAAGCTGGAGCTGAGTCACCTATATCTGTTTGGTAGAACATCAGTTTCTCATCTCAACATTATCCAGCCTCTGTGAATCCTCTGAATTCCAGGGAACTGCCCAGTTACTTGTGGAACAGGGAGGGAAAAGAGGGAAAGACTGTGTGAGGTTTTTAGTGAAAATGCTCATTTTGAGAATTCTATTTCTGAATGAAAACATGTATGTGCTTGCAACATCATACATTGCAATTAGCCGTAAGGACAACGGTTTCATGTCATGGATACGATGCTCCGATACTTGGTTTAAGAAGCTCCAGAAGAAATGCAGCTAGAAAAGTAACTAATGAGAGTTATATGCACCTGTAAATCTAAAGTAAAAATGTGTGCTCCACTGCTACTGGAAAGCAGCAATGTGTATTCTGTGTACTTGAGGAGTAACACAGCTTTACCGCGGGTGACTTCCCTCCTGTATCCCGTCAAGTTCCCCCATGGTTCTGCTCCCGCTCCATTGTCCCCCGATGCCACTGCTGCGTCGCACAACGTGCTCTGTGCCCGGGGGCTGAAGGACGGTCTGTGGTCACATACGGGAGCTGTGGATTCCAAAATCTGCCTTGCATTTTGAAGGTCGTGTCTCCTACCTATACTGTGTCTGCAGAGCATTAGGGGTCCTCTGCGTTGGCCCGTGTTCTGCTCTCGGCGTGCTCCGGTTCCCTCACCTGGAGCAGGACGTTCTTTGATACGTTCCTGGTGCACGTTAGCACGTCATGATGTGCTTCTCGTGTCCAGGGAAGGGCAACGGAGCTGGAGAGGGGTCTGGAGAACAAGTCTTATGAGGAGCAGCTGAGAGAGTTGGGATTGTTCAGCCTGGAGAAGAGAAGGTTGAGGGGAGACCTTATCGCTCTCTACAACTCCCTGAAAGGAGGTTATAGCCAGGTGGGGTCAATCTCTTCTCCCAAGGAACAAGTGATAGGACAAAAGAAAATGGCCTCAAGTTGTGCCAGGGGAGGTTTAGGTTGGATATTAGGAAAAACTTCTTTACCAAAAGGGTTATCAAGCATTGGAACAGGCTGCCCAGGGAGGTGGTGGAATCGCCGTCCCTGGAGGTATTTAAAAGCCGGGCAGACGTGGTGCTGAGGGACATGGGTTAGGGGTGGTTTGGGCATAGGTTTATGGTTGGACTCGATGATCTTGAAGGTCTCTTCCAACCCAAGTGATTCTATGATTCTATGATGAAATACCATCCACAGTCTGCAGCAGCCATTGCCATGGTTGATGATACACTGATATCTTATTAGAAAGTGGTAGGTCATTTCTTAAGGGGAAAAAAAAAAAGGCGGGATCGACATTATGCGTAGTGATTACACGCCACAAACTGCACTTTTTCACCCCTCCAAAAAGGTCAATCTGGCTCCATCCATGCGCTGGGCAGGGGGGCGCTGTGTTCATCTGCGTGTGTGGAGAGAGGGGGAAGAGCCAAGGAAAGGGACAGAGACTCCCTTGAGTCTCCTTCCTGCCCCAGCTAACAGCCTGTCTGAGGAAATCAAGTGGGGTTTGTTTTGTGGATTTGGGGTTTTTTTAAACTTTGTTCTTTATTTCAGGTTATCTGTGATATGGAGAACCAGATCCACAAGCTGAGGGAAGAGCTTATCCAGGTAAACGTGCAGTGGAAGCAACAGCTGCTGGAGCTGAGCCATCAGTGCGAAGAGGAGAAGCAGAAGGTGGCTCGAGACCATGAGACAGCGCTGAATAAGCTGAAAATGGAGGCAGAAAAGATGACATTAGAGCTCAAAAAGATACACGCGGCAGAAACGGAGGCAGCCACGGAAAAGGTAAGAGGTTTGCATGGGGCTGCTTCTTGTGGCAAGGCAAAAGGGGAGCGATCACCCCAAAAGTCAGATAGCAAAGTTTCACTGAGGGTGAAGATGTAGGGGTCATTTGAGTAGAAAAAACAGACGTATGCTCTAGATCTGGCATTGGGCGACGCAATCACAGCACGAGTATGGAAAATTTTGTGGTTCTGTAATGGAAGATGACTTCCCTTTGGACGCGCGGCGGCGGTGGTCGCTCCTGGAGCTGCTTTGCCCAAGAGCGGTGCTGGGGCAGCACCTTCCAGCTATGGGGAGCGGGGACAACCGCGCGGTGCTTGGGAGCTGGCGGGACTTTAAAAATCCAGATGATTTTAAAGGCAAAGCCAGGCAAGGACTAGGCTAATCACTTTCCCGTTGCTGGAACAGATAGAGTGGAAAGGGCGGTTCTGCCCAACTGAGCTTTTTCTCCATTAAAAAGAGGGAAATTTCTTGAGGAGGAAAAAGTTCAGGCTAAAGCTGTGAGGAAATTGGGTCTGGTTGCTAACAATGGTTGGTCTCCTTTTGCCTCTGAATTTCGAGTGAGTGAGGACTCCGTGAAAGGCCTAAAAATAGAAATTAACGTTTCAGATACATCAAGGCTTCTCTCCCCCTCCTGCTTGTCGGTGCGTGCCGAGCATCCCCTCGTACCGGCGACTTCAAGTACTTCCCCACATTAGGGCTGATATGAGCTAAACCATGTGAGTTTTATTTCAAAAGCTAACCTAAAAAACCCCCCTACTTAATATTTATGGTAGACTTTGTGTATATGTAAGCAGATAGTTGTTGAAGTATCTTTTATATGCGGTAATGTAATAAATCATACATTTTATTGCAAAGTGATGTACAGTGGCACAAATTAACAATCTGCGCGTACTGTTTGAACAGCCTTTGTGAAAGTGACATTTCATTTACCTGCATCAGGTTCTTGGTCTGTAATTTTAAACAGCATTCGGAGGATTATGTTGGAAATCAGCCAGCCTGAAGCCATTAAAATGGCTGTGATCAACAATTCAGAATCTTTTCTGAATGTAAGGAAAGCTCCGCTTGGCATAATTATTTAAAGCCAAGGTCACAGAAAGTATTTAAACCTTTGAAATTCATCATTAAAGGATTAATTTTAACTCAGGAAGACATTGTCATTTTTGCTTAAAAATGGAATTTGAATCTCAATTCTTTTCTTTCTTTGATCTTTTTTTACATGTGTAGTATAGCAAAAGAAAAGTTAACTTCTTTACATCCTCAAATTAAAGTTACAAATAATCCTTCATAGGGCAGTATCTTTAATAGTCTTGAATTGTCATTTCTGTCAGAAATACTATTTTTTTTAATTTGCTGGATTTCTTCTATTTTTCAAAAAAAATTGCTAATTTTAAGCTATATTGACTGATAGTGATTTTTTTTCTTTTTTTATTTAACCTACTTCCCTAGTTTTACCTCTAATCAGAAGAGCACACATTGAGTAGAAGATAGGACGGGGGGAAAAAAAGGTATCTCTGTTGGAAAGTCTTTCACAGACATGTGAAAATACCTTGCATTACCTTCAAATTTCCGTTTACCATTCTGCTTCGTTTCGGTCTTCCAAATGCAGAGCTGTGGAAATTGGCCACAAAATCCAAAAGTCAAAGTAGGTTAGAGGGCAAACTCCATTTAAAGCTTGAAACTTACAGTTTCAGCTAACTTAGTTCAAATCTTGATCCTATTAAAGTCCACAGAACTTTGATGAAGGAGATTTTATCCAAGGGTGAGGGGGGGAAGCATCTTAATTGCAGCATGAGTCTTAGAACTTGTTTTTAAAAGTCTTTTTATTTTTCTAGCAAATCTTGTTACCTTGAAATTTAGGACAATATAGGAGAAAAAAATTGTCCTCTAAATTTACTTTTTTTCTGCCAGTTCTGTAAAGATTGCTTAAAAATCCAAGGGAAAGCTGAATTTCACTGTTTAGGCTTGGAACATCTGACTGTTCAGATTTTCTGAAGGTCAGTCCGTTCCCAAGTGAAGGATCTCATTCCTCTGTGGTCTGTTTTGTGAGTAATACTGATTTCTGTGTGGATTGCTTTGTGTAATTGTGGATCATTGTTCACGTGAACATGGCAAAATACAAAAGGAATGGCTAAAACTTCAGGGAAAGGAAAAATTGAAGTGAAAATGGGTAGAAGGATGTATAGGATCCACCTGGTATCGCCCTTCCTATTGCCCTGCTGCAGTGGGGATGGGAAGGAGGAGAGTGGGGGGCAGAGATTGCAGAACAGTTTTCAATGCAAGAGCACTGGATATTTAAATATTTGTTGGTATTTGTAGACAGCTTGTCCATTTTTAGGGACACATAATTCAGTTTACCAAGGTCTTTAATTTTCTGTTGGATAAAATCTCAGCTTTAAAGATAGTACCTAGCTTATTGCACTATTTTGGTTGATTTGTTTTGTTGGTGATTACAGCATACAGTGCCAGAAAGTTGCTCCATGAGCGTAGTACGGTAATGTTTTTGAACCTGTGATTCTAAAAGCAAATATCTCTTGGCAGTTATTACATCTCCCAATCAGTAGGGAATGATAAGTGGGAAAATATTTATCAGGTTGGCAAATGGCACTCTGTAACCTGCGCTATAGGAAAAATAAGCATGGCCTCTGTTGTTGTGGAAATAGTAATAAAGGGAAAAGTCTGTAATTTTCCAGTGACCTGCCTTGTTGCAGGTAGTATTTTCAATGAAACACCGCTTTCTGACAAAGCGAGCTAGAGCTGAGCTAAATAAGCACGTTATGAGTAGTGTTGAACCTTGTTGTGGACAAGTTGGGCACCTCTGAGACTTCCCCATGCCCCCGAGCTGCAGGAGCGCTGGAGGAGGTGACGGGGGCTCTACCTGGACGGCAGTCAGAGGACTTCTCTGAGCAAGGTCCTTGTCACCAGCCCGGCGGGCGGACACGGGGCTGGGGTGATGCAGGAGCAGCTCGGCATGTGCTGGGCTGATGATGCTCCTCTCGCCGGGGCCCTTCATCTTTAGCCTTGCTCGATGAGGTGTCACACCTCATCACCTTATTGCTCACCTTTTAAGACGTAACATGGTGGTTATATTAGAACACAGAATCACCTTATCAGATAAGGATAACAAATTTTAATGTCCTTAAGGTCAGATAAGCCCTGCCGGACGTAAATCAGACAAAAATTCAAGATGATAGCATGGAGAATTTGAAATGTGCTTAGCGCTTCAGGACTTCCACAATATCTGTTATCTGTCTCTAACCTAAAAATGACTTGAGAATATCTCCAAATTATTGCTTGTCTATTAGTGAAGGAATCCGAAATATGGTTTCAGAAGAACACCTGCATTCAATCGTAGTGATATTGATTTACTTTAAAATTATCGATTTAGTTTTCTTGCATTTCATTATAGCAAGTGATTATAGTGTTTTCTGATGTGATGGTAATCTTATTTTTTTTATTTGAAGTCATACCTCGTTATGATGAAATGAAACATAAACTGTTTCAGAAGTAAATGTATCAGAGATGCAAAATGCTGTAGTTAGGCTCCACTAACGGCTACTTTCACAGGGAGACAGGTGTGTTATAGGTTGCATCAGCAGCACTTACGGCACAAACACTAATCGGCCAGGTGTAACGAAGCTTATGAGCATTTTCAGGTTTGCCAGAAATGGCTAAAAGCGAGAGACAAACTGCATTTCTAAGTGCGTGCAGATGTGAAGCTTGGCTCACGCAACTGTTTGTAACATTCATCTGTGGTATTTTCTTGGCAAAGAAAATGAGCGTTCAGAAAGCATGACCCAAGCAGATCAGTAGACATGCTAACGATGCTCAAAGGAAGCAACCTTGGAACTGAAAATATCTCATAAAAAAGCTCTCTCTGAGCAGCGCACATGAGTAAACTGGAGTGGGGGAAAAAGGTTGGGTTTTTTTCCTCTCTAAATAATTTTCAACATTTAGCTTTTTATTGACTTCTATATTTTAATAGATATTTTGACTCATCCTGTTAAATCTTTATGCAGGTTCCAGGAACATCTAATTCTTTTTCAGTGCTGCTTTTTTTGTGGAGAAGTAATTTACATTTTTGTGTACTGACTGTGCTGAACACACATGATATTTGATTACAGGATGAAGCTGTAGTCAAAAAAAAAAACCCCAACAAAACCCAACCCAGAGCAGGAGAGTCAAGTTTCTGGACGGCAGTTCTTCTGATTTCAGTACAGTTGTGAAATGGTTCATTCTGGACAGATGGGACTCCAGGATGTCATATAACCTGGCCAGAGCCGTGCAAATTGTACTTGTAGTTTTTAATGGCGTAGAAGTTAGTTGTATGCTGAGATTTCTATTATTTGAAATAAAATTTGCCATTTATAATGTTTTCTAGCCTATACCTGTTACAGTCACTCCATCTACGTCTGGTGGGAAGTCCACAGAAAACTGAAATGCCCAGGAAATTCAAAGTTAAGGTCACTGTGTAAGTGACCGCTTCCCTAATGAGTTATTCTCTAGAACAGTTAAGTTGTAATATAATGTTTTTGTAACAAGGCCTTTTTAAAGAATCTTCAGACAGTGTCCTATAATTGGATGCTTAATTTTTCAACAACTTTTACTTGCATACACTTTGCAAATAAGGTACTGATAACGTACCCTCCAGACCGTTTCAGTCCTTCCTTTAGCCCCAAGCTTTGTGGTCTGGATTAATTAGCCAGCAAGTAGAGCCCTAGGATGCAGTCCAGCCGGACGCACTCACTGGCGTACGTTCATACTGCCTGTGTAGGAATATCTTTAATTCACAATATCTGTTCTGGCACTGTCAATGATGCAGATGATGTCATGCTGTTCAGCCCTGGCAAAGAAATAGAAAAGGAAGAGTAAGAATATGACATTGTCAGAGATTAAAGAGATACTCTGAGAGATACTTGATTGAGTATTGAGTTCCTCCTAAGCAGTTAAGTTGCTTCTGCTCATAAAGAATAAGCATTGCACGCTTTCCCTTAGCTTACCTTGTGGAATACTGTCTCTCTAGCTGTTGTTCTTCTCTGCCAACTCTACGTTTCATTAACTACCAAAAATGGTTCCATCTTTGTATCTAAGACCTTCTGGGAACTGGACCATTTCTGCAACAATTCTGTAGGTTCCTGCTTAGACTTCTTTGCATAATGGAGTCTTTGATCTGAGTGACACCTTTCACTTCATTAACTTGGACACTAATAGCTGTGGTATAGCTGGCTTCATTTATGTGAGCGTCCAGAGGAACTTTTTTCACACTCGTTGCAGCGATACCCTGGTTATTTACATGAGGGCAGATAGGTCAACCATAAAATGTGGGCATGCATTCTTCCCGAGCATAATGATATCATTAACTTGGTATCTAATTATAATGCAGATGTATGTTTTTCTCCTTGCTGAATGCATTCAGGATCTCTACCAGTTGTTGTATATGTAGCTTTTTTTTTGGACTAGAATTTTTAAATGTTTGAATCTATTGCATGAATTCTTTTGTTTAGGCCTTAGCTATGAGTGATCTAAAGAGCTTCTAATTCTTACCAAGAGGAGTTGGATATTCCATAAGTCTCTTAAATTTTTCATTATAATCCCAGAACTATTGTCTATGATTTTATCTCTCTATTCCAGACTAGTAATATTTTTGTTGGTTTTGTGTTGTTGAGTCTGTGTACGTTTACTTACATTTGGTTCTTGAACATTTCTGACACTGTGTTAGTGATTCGCCAGCTAATATTATTAAAAATAAGCATAGCGCTTTGACTTTGTTGGAGAAATTCTGCCAAAAGCCTGGAAGATCAAGAAAAAAGAAAGGTATTTCAAAAAGAGAAAAGATTTTTATAGCAAAGTTAGCGTATGTTAGCACAAGAAGTGCAGATTATTTAATCTGCCTTTATAATACCTTTACTGCAACTCTTGCAATAAAATTTTGCTCACAGATGAGGGGAGAAAACCAATTTCCTCTCTAGTGTGTCCCGTTCTGCACTGCTCCTTCTTATTCCTCCAAAGAAAAGGAAAGAAAGATGATAGTGGACCAGGAACACGGTCGCAGGAATTGCATCATCCCTTAGGGGAGCCATTTGGAGGAGTCTTCAATCAACAGAGCCAAACGTGAAGAAAAATATGGTACAATAATCTCAAGGATATTTCACTCAAATGAGACTAAGCAGAATTTATGGCGCTCTCCCTTCTGGAGATATTTCAAAGCAACAGTCCCAGTTATTCACAGGGAGCTTCTCTGCTTTTACCCCCTCTTTAAAAAAAAAAAAAAACACAACACAAAAAACCAAACCAACCAAAAAACAAATTAAAAAAACCCCTCCACAACTCAGAAAACCAAACCAGAAAACAACAGGCAAAATTTCTGCCCATCAGTTTTATTTATAAATGTGGTTCCAGAGGTAACCAAGAGTAGTTGGTACAACTGTCACTGTGGAAAAAAATATGCACTGATGAGCATTAAGCTTACTCTTTAACGTCTTCATTAATGTTTGGAGAGGAGATCAAGCACCACATTATTTATGTTTACAAATAACACCATAGAGTTAAAAATTAAAATGACCGATGTAATACTGTTAAGAAATAAGAACTAGGCAAGAAGCAGCATAATAGAGCTAAATGATAAATTCCTGTAAAATACGGAATTAAAAAGATAGCTTTCCAGAGGGCAAGAACAGATAGAATTAGAATTAGAGCTCTGTCATATGGCCTGTCTTTCAGCGCACTTCCATTCACTCCCTGTTGTATCAGTTATAGCTGCTGGTTGTTTGAGAAGTTTGGTTGGGTTTTGGGGAGGTTTGGTTTTTTTTATAACCAGCTGGTAATAATCTATCTCAGAAGTATTCACAGGTGGGGGGTTTTGTCTTCTCTGTCTCCTATTTGTTTTTCAAGTCTGTGTCCAAACACCACTTCCAGTTCTGCCACACCAGGGCACTCTCTGCTTTTCCTCAATTCGGTAACTTCCAGTTTGTAGCCTTTGGTTTATATTCATAATATCAAGACTCACAAAATCATGAAGGTGGTGGATAAGGTGAATGCTGAATTGTTATTTACAGCCCAAGAACTCGTGCGTAGTTGCTGGAAACTAATGAGAGGTGGATTTAAAAATGGTGCAAGAAGGTACTTCTCTAAATAACAGATAGTGAGCTGCTTGAATTGATTTCCGTGGGGGTTGTGGAGGCAGATACTGTCAGCAAGTTCGAAAAAGGATAAAACCAGTTTGATGAGCAGCATGTTTGTAACCAGCCACTAATGGGAATAAGCAGGGATTTAACTCCTGACTTCTCTGAGGCAGGAGTTGTGGGTGCCAGGGGGATGCGAGGGGTCCTGTGAGCCTGACTCTGGAGGACGTACCTGATGTTTTTAGTACAACTGATGTTTGAGCCTTGACTTTGCTGGTTACAAAGCGCAGGAGGCTTCTCCAGTGGCAGAATAACTGTTCTTGTTATTTTTTCAATGGCTTCCCAAGCCTTTCTTCACTCTCCAAACAAACCGTAACACACTGACTTTATCTTGTAATACACCATTGCTTATTATTTTAACTGTATTAAATGTTTTTTAAAGTGGGATTGAATCGCTCCCTCATCTCTCCCTTTTCTCACAATACTCTGTGTCTTGGAGAAGGCTGATTGCATGTAGGTACAGTTTTCTCTAATTTCCGAGTTTTACTTATCTTTACATTATAACATTAGGAAAAACATTGGCTATTCTCCCGTACGGTAGCTGATTGTAATGTGAGATTACTTTGGGGGTTTTTTTAACAACTCAGCCAATTCATTCTTAAATTCTTTCAGAATTATTGAACAAACACCATGTGGTCTGGGCGAGGGGACAGATCCGATGCCCTGTTGCTGGATCTGGGTACCCGCAGCCACCACGGGGGCTCCTTCATGGGTTTGTTTATGCAGACAAAGGTAACTGGTGTTTGTTACCTGGAACTAGTAAATACTAAGTGGAAATTTCTCCAGCATCCATGTTCTTACTTTCCTTGAAAGTTTCTGGGGTGATGCATCCTTTACACAGACCTTCTCAGCTCCCCCAAACCTGAGAGCTGGCACAAGCCGAAACAGAAGCTGCCCCGTGGAACGTGTCCATCGCATCCCTGCTTAGGTCAGGATTTGGATATTTAAATTTTTCACTATAGCTTTATTTTAGAAAAAAATGCTCGGTTATCAAGACCAAACTAATATAAAACATCTTTATTGCATATTTAAATTCTGGCACAATTTGAAAACATTGTTTACACTAATTTGCTCTTTCTTCATATGTTTATAGTAGAGAAAAGCTGCAGGTGGCTTTTTTTTTTTTCCTCTTTTTGGAGGGGAAGGAGTGTTTGGGAAATAGGGAAGGGGTAAACCGATGTTATTAGTCTTTCAGAGTCTTTAATGTGAAGAAACAAAAGTGTTCCAAAACAACTTGCTTACAGCTGCAGAACATGTCATGGAGTAAACCCCACCTTCATTAAATGGGCGAGAAAGAATTCTAATTGTTTTGAAGTTCTTATGATCAGTCTGCATATGCTTCATTGTAATGTGATACTAAAGTGCCTCAATTATGATTTGTATATTTTGGTGCCAGAAGGTTTTTTTCTTATGCTAAATTATTAAGTTCTGTCAGCTGCTGGGCTGTCATATAGAGATACAGTAAATCACATTATATTTGTCATGGATTACACAGAGCAATAAATTTGGGAACAGAGATCAAAGTAGTTTCACAATCACATCTGAGTGTAGGAGGGGTGTTTAACTTGTAGAAAATCTGATTTAGGTGAAACTGTTGCAGTTCTTGTGTGAATTTGAAATGAATTTGGGTGTTTGCTTGAAAATGAATAAGGTACAAATCCCCAAGAGTTCTCCTGTATTTAGTTCAGAGGAGTTAATTCTGACCTACAGCTGCAGGATGGAGAACGGATAAATAATTAAACACTGGGAATGTTAAGAGTCTTGCAATGTCTTATTTATGTTTTTAATTGCTTTCGTGATTGAGCAATATAGTCCATTCTCTTTTTAATTGGGACTTTGCTGGACTTGCGCATAGTTAGTCATCGGTACAGTAATGCTTTCTGGCTCCGAGAAGTTGTCGTTCTTTTGGGAAAGCTTTGTTGTATTTAAAACTACAAAAAGTAATCCAGTGTAATCTTGCTAAGGAACACTGATTGCTTCAGATCAGAGACTTGTTAGGGGATTTTGTTGCATTTTCAGTGTTTGTCTTTCCAACTGTAGAAGCTTAACTTTTGTTGGGCTCTCATCTGACGACGTAATTTAGTAATACCGAGTTAACTTAGTAATACCGAGCCTGTCCTTTTGTTTCCAGTTTTCCTTCTATTTAATAAAAAAGGTTCTATCTCAAAATCATTCACATGTAGGATTTTTTTCTAGTCATTATCCTTTTAACACTTGCTTGTTATTGCCACAAAATTCAACTTAAAACAGCAGAAGAGACTCCAAAAAGTAGTAATCGCATTCTTATCCCTTTATAGTCCTTTCAGGAGCCTTAGAGTCTCTCTTTGGCAAAAATCAAGGCGCGTAAACTTAGCTGATATATAATGATAAAGTGCACGAGTCTCAATTTCTGAAAGAATCGTGTATTGTAAAGCTCGTATTAAGCAGCATTTAACGGAGTCAAATCATGGATCAGTGTCACATCTTGGTACCGTTGCCTTCTGTTTGGGGAGGAAACATTAGCTTCCACTTGCATCTTCAAAGATGTTTTGCAGCCCCTTCCTTTGTGATTTTACTGGGTGTCAGCTGTTTGGGTACCAAAACCATCTGGGCCTGAGTGCTACGAGCTATTCTGTAAACTCCTTTATGTGAGAGTGGGAGAGAGAGACAGAGTGCACATGGGCACGCGAGGTGCCCGGTATTGCTGAGGAATAAAGGCAGCTTGTAAAAGCTCAAATCATTCCTGTCGGGTGCAGGTTTTATTTGTTAAGGCTCTGAAAAAGAAAATGCCAGCACTTTCGATATAATGTCTTAAACCCGCTTTAAAAAAACCGTCTTAACTTAGTCGGACAGAACAGAAGAAAACCAGGAAATATTAAAAATCGTAATCCAGGAGTGTAGTTGTGCTCTACCAGATTTCGATACGGAGCTGCGGGAAATCCGGGCTTCGGTACCCTAATGCGGAGAGCATTGCAGTCTCAACATCTCCACTAACTCCGGAGATTTAGTGTGTTCATCTTATTTGAATTTTGAGTGAAAGAAGGAATCGCGCCGTAAGGCGAAAGCCACCTGCCTCCCTGCTGTTTTGGCAAAACGTCACAGTGCGTCTTCAGATTAAACTCTAATGCGCTCTCTGCCCTTTAAACGCCCGGTGCGTGCGTCGGTACTCTCTTGTATAAAGTATATTTAAGGTATTGAACAATTTTGTCTGGCAAACCTAGACTGCTAATCTGGCTTGAAAACCTTGTCCCGTATATAAGGCTTGTATGTTAGGCCAAGTCATGCTGTTGGTTTTAAATAAGGTGCCCGGCTCGCTGAAACATTGAATAAAAATCAGTATTAGCGAGGCTGGGAAATATTTAGATGCTCAGTAAATCCATTTAGATGAAGCTAGTAATTGCCTACTAGTGTAAGGATGGGAAAACTTTGGCAGCAGACCCCATGCAGTTGGAGTCTCATAGAAGAATTTTTGGAAGAGTTAAATGTCTGTGTTTAATTTCTCTACGTAATTTCTGAATGATTAGAAATACACTGTTTGTTTAAAGGAAAGGACTGGAAATCGGAGTAAGTTTTCCTAAGGCACAAGTTGCACAAGCAGTTTTTCCGTGCATTTAAAGCCCCCATTAAGCACAGAATTGCAATACACCACAGAAAGGCAATTCTCCATACAGGTAGAGTGTCGAATTCATTTCTATTCATTCTTGGGGTTTTTTCCCAATGAAAAGTACTTAGCACATGAATAAGAGGTTTTTGGGTTTTTTTCTCCTAAAGATGTATGTTTAAAGAGAAAAAGAAAAAAGAAAAAGATTTATAGACCTAGAAAAGCGGAATGTAAAATAGAATATTAATAGGATTTGTGGGTATGACAGATTGGGATTTCTGTCACTCATTTTCAAAACCCTTGAAGTCATTTGGTACTTGGCTAATTATTCTGTTAACATCATTTTGGATATTGAACTATTTTTAATGGTCTTTTGGGTGGCTTAAATTACATATTTGAACTGGTATGCTATTTTCCCTGTTACACAGAGATTTGGCTTTCCATTTGTTATCTGATCGGTATCAGATGGGGAGATGGGGAGAGCAGTAGAAAGAGCAAGAATATTGGTGCAGGAAGTCCCCCTCTGTCGATATGAGAGGCACATAAGGAAAATATATGTTTCAGGCTTTGAGGTCAAAATGAAATTTTTATGTACAATCGGATGAACTTAAAAGGTGATCTGCTAATCTCTGAAGTTTAAACAGACATTGTACAGAGTGTTTTAACATACTTAATAACAAAAATTTCCACAGTTAGCCATTCTGAAGGTCATTTTCTTTTGAGATCTGTCAAATTACACAATCTTGAATTTTGGTACAAAGCATTAATGCTGCCAAACTTAAACAGAAATATTCCAGAATGTGCAGTGGTGTGTTGTTTTTTAAGGTAAATGGGCCCCATTTACATTAGTTCTTTGATGTTAAATTCTTTGCTGCACATCAGAGAACAGTTGCTTCTTCCCTGGAGCAAGTTTTCTTTCTTCTCCTTCCCCCACCCTTTGATTTTTTTTCCCTTCTTTTTTTTTTTTTATTTTGCTTACACTTTTATCTAACTAATTATGGAGGATCAGCTTAGGTATGGCCATCATTTAGCTAGTTGCAGGCATTTTGAAAAATGGCTATCTCATAGCTCGTACCCTAAACAGATTTCTTAAATCTGCTTTTCTGTGAGTGAATATGAGTGTGTATATATAACCCTCTGTTGATGAGAGCTATAGCTGGGGGGAGTTTGTTGCTTGTTTATGTTTTGGGGAGATTGAAATCAGTCACAATGATATGTATAGATGAATAGGATTTCACTATGCGTCCTTAACTCTTACAGATCTATCCATGTTTGGATTGCAGAAGTTTGTTTTCCTATCAATCTTGTAGCATAATTGTAATCTAACTTTCTATCCAAAACTCACCCTTCCCAAGCTGGAAGATAGAGTATCGTAGAGCCATTTATGCTGGAAAAGACCCTTAAGATCATCGAGTCCAACCATAAACCTAACACTGCCAAGGCCACCACTAAATCATGTCCCTGTGAACAGGTTTGTACCGTTCCAAAAAATTCTTAACAGCTGCGTTTTTGATGAACGTAGAAGATGTCCTAAACGCCTTCAAGGATGCTGATGGAGGATGAAGTGGTCCATGTGCCTGCCAAGCCCACAGTGCAGCTGGAGCTACTCTTGACACTGGACGTGGCCGTACCGGTGAGCAGCCCCCAGGGCTGCCTAGTGCACGCGTTCCGTCGAGTGGAACTAGAACTAAAAGTCCCCTCTAATTCATCTCATACCTTAAAAATCACAAAAACTTTGTAATTAGGGTAGGACATGGTATGCTTTTGCACTGTGGTCCCATCGTAGATCCCTTGCTCTTTTATTCTTCGTAATGCTGTTCTGTGTTGTGAAAGGAAAAAATGAAAATCAGCCTGTGTTAGAATAGCATCCATTAATTCGGATACCACATCTGTGGTGCTAATACCATTCTTAATTTTTACATGAAATGTTTTGTTGAAGTCGGTGCATTTTTGCTCGGCAACCACAATATGATGCTTTAAGGCTTGTTATAGAATTATAGTTGGTGTTTAAAACCAATTAACTGTAACAAGGACGTAATCTTTATAATGCAAAAGTCCTCACTCTGTAATATAAAATAACTGCATGTAGAATTGTCATAATCAGATAATTTTAGCTAAAATATGTATTAACTGTGTGAAACTAAACAGAAGTTAATTTCTGAATCAGTGGGATTCCTCTATGGCTTATCCAATTTAAACCTTTTTATTATAGAAATGAATATTACAACTGATATTTCTGACAAATTTTTGCCAAGCGTGAATTTCAACAGCTACCTCTCGCGCGCGGAAAACTAGCTGAAGACCATTAACTACATTTGCAGCGCTGCCCATTGCCATAAAAAGAGCTAGACTTTAATGAACACTGGCTGACCCTCCAAATGTTCACCTTCCAGTTGGACTCGTATTCATTATGTTTCTGAAATAGCGTGTAACCTGAAAGCGAGGGGATGCCCTTAAAATACTACAGAAGCAGCTCGTGCTTCATACAACGCGTGAGCCGAGCAGCCTCTTATAAAAGAAGGAGCCCAGGAAACGGCTGCTTGTGTAGACCATGCCATTCTTAACCTTCTCGTTTGGCAAAATAAATGTAATATAAATCCTCTGCGATGTTCGCTGTACACAGCTATGCGTATTTATTTGCTGTAAGTTGTTCCTTTAAAAAAAAAAATAAGTGAAGAGATGCTTTTTTCTGTGTAGCAGTGCGATAGGCGCCCCAGGGGAGCAGGTTTGTGCCTCCCTGGGATGCAAAGCAACAGCCTGTAGCCAAAAGGTATCGGATTGGTTCAGTTGCAGGTTTTAAAAAGGGAAAAGTTTTATATTTCTGCAGTGAAAGAAGATGGAAAAGAGTGTGCCTGTGAGCCACCATGAATTAGATCTTTCCAGCTGTGCTACAAGTTGTCCCAACTGGCCTCTGCAGGAGCTCCCTGCGCGAGACCCGCACGCGTCTCCGGTCCAGAAGGAGAAGCTGAAGTCAGCGGGGATCCCTGGGTTTAGGGCACAGGGTCGAGGGAGCCAGTTTTAGGCAGCCAGAGCCCGTCTAAAGCGCTTTTGCAATCTCCAGTGGAAGTTTTGGTAACTCAACACTTCTGAGAATCAGACCCTTCAAATAAGGACGTTTGGGACTGCAAGTAAATGCAAGAATTTGTGGCTTGTCGATGACTGGGAGCCAACCTATAAATATTTTGCTAATTGGAATTTGTTAAAGCCATTATAAAATAAAATGTTGTAATTACCTTTAAATAAACTGGTAGGATATACTTTCTTTGCCTTCAGTTAGGAATAATACCCTGAAATTCAGCACCCAAGTGATTCTATGATTCTATGATTCTATATTTTTTCTTTTGGATCGCCTCCATCATGTCCATCGGAGGTCATCCTGGTCCTACTCAGTGTGAACAAACAAGTTCTAATTTGTTTATGGAAGTTACGAGTGGTTTTTTTATTATTTATTGGGATTCATTCTATGGGCTCAGGAGGTTATAAAGCTGCTTCTGTGAGAGATGAAGACTTTCACCCCAGGCAAGTTGAGTGAGAGCAGCTGTAGTGTGAGCTTCTTCGCAGCGCCCTGCTGATGAGCATCTCTCCCTTTCTGGGAGTAACAGTAATTTATACTATTGCTGTAATTTATTTTTTACTTTTTTCCCCTAAACTGGCAGTTTCAGTCACTTTAGCTTATGCAGCGGTGGTAAAACATAATCTGAAACTAGATGACAGTAGGGAGGAAGGGGTGTCAACATGGGTCAGCCCGAGCCCACCGAGAAATGTGGCACGCGTAGAACCGCCTGGCATAAGGGCTTCTGTGCTTCTGCTCTCTCGTGGTTTGGGCAGCCCCACGATATGCCCTTACAGTCTTTGTGGCATATTTTATATGATAAATTGTAGAAGAAGTGGAACCGAATTTGTCTGGTGCTCCAGAATTCTCGTATATGCTGTTTTAAACCAATATGTAGTGCCATTGTCTCTATTTATAACCAAAAAAACCAACCAAGACATCTGTTCTCAAAAATTATGCGTGTATTGGGTAATTGGTTTTGATTAACTTTTTAGTAGATTTCTTAGTACCGACAAGCAGATGAAATATAGAGACCTCCATATGTTTCATCGTCTTGGAATTTGAAGGGACTCAAGATCTTAAATTGCAGCGTCACGTAAACCTGGAGGTTATTTTTAAGGGGCTGCGCTGGGCTGCCCCGTGCGGAGCCGCCTGGACTGTACCGGGTGACGAGTCGAGCCCTGCCGTGCTCGGCGCTGGTTGGCAAACGCTCTCTGCAGCTTTAAGCTCCGAAATCTCCAGTCCGGTCCAAATCAATAAGCCTGTTTGCCTGACTGGAGTCCCCGGTGTGTGCCCAACTGGCGTTCCAGTCTGGCCGCTGGAGCTGAGCGGGGCTGGGGGGCCGCGGTGGGTCCCCCAGTCCGGGCGCTGGCACAGGGGTGGCTGCGGGGGCTGCTGTTTGTGTGCTGGATGCTCTGCCGGAAAACTAAGGACGACAGATCAAAGATTTGAGCACCAGGTCAGATAGATTCTGAAAACTTAATCAGCTTAAATTTGCTTCAGAACTCGGCTGCGTAATATTCTGTCCCCCTAAGAAAATATTTTTCTTAGACACCTGTCCTCCAATTTTAGAGCCAAGGACGGGAGAGCGCGCGGCAGTTCATTTGAGGACAGCGTTTTGAGGGCGGCCCCTCAATGTAACAACGTGACACTTTGCAAGAAAAATGCACGTCAGAATTGCATCCAGAAATTAAACTGAAATTATTTTTGAATTATTGTTACTGCCTAATTATTTCTGAAATTAAATTATTTGAGGAAAAAACCTAATTTCCCCCCAGGATTATAGAAATATTTGCTTATTGGGTTCCGCTATGACAAAGCAGCCTTGTTTGCAGTTTGTTTTATTCTTTATCTTTGAATTGTGAAAAAAATGGAAGGAGAAGCGAAGAGCTGCGTGTCCAAGAGCTCCCGGTTGGTTCGGCTGCGTGTTGGGGTCGATTTTTCAGCGCAGTCGCTACCTTTAAACAGGAAGGGACGTGCCACGGGACAAAAGGCAGCTGCGGGCACCAAGCTGAGGGACGGGGTCGCGTCCCCCATGTCGCGCTGTGCCTTGGCAGCTGGCGCCCGGGACTTTCTCCTTTCCCTTTCCCTCCGTTCGGAAACGAAGCCACCCCGATAAACTTGGATGTGTGTCGCCTCCCTCCCCCTGCCACACACATACACTCTCACTCGCTTCTTTTTTTTTTTTTTCTTCTTTTTTTTTTTTTTTTTTTTTTTTTTTTTTTTTTTTTTTAATCCGCAGAAGTCTTTATGTTTTCCTAATAATTGGCAGCAGAGGTACAATTTCTCCCCTCTTTTAAGTGATGAATAGTTGGCCCGAGATCAAAGGCAAGCCCTCGCGGTTTTTTGGCTGCCGCGAAAGGGCGTTGGAGCTGGCGCGGGTCCCAGCCGCTCGGCGATAGGCATGTGGATGAGGTGCCAAGCGGAGGGGTCGGTGGCAAAGTGTCTGTACACGTTCTTCGTCTGAGCTAATCTGGTTGCCTTTTGTGTGCGTTTCAGGCAAACAGCCGGCTGAAGCAGACGGAGAAGGAGTACGGCCAGAAGCTGGCCAAGTCCTCGCAGGTAGGCAGCGAGGAGGCAGGAACCCCATGTGAATCCATTCGATTTGGAAACTTGATGAAAAGCGTTATTTCTTCTGCTTTCAAGTGTAGGTCTTGATGATCAAGACAGCCATAAGCGTTTCCCAAATCAAACACCCAATGTCTGTCTTGCAGATTGTAACCTTCCAAAAAACACGGAGCACTAAGCTGACTAGAAGCAATGGGTGGGGTTTCTCTGCGTTCTAAATTTCATCTTTTTCACCAACTTTGTCATCTCCTGAAGACCCGAGAGGACCGAGTCCTCCGTCAGTTGGTGGGAAGGGAAGGAGATGTGCAACAAGCCCATCAACAAGCACGTCTCGTAAAACCAGGAGCAGTTGCACCACCAGGATTTGCATCTCGTGTCACCAGGTGGTGGTTGCCCACAGAGCCGATGGCAGGATGGTGGGTCCCAGCCGTGCCGGCGGGATGTTTGTCGCTGCTCCAGCCAGCTCAGCGTTTCTGCCCAAAATAATGCTTTGAAGAATGTCGGTGTCCCAAAAGCAAACTGGTTTTGACTCAAGTTTTTGTTCTTCAGAGTAGTCTTTTGAACATGGGAGATGAAAATGTGGGTTGAATTTGCAGATATGATTAAAAATGATAAGACAGGATGATTTTTAAGTATTTCGGCTTTCAGTTTGATTGACAGGTAGTACTGAAGTGTGAGAAATGATGGAGATGCAACCAGAAGTTAAGCTTTTAATAATAAGAAAACTGCCACGAGGATTTATGTGGAGTTGTCATTCCTCTCATTCCTCCCAGCTGCAGCAGAACACCCACCTTTTACTTGCAAAGTGTGTTTTCAGCAAGAGTAGTAATAGTCTAATAATACTCTTTGTAAATCAATAAAAACACTATAAAGAAGGATTTGGAAGCCTCAAACTAGGCAGAGGTGATCAATGAGAGAATGACAAGAAACTGCAAATGACAAGAAACTGCAAACTTTACTGTTTTACAAACACTTTAAAATATTTTTAAAGTCCTGATTTCAGCTTTTCAGCTACTTTTGAATCTTGTTCTCTGTAAAACTTGTCCAAAATTGCGGCTTTAGCTGTTTCAGTGAAATTTACTGGACTACCACATTTTTTCATACCACATTTTTTGAGACAGCGTTTGTCAGAATCATTTGTAAATATATTTTTACATTGTATTTCTAAAACCTGAGGTGTATTTTCTGCATGCTTATTTGCATACAGGAAGGTTGTGGGACCCCCATGATTGGAGATACTCAAAGCCCAACTGGATGTGGCCCTGGGTGACCCTGCTGGTCCGTTCCACCCTCACCAATTCCATGATTTTGTGATAAATCAGAGAGAATTCTCTCCTGCATGCCTTTTTAGTCATTTGTTGAGAGCCTTATTTATAAAGAAAGAAACAAACAACAACAAAAAAACCCCTTTTTTTTCATCTTGCCATCTGAACCTGAATAGCAGAAGATTGATAAAGCTCAAAAAGTAGCATTTAATGCATGCCAGGCCTTAAGGATGAGATCCTTTTCATTGCTAACTCTATTTTACCTTTTGGCATTGTCATATTTATGCTATTGTCATGCCTAGTGAGCGTAATCAAAAGTCAGGCTCTCTAGGCCAGACATAGTTTACTGTCAATACAAAAATGGGTGTTGGTCCATTCATTAAAGACAGACAGAATAATTTAAGCATTTCTGAATTTTTAAACAAGGGGTGAGGGGAATTGTTTCATTCTTACAGTGGGAACACCTAGGTAGTGTAGTGCAAGGTAGTAACTATTTAACCTAAATGACACAATAAATTTTGTCAGGCTGAAATGTCTTGGCCTATAGAATAGTCTCAAAATGGAAAAATTTTGAGACCTGGAGGTTTTTTTTAAGCTTGGCATTGCTGTAGCTAGTACACTGTTCTCTTTATTGGGGAGAGATGGACCCAATGACCAGAACTGGCATTCCTCTGCGCTCTGTGGCAGACACAACACATACATCATATGTCAGAGCTATTTGGCACAATAAAGGAGTTTCACCCTGATGTCTGAATTTCTTTACTCTTGTGGGTTTGAATCAAATCCCTAACGTTACTTGAACATAGTTTTTTTTGTAGCTCAGTATTAATAATAGGTCAATTGCAACTTTTCTTGTGGTCATGTTGCTGACAACATCTGTCTAATCTTACTCTCTGTGGCCTCTTGGAACATTCACTTTTAACACCCACACAGAGAAGATATTTCAAGAAATTTCCTCTGAAGTTTATACAAAGTAAACAGATTTATTTTTTTTTCTCTGAAAAGTACTGCACAAAGCAGATCTTTCTCCATCAATTGATGCTGAAATTTCCTTGCATGCATTTCAGAACTCCTAAGCTAGGCCAGGGTCTTAACCCAGTAAAAGCTTTAAAGCTCACTTTTATGTTATATTTAAGGTTTTGTTATTTTGTTTTCTTTTTAAAAAGTGACTAAATGGAACATACTCAGAGAGGCATAGGTTTGCATGGCTTCAAGTTGTTATCTTAATAATTCGTATGACCCATCACTTTGTCCAGCGTTGTCATTGCATGTGTTACGCACCTAAATGACGATCTAAATTGTAAAACCAGTGATACAGCTTAATTCTGCCTGAAGAGTTACACCTGCCCAGATAATCTCTAAACTTTGGCCCATTAATCTCATTAAGAGCAAACAGCCTTCCTTTTGATCAGCAGAGTATCTTTTTGAATATGTATTTGGTTTTGGAAAATAGATACAGAAATGCCCGTGTAGGTTTTACTCGTAGTGAGTAAGTTGTTACTCTCTGGGGTTTTCAGGTGGTAAAGCAGATGGTAAATAAATTTACAGCAGAGTTTTAATCAATCCTGTTCCCTTTCCCCAGTGATTCTAGTAGCTTCATTTGTAGAGCATCTCTTATTACGTTAGTCCTATCCTATTAGTAGTTTTAAAAAAAACAAAAAACCAACAACAAATCAGCATTTTTTCCTAAATAACTGTGGTATAGTTAAGTGTTTCAATGAGGAGGCCTTGCAGACGCCCAAGTGTGAGCACTCTGGTAGTCTGTCCCTGAGCCGCCCGTGTGCTGAGGTGTTTTTAGAGTTCGGCTGTATTATGCTGCTGCAGCAGCTTAGCCTTAAGCATGAATATATACATTACAGTCAGTGACGCTCCCGTATGTTTAAGTGCTTTGCTGGGTGATGACTTACATGGCAGCCTAAAATTTGGTAAATATGCCTAAAGGATCAGGTTTAGTTAGGACTTTCCACAGTGATAAAAAGGTGAAACAAATAAATTTCAACAAACCATGAGTGAATCATGTAAAAGGTCTAGCTTAAGGGTCCTGGGCAGTGAATCAGGTCCCCACTGTATTGCTACGCAGAATATGCTCCTTTCAGCCGCTCAGAAATTTCACTACCGAGTTTAAATTTCAGGCCAGTACGTAAATTCGGGTGTTTTTCTTCTCTGCAGTATCAAGCTATAAAGTGTCCTTCTAGAAAACGAACACAGCCATCACTATGTAAATTTGCGCCCCTGGTTTCTCTGCCGTGGAAGGCTGGGAACACGCTCTGTTTTGAAGATCACAGATGTGCTTTGTTCTCACGAGTAAATATTTTGGAATGTCATAGTGGAAAACCCTTCCAAACATTTTGTGTTCAGCAAATTTTGCCATTCGTAGCCTTACGCTATTCCTTTTTCTCTGCGTGGAATTTCATGCTCGCTAGTGTGTAATATGTTAATTTGAAATATTTAGCTTGCGCAGCAGAGTTTGCTAATGCCGTGCTTGTACCCAGCATCAAAACATGCAAAATACATGCCTTTTACTGAAGAGAGATTTAGCATGCTGTTTTCTTTTTAGATGATAGCCGAACTGCAGACAAGCATTTCCTCTCTGACAGAGGAGAACAGCCGGCAGCAGCAGCGGCTCCAGGAAGTTGTACAAAAGTTTGAAGATAAGAAGCAGCAGCTGATTACAGATAATGACAGAACAATCAAGGTAATCCGGGGATTTTAGTCACTGATGCTACTGGCTGTTTGAGCGTAATTAGAAGTTCTGCGGTGGGCAGATGCGTGCAGGTATCGTTCCTGTTCACACAGCCCGCGCTAATTCTGCTCACTGGACCTTGACTTTGATGTAGCTGGTGACTCAGGTGCTCTTTCCTCTACATGATCCTGTGCAAAACGTTTGGGTTTGGCAAGTCTAATCCATCCACTGCAGGCAAATGCTTGAAACTTTCCTGTTCTCTTTCTTCTAATACTGACTTGGATATTTTCACGTACTTCCAGCGCTTTTATACAGTGCTTTCGGTGCTTGGGAAAAAGGTGAAAAAGAGGAGAGCCGAGTCACAGCACCCGAGAGGCAGCAGTGGGCACACAATGTTGTTAATGTCAGTAGTTAGAAGAGGCCTAGCTAAAAAGTAAAGTTCCTGAACAAAATTGGTCCTGTTTCACCCCAAACTAGGACAGGGCTTTAGCTGGGTGTTCACAGGGCGATCGCACCTTTCATGTTGAAGGCTGGAACGAAGGAAAGTACATTCTTAAGCTCCGCTGAAAACCAAGTCTCTGCTAAATTCAAATGGAATAAAATATTTGTTATTTGTAGCTTTTTTTCATTAGATTTCTACATGTTTTGCATCAGAGTTGCGTTCTCTGGCCTTTTTCAAAGAACCTTTAAGAGACTACAGGCTCTGAGTACTCGGAATCTGTTCTTTGCTGCTTTGACACCCTGATTCAAAGCGGCTACGGAGAATCTCACCTGCAGAAGCAAGCCGAATTATTTTTTAAACATTTTTCCTTTCAGAGTAGTAAAGAGTAGTGTAAGATTTTTGAAACTATGTAATCTGCTAGGGTTGACAACCAGAAAACTTCATTAAAAGTTGTGTAGAAGAAGGAAGTTCCTTTTTTCTTAGTAAAGCCATTTACTGGTACCAAACAAACTATTACATTGTTAAATCTAGAAAGTCATGAAAAAATGAACTCCTACAGTTTTTCTAACGTTTTGTGCTGAAAAGAAACCATGGGAGTTTCTACATGTTGGAACTGTCTGGTGTTCAATCACGGTACAGTTAATGTTGTCCTCTATGTTTGAATGCTTTGCGTAAGGAAATTAGGTTGACATTACTATCTCATGATCTGCAGAGTGTTCTTTTTGTTTATTTTTTTCCTCAAGGGAAATGTCTGTCTTTATTTGCGTGTGTGTGTTGAGGAACAGAATTTTCTTTCTGATTGACCTTTAGTCTCTTCTGTCAAAGGTACAACCATACAGATGTTGGCTATAGTCTGTTGTCCAAACTGAATTACTAGATGTAGCTTTTATTATGACTAGGATGTGTAGCTGGTTAAATCACATTGTTTTGTGGTACAGGTGGATTTTTTCCAATTAGGAAAATGTGCTATTTGTCATTCTCCACTTTTCCAGTGGCCACCTGGAAAACAAACCCTGTGACAGTGGAATTGTCTTCCATGTAGTCAGAAATATGCTGTAATTTGACAGTTATCAGTCATTGTACCTGCTTGAGTTAGATATTTGAAATATGTATTTTAGACCATTTACCAGCTTTTTTCCTTAGCACCTGGTGCAAATGCTACTGTTGAATTTATGGGTTCACTTACATTAAGTTACATTGAGCGGAAATAATTCAGCTGTTGTTATCAACAGTTTTTGAACACTAATGACAATAGGTTGTATGAAGTCCTTCTCCAAGTAAACCTGTGTTCAGCTATTATAAACTTAATTTTTATATGATTACCTCAAAATGTAATGAACTACGTAAAAACCAAAAGGGAATTCTGCACAGGGTTTCTGAGCAGTGTCCCAGAGTTTTTAGCACCGGTGCTGCAAGTATGTTTTGTAAGATTTGGTCAGTTGGGGGAAGAAATTGCAGGAGCTGTTATGCTTGGAGTTCTTGAACTTTGTTTAGTATCATTAATATTGTACTTTTAAAAAAATCTTCCTTTGAAACCACTGATTTACGGAAAGCCAGATAACCAAACAGAAAATTCTTAGTACGGTAAACTGCTGTGCATGCTTCTGGAGGCAGAAAGAGGGTTGTTAATATTCAATCACTTAGTATTTTTAAGAACCAGAAATACTTCTAGATGAGCATATACAGAAATACTTTCCTTTGTATTAGCCTGGGGCAAAAAAAATTGCTTTTGATGAAAGTGGAATCCTAGATGTCCTAGAGATGGAGAACATCATTTAACTTGGGATAAGTTGAAGACCTTGAGAGATGATTAAAGAAACATTCTAAAGACAAAGCAATTCTTAATATAGCATAAGCCTTTGAGACGACAATATAATATAAGCTATTGAAAAGACTATCGTTAAAAAACAGGCATTTGCTAAATATAACATTGATTTAAACTAACATTGAGGAACAGATTGCAATTTCCTTTATATGGTATTGGGTTGACTTCCTGTAAGACCTTCCAATTATGATTTCCTTTCAAAGGGAGAAATACATTTTTACAGAAACCAACTGGCTCTCAGAGAAATTTTGGATTTAGTCAGTAAAGTGATATCCAGATGTGGATGCCATAATACATGATTTTGATGTTAATTCAAATTCCTGACTCTCTTTGCTAGCTAAAGGTTTCTAAGTTGTTATTTCACAGTTGTATCTATCACCTTAATCTTGTTTGGTTTTAAATACTATCTTAAACATTAGTGAAAAAGAATAAGTGAAACTTTTAAGAATACTTTGCTTCTTTTGGCAACCTAAAAACCCAATCTGAGCAACCCTTTTTGGGTTCAGAAGGCCTCAGTTTGGGTCAGTTTGAGACGAGTTCTTGAAGTAGTTGGCATCGTGCGTTATGCCGGGATTTGTCTGGTCTGGGGGCAAGTCGAAGTTTGTGCCATCGGTCATAAAATCAGGACACTTTGGCTCACCACATTCCTTTCTGGTGGCTTCTCAGGTAACCAGTTTGGCTGGCACCGTGTGGTCTGCCAAGGCCAAGGTTGAACTCCTGAGTGTCTCCTGTGGCCGCCTTCTCTCCGCTGTTGAGTTTGAGCCTTTGGGATTCCGGCAGTGTTGGCGCAGAGAGCCATCCCTAAGCACAACTCGCCCTTCAGTGCGCCGAGAGAGCTTTGCTTGGAACTCTGCGGAGCAGAGGACAAGGACACTGAATTGGGCTGGCACGGGGCAAACCCAGCCAAGCTCACCTGCTCTGTGCCATGCCTCTCCGGTAATGTGCTTTCGCTTCAGGGAGCAGGAACCATTGGGTTAGACCGTAGGATTAGTTGAGAGCACAATTATATTAATGCCCTGCAGATGCTTGGAGAAGCTGCTTAAATTGCCATGTCCGTTAACCCATTTGTGATGCTTTAGAGTGGGATTTCAGAAGGCTCCCTCCAGGAAGGGTTTGGGTGCTGAACTCCCGTGAATGTCTATGCAGGAGCTACACTGGGCATTGAAGTGTAGTGTAAACTTATTAAGGCTAAATTTAAACTGGCTTTCTCGCATCCCGATAGCAATCTAGCCACAACAACCCGGAGCTCAGCACCGTGGAATCGTCGGAGCGTTTACCTGCTTTTCTGCTGCTTTTGGCAGCGGTTACTGGCTGGACTCAGCACTAGCATGAAGTTCATTGTGTTGTAAAGATACCTTGAGGTTATTTATGAAATCCCAGCCTTAGGTTTTTGGTTGGGGTTTTTTTTTATGAAATCCTTTTGGATCCTGGGATTGAAAGTGCAAAACAGTTCCTGGGATTGGAACTGCAAAACACGTTCCGAGCATTTTAATGTAGAAGTTGATGGCCAAGTGGAGACTCCACATCAAAAAGTAGTTTCTGGAAAGAAATGGCTGATGGAGAGCACGCAGTGACAAACCCACAACAGAAAAGGGAGAAAATGGTGCTTTTTTGCCAGAGGAACCACATTTGTTGTTTGGCTCATATTACAGATTCTAGGATTCTGTTGTATCCCCTGAATTAACACCAAAATTTCATTAACAAAACATGGTTTGAAGATGACATATTTCAACACTTTGTGTGTCAGCCAGCTTATGATCAGATTAATTCTGTTGGTAAATAAGATTTAAAAGGTTTCTAGGAAAGAATGTCATATAATAATGTTCCCCTTCGTGTGAAAAACTTTTGAAACAATTGTTTTTGTTTGTTATGTTTAAAAATGTTGAGAGGGGAAAAAAAATCCAAAGTGTGCTTTATAGCCATAGCAGAACAAAAGAGAAAACTTCTGGTTTTAAATTGTCTGGACTTATGTGGGCACTGAGTACTCTCAACATCATCATATATTTGTTAGATACTGTCATAGCTTGGAGAAAAAAGAGAATTTCCTCAATGCAGAGGTCGGACTGAGGATTTTATCAACAGAGTGAAATTTCTCAATGCAACTGTAACGAAAAAACTTATTCTGCTATAGTTATGCTCAAATTGGTCCTTGTGCGGGGTACTCCGTTCCCTTTTATTCTGGAATGCTGTTTCCGCGGGGGGTGAGTTTACAGCAATACCACTCGATTTCGGGACGTCGCGGCAACCAGTCGCCCCACGGAAAAGCGGGTGGTCTCTTGGGCTTGCGGCTGGGAGCGCCCGCCTGCCGCCCACCCCGCATGACCCCCCATTCATGTTTGGTTCCTGCTAAAAGTCAAATGAATTATTTTAAACCTTGGCATGTTTTAAAGCATTCAGAACATTTCTTTAGGGGCACCTGATATCTTTGTTTCCAGAAAGTAGCTGTCAAAATATACGGGTGGTATTGACAAATGTCTCTGAAACGCAGTGTGGCAGAAAAAACTGTGTTTATAAAAAATTTTGTGAACAAGCTAATTTTGCATTTGGTTATATTTCATTATAGTCCATGTTTATTAGCAAATTCCACTTCTAATTACAAATAATATTTAGTTTTAAAAGAAAAAGCACGTCAGAGCTATGGGAACGTTAACTGAGCGACTGTAGGCCTGCAGAACTGTTTAGTCTATTGTCCTCAAAATATCTTTTGGAATACCTCTGTTCTGCTCTGCAATAGCCAACATTGCGTTCAGAAATAAATAACTCTAATTTGTTGGTTTAAAAGTCCCAAGCAAAGCTAACTTTCAGTCTTTAGATGTCCCTGTTAGTGCTAATTAAGGGAGGAGAGGCATCAGAGAGCATACAACCTAAATTGACCTGATCTAGAGGAGAGAAGAAGCATTTTTGGTCCTGTCTTACAAATGAGACACTGGACGACGGAGCCTCGACTTTGTCCAAGGTTTGTGGCAAAGATAAAAATTAACCCCAGACTCCTGCGGTCCGGATCCGTGCGACAGTCGGTGCATCAGCCCTTCTGCGAGAACAGTTTCGGGTTCCAAACAGTCACAAAAGTGTGGAGTGGTTTTGGAAATGAGATCGCCCAGGGTTAAAGCCACATCTAGCAAGGACACTTGCGGTCCCATCAGACCCTTTTGAGAAAGCTGGGCCAGTTCAGTTCTTTATCTTTTTGTTAAGGCCGCTGACAAGTTTCCAAGCCGCAGCAGAGGAAGGGGGAACAATTTACATGTTCGGCATTTTCTTTGTATTTACTGCAGAAAGACTGTAATGAGTGGTTGTTTAGAAGGCTGTGAGCATGTGTAACTGAGGACATTAATTAGGAAAAAGGAACCTGAAAGCTTAGTGTAAACTAAAAATGAACATCTAAAGCTCAGGGCAAAGTGAAGACATACATTATTTCAAAGAGTTTTTGTCAGGTGAGTCTTGACTTGCTCTCCTCTCCAGCGTTCATTGATGCAGTAGGCTTAGCTGTTCTCATCTACGCTGCTGCTGAATAGCTGCATAATAAACTGTTGTCAGTAAGACCCACGTTATTTGTCAGCTTTTAAAAAATATTTTAGTGTATTTTTTTATTTTAACTTGGCTGAAGGTGTTGGGGTTTTTTAGCTAGCAGTGCTTGTAAAAAGAAGTTCAGCATTTTCCTGTTGAAGCTGACACTGACTCAAGTCTTAGAAGGCGTCTGGCCAGAACACGCATTACTCTGTGATGGTTCCGTGGCCACAGACATGCCAAATTCTGTCACTCATTGAAGATCTTCAGAGATGTGTATGTCACAGAGTTCTCCAGAGGGATCTCAAATCCATCTAATTGCTTTTGTGGCTAAGCATTACCATGATAAACCATTTGGCATAGGGAAATCAAGAGTTTTAAGGAATCCCCTTGATGTTAAATACATGGAGTCATTTTTCATGGATCTCTATTTCTTTGTCGCTGGCTTTAGTCTATAATAATACTAATAACTCTGCAGTGTCTTTAGTAGTGGGGAATTACAAGGCACCAACATTTGTACCTTAGCATTGTAAAGCAGTCATTAAAATTTACCAGGCAAATAACATTATCTTGCTCGTAATTTCCTATATTCTGTTTGATCAGCAGAGGAAATTGTGTCTTCCAAAAGAATGGGTAAATGAAATCTGCAGGGCTTTTATGGTTTTGCTTTCTCTATTACACGGGGTCCAAACTCTGAGGCACCTGTTTTTCCTAGTCTTTGTTTATATAAATACTAGTTTCACCCAAATTCAGTTGGAGGAATGAGGGGTTAGCCCCAGGCTTTTCAACTGTTGCTCACGCTCTGTCTCTTGATTCCATGGCATAGTTACCTTTGAAAGGCTGTATTGGCACATTCATTATAAATTACAATGAAAATTGGCTGACTTTCATGTTAGGGTTAGATAGTTAGTTATTATTAGATAGTTATTTATTGCACCTGAAATTCTGATTTTAAGAAGTCTTCTCTCCCTTCCATAGTCTTCTCTCTCTTTCTGTTGCTGCAGAAATTATTTCATTGTCTGAAGCGTAGTACCTTCGCTTCAAAATTACAGGGTTTCAGATGTTTGGCCAATCAGGCAATCCGAGTGGCTGAGCATCTGTAAGTACTTTATAATATCTTTGACATGCTTTGTGAGACAAAGAATTGAGTCATCTCTTTTTTTTCCTACAGCAAGCTTTGCACTCTGGCATTTTTCTTGACTTTTCATGTCTCAACACATTGAAGAACTTACCATGGCCAACAGCAAAATCATACTTACAAGTTTTATAGAAGACTAGAACTAGTGCTTGCCTAGTCCTCTGAACTGCAGGCCAGTTTTATCCGGCAGGTTTAAAAGTTTGTATTTTTACTTTTTCCTACTTTATCATTTTTATCCTCAGTGTTTTTGCTTTCCCTCCAGAAATCACTTTGCTGCGCAAAGGCCTTTTTATTCTTTTTTAGCCCTAGAATGGATGCCACCTTACATCGATGAGTCTCCAAATTATGGAATTAAAAATTCCATAAATGCGTAACAAAACATAAAGTCTCAGATAGTTAAGCTGTTAGTTTCTTTTAATGAGGTGGGCTACACTAATTTGACAGTGGAAAAATGGTGAAAAGGAATTGAAAAAAACCCATAAAATTCACTGCTTTTAACTGACAAGGCAGGAGTAATGACACTGAGTGGCATCCTAGGTGATCAGAAAGGTACAGAGAAAACACTCTTATTAGTGAGTATTTAGTAGCGCCAACATAAGCCTACGCAGCCAATCAAGAAGGGCAGACAACGTTTATCACTGTGTTATAAATGAAAATGAGCTTTTTCTTAAGGCTGCTGCGATGGTTACAGTTTACTGGTGCATTTCAAAGTTGTTTTACTCTCCAAAAAGCGCGGGGACTTTTTATGTGGAGGAGAAAGTGGTGCTTAGCTGGGCAGAGCTGGGGACGGACCCAGAAGTTCGGAGGCAGACTGCCCGGGAGGAAGAGCCTGCGCTCAAAAGCCTGCGACTTTACTGGAGAGAAGGGGGGGGGGGGAAAAAAGAGATAAAGATAAATCCAAGTGTCTAATGTCCTCCAAACACAGGGCATCTGTAAAACAGTCTGTGCATAGGACTGTGTAGACTTTCCAAGGGCTGTTCTTTGTTCCAGTTCCAGTGAGTTCCTGGAACGCAGCCTCCTTCCCTGCTCCTGGAACAGCCTTGACTGCAGGGCTTCTCCAGCCGTGTAGGTGGAAACACAATATGTGTGAACTATATATTCAACCAACAAAAGATTGCTGGGGAAAATGACATCTTCAAAGCAAGCCTTCCGTAGTCCACAAACATTTATTACTCTGTAGTAAAGATTTTTAAAGCCTGGCACAGTAACACAGGTTGCAGGGTCTGGCAAACAGGGATTTGGGGATGTGGCCCTGGTCTACATATCAACATTTATTTCCCTTAGATATCTTTCTTAATGTGTGGCTCAGCCGAAATAGCACCAGGTTGCACTGGCCGATTCCAGCGTGCCTACACCGATTCCAGTAGTTGTGTAAACATTTTTCGCAAAACTGTGTGTTCTAATGTAAGTTGCTTTTGGTTTTGTACTAATCGCGGTGCTGGCTGCTCCAGGGTTATCTGCAGCAGAGAGTCACCGAGGATTTCAGCTTTATGCATTAAAAAGCTGTTGCCAGAATTCCTGTTGACTTTAGAAATCTTCAGATTCCATTTAGAATTTTCTGCTGGCTCTCCAGCTTTACATGTAACTGAAACTCAAGCAGATCAAATATCAGAGTATTTTTTTTAATTGAATGGCAGATCACAGTGAAATAGAAATATCTTTGTTAAACTTACCATTTTCATAATAGTTGGGCTTTTCTTAAGCGTAACAAGAGAAACCTGGTGAATTGGATAGCTGTACAGGGTAACTATTTACCCATATTTAAAGGCAGGGTGGCAGTAGAACCAAGTGGTCAGTAGCACTCTTAGAGTTTTTGGAAGGTATTGCCTTTATTTTCTGTAACTAGAGGGTTTTTTCCCCGTACAAAATGAAAATACCTATTGTTTCCTTAGCATTAAAGGATTAGTTACAAAGAACTACTAAAGGAAAGCAGCCAAAGCTGCCATATTTCTGCCGCTTTCTTGCATCAGTGGAGTTGAGAATAAAGGAACTTTGCAAGTTACAGTACTGTACTTGAAAAGGAAAAAAGTATGCGGCGACTTTTATCTGTGTATTCAGTAGATCAGATGGCAAACTCACCCAGACAGCCTAGCAGGGGAGCAGCTTCTGCTTTTCTCAGCAAGCCCTGAGCGGTGTGAAGCATCACCAAGTAGGACATCAAAAGATACAAATATGCATAGAGTGTAAAGTTTGGGTTTTTCAAAATATCTGTCTAATTAGCACAACTTAGGTATTTGCAAGTTCTAGCTCTGACTTTCTCACAGTTTCATGCTCAGGAGAAGTGGCTTTTTCCTCTCACAAATTTGGGTAAGAGGTTAAACTCACAAATACTGTCACCAAACCTTACCCTTCAGATCCTTGATATAAACCTATCCCGTTTTCCTTCTAGCATCAATCGCTCTATTGTGCCCAGCTAGAAAATGTGAGATGTAGCTGTTAGCCAAATTTTTTCTAGAAGGACGAGATCATTTTAATTGAATGTTATTATCAGCCAGTTCTTGTGGTTTGACGTGCATTCAAAATGAAGTTCATCTGCTTAAAGAATGCGTAGGCACTAACATAATAACCTCAGCAAGTTTGCGGATGCCTCCATCCTAAGGGAAATTGGTTTGACTTGCCCTTCAGTGGAAATTTTGTGTACTATTGGCAGCCAAAATAGCACTAGAGTCCAGAAACAGAAAAAAAAATCTATTCCTGTGTATTGTACTTTGCTCCTTTTCCCATTCAAATTTGTAGTGTCACCATTTTCAGTTAGGCCCAGTACACCTTGTTGTCTTGCAGTTCAAGGAAACTCTGTGCGTTCATGTAGTACATGCACATATAACAAGGTGAAAAACTAGGTTAGTTTTATTGAAAATATACATTATTCTTTGAGCCTTTTGCACATGGATTCTGCACTTAAGGTGCATACTCCATGGAGTTGCACTGGAATTTGGAATTCCTTCCCTAGGCATGGTTTGTTGTTGCTGATTCATGCGCCGTCTACACAGTGTTGATTCTCTTCATTGATGAGCAGGATTTGATATAATAAATATTTTATTTGTGGACCCTTTAAAAAAATGTGTGAAGAAGACTGGGGACTTGAGGCTGAAGCTTATAGGGAAGACTGGGAACCTCAGGGCTGAGGCTTTTTCTTAAGCTCTTCTGTGCAGGTGTCAATAGTTTTGTATCTTTGGCCTCTTCAAAAAGCCTGAGGTCCTCCGGTGAGGAGGCTATTTTATGGAGCAAAAAAGAGTTCACCTGTTTTCGTCTTCAGGGGTCCGTCTATGAAATTTATTCTTTGGAAACTAAAGTAAGTGTTGCCTACAGGATAAAATTTAGGACTCTAAATGAGCTTCTTGGCAACGTCCCCTTTGAAACTGCCAGATACCAGAGGACTGGAAGAGCAGTAAAGCAGAGATTAGTCAAGCACAACAAAAGCCTTGCTCCTCTGACACAACCACTTTTTAACTTCTTCTGTTATTAAAGCTGTCTCTGCTTATTTTTAGTTCAAGCTTTCACAACCCTGAAGTCAATAACTTCAATTAAGTCAATATGTTAATAATTATGAAAGCAAATCCTTCAGCATTGGTGCGTATTCATGTGTGAATCTAATCCCTGATACAACACAGTTATCTGCCATAGTGGAGAAGATACCTGGTGGAACCACCTTCACCACCTTGGCCAACCAACCAGGAGAACCAAAATTTGTATTTCTAATGTTGAAATCGTCTCCTGCATTTGGCACCTCAAGAGAAATATATCCTCAGTGAAAACCCCAGATTGCCAATTATGAAGAATTCATTAAGATCTGCTGAAGTTCAAAGCAAAAAGGCCAGTTCCTCACAGGTCAGGGCAGCTCTTTTAATGGTTCCTGCTTTGCCTCCAGCAGCAGCTCATCTACAGATCCTGTTTATTTTTCTGCCAGGACTGTTGGCAGGTGAATAGAGTCACATCAGATCACCTCACGAGTATTTTTATGCTGGAAACCCATGCCCTGAATATGCCATTTTCCTGGCCCAGCATGGCGTGAGATCATGGGTTTCAAACCTGTCCTTGTTGGCCTTCAAAGACAAAACAAGTAATGCACCATTCACTTTTGGGATCTGCCATAAAGTCACAGCTCAGTTTTGCGTTGGGGTTTGCTCTCTGGCAGTTTAGACCATCGCAAAGGAATAACGCTTGCTGCGTGGGGAGGAAGGGGAGCATCGCTCAGTCGTGTCTGGAAAACAAATCAGATCGTTTGTGAAACAAAAACGAATGAATGCAAGTTCTTCTAGAACCAGATCAGGAGAAAACAAAATGGTCCCATTTCCTGGGAAATAATTAGTTAGGAGACGGCAGCACCAAAGCTTCATGCAGATACACTGTGGTTTAGGAAAGCGTTTGCCCTCTTGCCAGGTGAGCAGCAGAGCTAGTCCAGAGTCACTGCCCCGGGAGAGCAACGTTTTAATTTCAGTAGAAGGTCGGACTAGCTCTCTGGATTGGAACTGTGGAAAAGACCTTAAATCCTGAAGTGCTGTAATGTGTTTGCTCTGTGACTGCTCAGGGACTGCCATGGGTATCCATGTGTGCAACCATGGTCCAGTTTGGCCCTTTTATTCCCGTTGCCAGCGTGACTCCCTTGTCACCCAGCCTCCACCCTTCCACCACCAGGATCTAACCTGGAGGAGACACGGGAAGAGGATGTGCTTCTCCAGGTGGAGATGATGCCGGCGGGCGAGTGTCTGGTCCATCACACCCATGCCGGCAGCCCCGGGTGCTCTCTGTGCTGCCACTCTCTTCCACGTCCATTGTGTAAGAGAGGGTGAAAGTACAAACGAGAGAAAACTAAACATGAAAAGTGAGTTTGTTTACTTACTGAGAAGCTTGGGAGTGGCAGAATGAAACTGTATAAATAAAAATTCAGGCCACCAAAGGTTAGATACCTGCAGGAACACCTGCACGGTTGGACCAAGGCAGAGCTCTGCAGGCAGCTTGAAGGAGAAGTCCAAGACACGCATTGGCTGTGTCTGGCTTCAGAAAAAAAAGTATTGCTTTTCTCGAGGTGGCTGTATCTAAATTCCTTCTGGTTTTGTTATTAATGTTATTATCATTTGTATCCTCTACAGTTTTGTGCTTGCAATTCATAGAATCACAGAATCATAGAATGTTAGGGGTTGGAAAGGACCTCTGGAGATCATCTAGTCCAACCCCCCTGCCAGAGCAGGTCCACCCACCTACAGCAGGTTGCACAGGTTGGCCTCCAGGTGGGTTGGGAATGTCTCCAGAGCTGGAGACTCCACCACCTCTCTGGGCAGCCTGTGCCAGGGCTCTGCCACCCTCAAAGGCAAGAAGTTCCTCCTCATGTTCAGATGGAACTTCCTATATTCAAGTTTCCTATATTCAATTCAGCAAGGTAAAACAGCAGTTACTGAAGACAACATAACAATTTGAATCATATCAGTGGTTTTTAATTGTCTGCACACCTGGAAACCCCTTTGACCTCAGCTGTGCTCTACGCTCCAAGGAGCAACTCCCACCTGAGGTATTGGTTTCTTCCTCCTACCAGAATAACATACTGCTTCTACTTACGATTGTGTAAATTTGAAAAGCAAGAAAGACATGGGAAAATGTGAAGTGATTGACGGGCAAAGAGTACAGTGAGGTCTTTGTTGTCACTGTTGGCATTGATACTTGCATTAAGTGTCCTTAAGAGTTTACATGCTGCTTTTCCTTTCTACTGTCCTCCACTAGGTCTCTTCTCTGTCCTGAATCGTGTGGAAAAGTGCATTTGCAAGTTTGGCATTGCTGTGGACTCATTTGCTAGTGCCTGTCTCTAATAACCCAGCCTTCGAGGCGCATGTGAGAGCGCTGATGTCCCTCCTCCCTCCTCGACTTGCTGTTTGCAAAACCTGCCTCTGTGGAGGACAAGCTTATTTATGCTGCCTTATCAGATCCTGAAACGAGATCAAGATTTATGCAACTTTAACAGTACCAGCATTCCTAGTCCTTTCACACTGCACCATATATTGTTTTTCCTGCAGTTTATGTCTTATTTGTGATAAGGAAAAGTTCTGGAGTGTGCAGAAAGTAGGTGGAAAGCTCTGCTCTTTGTGCTGCTCAGGTCTAATGAGAGACGTTAGCATGTCGCTGCGCAAATGAGAAACCGGTGGCCCTTTAGAACTTGATCTGTTTTCTGTTATTTTTAATGCTTTTGCATTTTAAAAATGTCATCCATATAAGAATATTTGGAACTACTTACACATTTTAAAAAAAAAAAAAAAGAGAAAATGAAAAGAGCCTGCCTTCCTTTTAGATGTGCCAAACAGGTTTGGCAGTTGCTCCCTTAGCATTGATCGAGCGTTCCTCAGCCAGTCGAACTCTTGTAGCATTTTTCTACCTGCGCAGAAACATGGCCGAGCATTTCTGAAACCAGAAGACACCAGTTAGGTTGTTTTTCTGGTTCAGAGCGTTTTGGACGATGACTGAAATGTATTGTCGATATCGAGATTTGACACTTGCCATTCAAAAGCCTGAAAGTCCTGTAGAAGAAAACGGCAAAGATTGTTTTGGCTCAAAGGGAATAGAAGTGGCTGTGCTGGGTCAAACTGGAGTCCGTCTGTCTCCATCTCCTGTGACACGCCATCTGGTAACAGGTGCCCAGGAAAGAGCAGAAGAATAGGCTGAGGGACATTTCCTCCATATACTTCCCCATTCTCCTGCGAGATAGGGTTAAGGGAGTTGCTGTCTGTGTTTAGTAGTCTCGGGTGGCTTTTTGCTCTGTGGATCTGTGGTCGCTCTTCGAGTCATTGTGCCCTTAGCACCCATGGTGGTCTGAAGCCAAGCACCCCCGCTGTACGGGTTCTGGGCTTGGCGTACCTGTCCAGAGTATTTGAACTGCCTTGTCCTGACCCTGGGGGAGTTCCTTGGAAGGAAAAGCAGAGGGATATCTTGGGGCTGCTCGTTGGGTTCACAAGTAACTCAACGGAAACTTCTGCTGTGTGGCACGGAGGTCCCCTCCTCTCTGTGCATTTCCATGCACAGCTTTTCTGCCACAGCAGAAAGATCCGCCAGCTGAATTGGCACGGTCTGTCGGCTGTCATTGTCTGTCATGGTCAAAACTGGGTCAAAAAAAGACTTAAGAAAAAGAAGAAAAGTAAAATATATCAGAACTCCCATTGAAATCAGATCTGCATGGTCACAAGTGTGATAAAAGGTCTCGACATTCCACGAAAACTATATATGAGACACAGCAATAGCTTTGGGAAGTGGTTTTGCCCTTCTCATCCTCTTCCTAGTTTGCCTGTATCTAAATGACACCTGATTTGTTACCCGTACTGGTGAAATTACCAGCGTCAAAAGAAGAAACGTAGGGTGTTTGTTTTAAGTGCGGCCACGCAGTTGCCTGTTGCAGTGCTGCTCCTGCCAGGGGGCTCTGCCGGGGAATCCTCCCTCCGATCCTCCTCCCGGGGGAGCACAGACCTGCTGGGAATTTGCAGAGCAAAATCATCTAAAATACATCGGTGTGCAGCAATGCAACAAGCGTGGCTTTGAAGGGAAGCATGGCCAATGAATATAAGCTAGACAGATGCTTAATTTTTTTTATTGGTGATTCCGGTTCAGCAAAAAAGTTTACATTAAAGATATAGAAATAGGGGGGTGGGTACTCCCAGAAACGAGTTATGCAGGAATTAGAATAAAATATTTTGAATAAAAAGCTAGCAGAATCATCTAAATACGTTGTGGAGCCTGACATTGTTCTTTGCTACGTGTGTATATGTCTGTCTATCTAAAATATTCTGTACTAGTATTCTAGAGCACTAAAATGGAAGGAAAAACTTCTAAAGGAGCTGAAATAGATCTTACCCATGTCTAATCTTGGAAAAAAATATGAACTTAAAGGATTTTAGAAATGTTTAGAAACATTGGCATTATGACAGCAAGTATCTCTGTCATAACGTCATGTGATTAACTAGATCAGAAACGTTCTGGGATGTTCTGATCAGTTATGTTAATGCGTCTTTTAAAAAGTATAAAGCCAATGCTCTATAAAATAGATACTTGAAAAACAGTTTTCGTTTTCCTCAGGCTAGTGAGATTAGAGTTTCGTAATCTGTTTGACCAGCTGCAGAGGACGTTCTTTTTCATTTTTTCTTTTTAAGTAAATGAGCTTCATCTCAACATGATTAAAAAAAAAAAAGAATCGAGCTTCAAAAATGCTCAGTTTTCACACATACTTTTAAATAGGAGCAATTGCATTATCATGTCGTGTTGCAAATGTAATTGGGTTGGAGGTCATTAAAGACTTTGAATAAAAGAATTTCTAAGTTTCCAAGTGTGCATCCTCCCCTGTCAAGAATCATCCCATTTTTGGCTTGCAGACATAATTTTGGAAGCTATTACTTTGCTGCCTCTCACATCTTACATGCGTTGAGTGTGCCCGCACTGGTGAGTCAAGCTCGCTCTTGTTCAGTTCAAAAAGCAGTGGTTTGCCTTGTGAGTGAATATTGTTGATTAAGGTTACTTTGAAAGGTATAAATACATTACTAGCTTGTTTTGTGTGTGTGTGTGTGTAAGAAAATGTGTGTTATTTTATGAAATGGGGAGAATTCCAGCTGTGCTGAGCAGTCTGCTAGTTCATTGCACAAAATAAAGGGTTTTCTCTTGTTCTTACCGGGAATCAGAGTAGCCTATTGATTAGAAATAGCTGAGCCTTTCATATTTATGTTTACAAAGAGCATAGCAAAATAAGATGTTTCATAAAGCCTGCTAGAAATGGTCTTCATGCATCTGTGGTGAGAAATAAGTTTCAAGGAGACAGTTGTAGAGCACCAGGGGTCTGCTGGAACCTCTGGTCCGTCTCCAGGTGTAAAGTTTCCAAACACCCACTTAAAGTGGCAGTTTGGTGATAAACTTAGTTGGGAACGAAGCCCCCGGTGGTGAGAAGATTGCCTTGTTCACCAAGTGATTGATAAATACGCTTTATCACGAGTCAGATGGTCTCGAAATCACTGCAGAAAATTCTGCTCGAACCGCTAATGCTTGTTTTTGCGGAGCTGTTGGTGAGAATACAGCGAGCAGCAAAACCAGATGTTTTACTACTTAATTTGTATCCACAATAGCAATTTTTCACTAGCACAGCATATCCATTGACGCGACGTTTTAGATGTTCTTACATAGCATCAAAAATTCAAGAAGTTGTCTGAAAATGTTGAAGCCGACATCAGGTCTTCACAGGAAACCTGCTCCGAGAATGGCAGACTCCTCGCCGTTCCCTTTGATTGCAAAGTGTGTAATAAAAAGCAAATTAGGAAATGAAAATTGTCTAGTGGATCAATCAGGCGCAGCAGTTATGCCTGTTCAGCATCATCTGCCAGACATTAACCTGATTGGGGATGTTTTATTTTGTATAATAGTCTCAAAATCAGACTGAAGGGTTGACTTAAAAAATACCTGATGTATTTTGTGTGTGCTCTGAGGCTGATAACGAACTCTGCAGTTCAAGTTTTAATAACTAAGGGGGAGCTAAGAAACTTCAAAAGGTTCATGATAAATGTTTTTGACAATGCGTCAGCTGAACATTAGGCAGAATCTTGGTAAATCCTCTCATAAGTGGTTTAAAATGGAGTTTTGAACTTTTCCTTCATAAGTGTGCGCTTAAGATGTCACGGTATCTTTGGGTTTAGAAGATTCCTTTTATCTGGTATATGTGAACCATTGGTGTTTCTGTCTGCACCTCTGAGAGTGAAAGGGGGAAAAAGTTCAGCAGTTTTCTCCTTTCGGCAACCTCTGCCCCTGCTCTTGACCATGAAACTCGTGGAGGCTGGGAAAAGGAAAAGCCAGTTTTAAAGCGTACAAATAAAGTACTCCAGGTAAATGCTGTAGTAAATCTTCAGAGCTGAGAATCTTTCTGAATGACTGCATCACACCAGCTCTGAAATACGCTGTTAATAGACAAAGCAACACTTGCACGTGGCAACTGCTTGTTGGCTTTTGTGGTGGGATGGGAAGAGCAGATGAGAGCAAGTTCCTTACTGCTCATTGAGCTGTGCCTCCTGCCCCTCTCCTGTCACCTGGGCCGCTAAAAACAACGCGCAAGCAGCTCCTTCCTTGGCTCTCCCTGAAGAAAATGCCCAACCTTACAATTTATACTGCTGCTGTCTTGGAATTTTTATATTTGTGGGACTTGCTCTGCCTTATGGCGTCCTTTGTGTTTCAAAAGAATTAAGTTTATAGCGCCACGCAGGGAAGCCCTGACTCGGCAAAATGCGTAAGCCTTTGCCTAATTTTAAGGCTACGAATAGCTCTGCTGGTGCTGTCAAGGTGCTTTAGGGATATATGGCTAAAGACTTTGTAGAAAAATTGTCCTAAAACTTTGGCCAGCTCAACTAGATATTTACAGAAAATGCCCAAACCACACCAATATTTTATAGGAGCAAAGCAGCAAAAAATATGCATGTTTGATGATCCTGACAGTGCTCAGGGAATCTCCAAAAGACACCAATCCAGATGAAGTCTGATGTGAAATAGCATTAAGGGACTGCTCAGGAGCTGATGCTGATGATCCGCTCAAGAGCCAAAGGATGTGATACACTGCTGGTCAGGCTCTTGCTATGAACAGTGAAAAATGAAAATAGGGTAGCAGTAGAGCTTACCGCACTGGAAAAATGTTTGCAGATATATTTCTTTTATGTTAAGTGACTTACTTTCAAAATTTTTTCACTAGTGCTAGAGACACTTGATTTTGTTTCTACAGTCAAATTATTGCCTTCCTACCTGAACCCCTTTCCTTCTTCCCACACTCCCTCAGGGGAAGAAATTCTCGTACTTCACAACGGCATCTCCTACTGGCAAATCTCAGGAGCAATATAGACCGGCGCAAAGAGGAGCTGCTTGACTTGCTTGAATGGGCAAAGCCCACAGCTGGGGTGGTTTTGCAAGATCTCCACTCCCATTTTGAAATGGCAGCAAAGCGGGCTAGACTTCCAAATGCGCCCGGTATGTGGGAGGTCACGTTATTTCAAGTGGGAGTTATTAATTCTGTACCTTTGAAAATCACCCCTTTTCTCTGATTCCTGACTGAAGAAACCTTCTCATAACGATGGCAGAAAACGGGCAACTGGCTCTTTTAGGGACACGTTTAAAAAGGTATTACCATTTGCATTTTCGTTCCATGTTGTAATTCACGTTCGGTACTCATGAAATAGTGTTTAGTGGTTAAAATCATATATTAGGCATGAAGATTCCCAAATTTGCTGCTCTGCCATTGCGTCGTAGGACACCGTGCAGCTTGGTCTTTGCAGGACTCCTCTTTTCCCCCGCCCATACGTAGTCATTAAAGACTTCACCCAGACAATGAAGCTGAACTGATGGTAAAAGGGGAGGAGGACAGTAGTAGGAAAGCATTCAAGAGATTTAAAATATCCCTTAAGCTGTTTTAATTTCTATTCCTGGGGAGCAACAAAGCATAAATTTTCTCTGCAGTCATAATAGTAATTGTAATGTTACCTATAGGATGGAAGAATAATTTGTGTTATTAAACACAGTAACTATTTTCGGTATAAAATAATAGGGAGATTTTCTTCTCTGTTGCAGTAATGTTGGCCTTTGCATATAGGTTGTGGAAAACTTTGTTTGCAAAAACAAAGCTATTGTTTTAACAGAAACCACAGAAATTTTGCCTTTCATATTGAATCAGTAGCATAATGAGTAGTGGAGCAATAGTTCAACATCAAAGGAAACTTCTTGGATATATAGTGTGTTGCAACAACAGCAAAAAAGTTCCCACCAGAGAGGAATTTTGCCATATGTGAACAGCAAACATATGTATTAGGTTAAAACCATAAGATTTCCTTTGCTTTACACCAAAAACAAGAGAGAACTTAAGTACAGAGGTTTTCAAACAATCGTGCGCTGGAATGCAGCACGGAGAACGTGCAGCGGCCGAGGTTCGGAGCAGTGCCAGTGGACAAAAGCTCTATGAAAACTCAAAAAGCTTTGAGGATGCAACAACGGTTTGGCTTCAGCATCAGTATTTCACTTTTTAAAAATACACGTGTTTTGCTCTGACTCATGGCATTACATCAGTGATCTTCGGAGATATACTTTCCCAATTTTTTATGGTAGTAATAAACCCACACAAGTTTGCTTATGTCCATAAAATATTTTAGCAAAAATAACAATTGCTTTAAAAATTCTGAGATTAATTTTGATGGGATACTGGGCCTGCTTTCTTTGAGTAATAGTTGCATTTGAGTCCGTAAATGGTGAGACCACCTAGTGTAAAGGAGAATTTTTTCCCAGACAGCCCATACTGACAGCTTCAGGGAGAGATAAAGGTACTCACGATTGAGTGTTTCTATGACAAAATTTTAAAGCATCTCCATATATAGTTCAGGAACAAAATTTACTTTCATTTTTGTTGACATTCACATGGATTTTCTTTAAAGTTCCAGAGCTAGGTTTTCTTCTCATGAACGGGGCGAGAAAATACATCAATGGATGTAATTTGAATTTAGAAGGCGCTTAAAGAGGGGTCTGTATACAGAATTATTGTTGGCACATGTTTTGAGGATGTAAAGTGGAAGCCTTCTTCTGTGGGCATTAGTAAGGAGATTATTAAAACTACAGTAGGTAATTATGGTAGCTTTTATTACTGCATCTTTCATTAACTAATTATATTAATTTGGTAATGTTTGAAAAATTCTTTGAAGATGAAAAGTGCTAATGATTACTACCTTTAGTTGTAGTATTACTCCGCACCGGTCATAAATATTGAGGTCTTTTCTTGATACAGACGCACATCCATGTGTGCAGCATTGCTGGTACAGCTAATAAGAATTAGGTATATATATATCAAAAAAAGACTCCGCCTTTATCTGGCACAATCTGGTCATGATGAGCAGCGACTTCCCTGCTGACAGTTTTTGTTTCAATGTGAGAATACATTGGTATTTAACATTTTTTAGAAGGTCTTCCTTTCCTCATAAGTGTCACTTATTTATTCAACCCTCAGTAGCAGAGAGATAAATCCTTGTGATCCCAGACTTGCCACTGGTGTGATGGGAGCAGGGATAGAGCCCTGTCTGCTCTCAGGAGCACGCCAAAAGTAGGAAATTATTTCAGATTGAAGAAGCAAAACATCACACCTCTGTAAATACAGAATCTTCACAGTAATAACCAATGCCAAGTAATTAAAAATAATAATGGTTTCTGTTTATGTAATTCTTCCAGAACTTAATTTTCTTTCAGGGAATCCAACACTTCTTTTTTAAAGTATGCTGTGGTTAAAGGATTATCAAATCAGTTTTCATATATTAAAGACTAAATCCTTCATATATTCCCATTTTATACTTGTTCCTCTGATTCTTAGAACTCTTTCTCTTACCAGCTTTTAGTTGATTTAGATTAAGCCCTGTAACTAATGCCAAAAATGTATTCCTGCCTTGAAAAGGGATTTTGTAACGCTGGCATCGTACCTTTTTGTCTCTCTGTGGCTCCTTGTCAAAACTATATGCTTTACAAGTTGGTTTTTTTTTTTTAAAAACCCCTCTTCTACAGCCTCAGCCTGGCACCCAGCAGTCAGGCAGAATTCCTGGGGTCCCCTGCATCCTCCTAGCATCTCCGTGAGGTCCAGGGGCCAAACTCCGCACTGACCCCACACGTGCTGCTCTCTTGTCTCCAACGTTCTCCGAGTTACCGTGAGCGGAGCTGGGTTTGAAAGAAATGTCAGGAAACGTTTTGCTGGTGCTAACCAAGCCGCAATACAGTACTGGGGGGAAAAAAAAGTGCCTACCCGGAAAGGCAGTTCGGATGTTCCTTTCTCCTGTGGTGTCAGCCAGTACCCAAACGTGTCATGGATCACAGTGACCGTGGTGGACTCGTCCACCAGCTCCACGTGAGGTCCCAAAATCTGACCGTAATATTTCAGTGGCGTAGCCTCAAAGCCGTTACTTTTCCCTGCCATCCTGCTTGCGTCTCTCAATGCTGTACCCGACCAAAACATTTACAACATGATTTTATTTTAGGATCCTTTCCATTTTTACAAATAAATCAAATGAAAGTTCCTTTTATACAGCTGTAATTCACCCACATTGTTGCAGTAGAGCTTATTATCTCATTTACATTTTTAAGTGCCTTTCAAAGTGTAGGATATCTGGGCTGGAAAGCAAAACATTTAATTTCTTTGTTCTCGGGCCAACACAAAGCACTTCCAAGGTCAGGTATGATGTAGACTTTCAACAGCAAACATGTTTACATGGCATTTGAAAGCCGGTTTAACTGAAAAAAAAATACTGTCTTCATAACAGTGATGTAAGTCAACTTAGCAAAGCTGGGGGACAGCGGTTAATTCTGTACCTGGAAAAATTTAACTAAATAAGTTAGGCTTTGTTTTCCATTCAGGGAAAAAACATCTGACACTTAAAAATTGGCCTGGTTTTTTTTACATTTTTTATCCGTATTTCTCCATCTCAGCAATTATTAAACACTCTGTTACTCTTTGGGCAAAATCTGAGCTTTGAAGCTGTAGAATAAAAACTGCATTTCTAAACAAAACAAAAGCCATTGTTTGATTCTACAAAGATGTTCTGTGGTGTACCTGGGGTAAGTCGTCCGCTGTTTTTAAGAGCACTCTACATGACAAAAGCTGCTCTGTTAGATGCAGCAGCAGATTTGAGGGTACTGGGTAGCTTCAGAAACAGCCATCAGCATTCAGGCTCTGGCCACTCCATATGAAGCTTTTTGACAATAGAGAGAATTTTCAGTGTGATCTTCAAAAGGACGCATTATTCATGACATCCGTCATGAATCCTCCTAGAAAATTAAAATCATGGGCAACAAACTTGCTTACTTCTAATTACTATTTTCGGAGCTAATCATATGCAGGAATCTACAGCAACCATGAGATTTTGGATGTTACTTTTTTTTTTTTTTTTTTTGGCATGGCTTTGATCAAATACTGATCTTTTGGTTTCACTTTTTTGTCCTTGTGCTGCTAGGAGAGCTGAAATACCCAAATGAACATTAATTACTCATGGAATGTCCTTTATACACAAAACTAGATTCTACAAAGTGACCGGTAGGAGAGCTGGGATGCCACAGAGCGATAATCCAAAAATGCTCAACTTAGAGGTATTCAGGACTGATCAGAGGAATTAGTCTTTTTTTTATGCCATCCCAATACAAAACGCACTAACAGCCGGTTACGATGCGATTGGAAAAGTCTGTAAACTCATGCAGTTTGTTTTGGATAATTGATGAATGGATAATTATAAGTGCTAAGAGTTTGCTACACTTGTCTGCCATAGTAAAAATACCTGATTTCTAAATTGTACTTGTTGAAGACATTGGCTGCTCTCCTAATGAAACATAATATGTGCACTCCACACTGGCAGACGCTATCTGGAGCGGGTGCACCTAGCAAAGACTATGTGTCATCTGAATTTCCCAAATTAAATTACTTGAAGATGTGTTGCAAACCCTCAGATTTAAAGGAACCTCTCATTTTCTGCTCTGTATGTCTGTTGTAAATAAGAAAAAGTAAAAATGGAGAAATTAAGGGAGGAAAGAGCGGAGCACCGATTCTCTTCTTTGCCACCATGAGGTCGCTGGCTTTACCAGGAACAATTTGAGCTCCCGTTTTGGATTCAGTGCTTGCAGGTTTGTGCGATGGAGTGTGGTGGAAATCTGTTCTCTGGGACAGATGTGTGCATATCTATATGAAATCTCTGTAGATACCTATACCTATACATCATATGGATGCGTGCATACATGCTGTCTCTTGACCATCTTCAAAGTCTTGTGAAAGAGTGAAACTTGCTCTTGAGCACCCGGAAGGAGGCCAGGCGGGACGACTGATGTGTGGAGAGGTTTCCTCCTTCCTTATAGTTCACCGTGCCGAGCTATTTGGACTCTATAAGCTGATCAAGTGGAAATAGCAGGAGAAGGCAGGTCATAGTTTGTAATTTATCCCAAAACGTGCTCTGTGACTGTTCCTGCGGGTCATCCTGCACTGGTTGTATCTGGACGCTTTGGAGTTACGGCAGGACTTCTGTCAAATCAGTTGGGTCATCTTGCTGATACGTGGAACGGCCCTGCTCCTTACTGCATTTCTACATTTTAGTTTTTAAATCAAAGTATGCTTGCTTGTATTTTACCTTACAAAATCACTTGTACCAAAAGGAAAGAAAACCCCTACAATTCACACATATATTTCATTATATTAATGCAAATTCCTGGTACTGCCAGACTTGTTGAGTATTGAAGACTGGTTATATATTCAAAGCCTGGATTTCAACATTTCTCAGAAGCGGTGATAGCATAAAAGTCCCTGGGCAGATTTGAAGTTCACGCTCGGGTCTGGTTAAATTTTTTGGCATCAGAACATGTAATAGTCTTATAGCTAGAAGACTTTAAAGTTAATGCCTGGCATCACTTCAAAACAATGTGCGAGATCTATCATAAGTAGTCCTCTTATCTTATCTCAATAGCAATTTTATCCTGTAAATGATTTGAGAGTACAGTATTTTAGTGCTGTGGAAAAGAGCAAGGGGTTGTTTTTTTTTGCTGTGGAATCTGTGCCCTGGGATCATGGTTTAGGTACGGCTGTCGTGCATGGGGGAAGCAAGTGTTCCCCGCGCGGCGTGTTCCGCGCAGCACACCGGGAATCCCTGGGCTCGTCGGGCTGCCGGCGGCTCTGCGGAAGGTCCCTGTGCAGCTCTGCTTTGTGCAAACCAACCCGGGAGGCGCCTTCGGTGTCATTTATAGCATATCCAGCGTGAATCCCTTCCCGGGTCCAGTCCTGACCCCGCGCCACGCTTTTCGGCTGATGGGCAGCAATGCCCTCATTTCCTGGCATACAAAAGATAACTCCAAATATTCCCTTTCTGCTGCCACAGCCGCCTCTGTGCTGGTGTCAATCTCACATCCACATTGTGCACTTTGCTTCAAGTCAGCACTTGCAGTTAACAATGCCTTTATTCAAGCTGACAACATAACTAAGCTTTTAGTAAATGTGTAAGTAAATGTTAAGTGTGTATTCAAACATTCAACAATGAGTAGGAAACCTTAAAAAAAAAAAAAATCTTTGAAACTTTGTATTGTTTGTTTGGTGTGTTTCTGTTAGAAATAACATAGGCTATCAGTTCCTTGGGGCATGACTGTTCTTTTGTTAAGCCTATAACAAAAAGATCAAGGCTCTGAGGGACTGCCGTAATAAAAATAAATATATACGAAGAACAATAATGACAGAATAAATTTGTCAATGCGTTTTATGAGCTTGATTTAGAAGTGATTATTTCTGAACTAAATAAAGGCTGGATAGTTGTGGTAAAGTGACATGATCATAATATTCCTTTTATTTATTGTCATTTATACTTCATTTGTAGATCACATGCTAGACTTGACTACAGGGCGGGAGAGGAGCCCCTCATCTCGGCGAGCATCCCGTTTCAATAATATGGAATACATTTTCACTGCAAATTCCAGACGTGGTTTTGCAGAGCGGGGATTATTCTTCTGACTTAAAGGAAAAGTTACTGGTGCACTGCAAAAGTGTTCATGGGAAGTACAAATTGTACGTGGGATCGTACAAATAAGACGAGAGCTTTGCAATAGTGAGCGCAATTGTTGCAATTGCAGCATTTCCATTTCCCTTTCAGTCTTTGAGGATATTTGCTATATTTTTAGTGTGAATACTTGTAGCCTATAAGATAGGACTGCCAAGAGGCAACACCTCCTGCTCAATCAGTGCTTCCACCTGTGCAGAATAACTTTGGGTGGCCAAACTGTGTCCGTCACCCAAGAGTTGTGCTGCCACTGCACTCTTTTCTTCAGCAGCTCGTTGAAGGACGTTACCTAGAGGTTTTTCTGTTTTCTACCGTCCCATGTTCCTCACCTGTGTTTTTTGGTATTGTTTCAGGCCTTACAAGATGAAGTGGAAAGTCTGCGCAGTCAGGTGAGGGCTGCAGAGAAGAAGCTGCAACGCAGGGAGCTGGAGGCCCACGAGCAGGTACCGGGTGCTGTCGTCCCCCCCCTCCTCCCCATCCTCTTCCCTTGGGCAAGGAGGTTCGATGTTTAAAAATAATATCTTGCTTCAAAGCAAAAGCACATATTTTCCTGCAAAATTTTCAGCTAGCTTTCTTTTCTGGTTTTTTGGTAATAAAAGAGAATTAAACTGTCTGAACCCTACAGGCAAATACTTATCTCATGCTCTCTATTTCAAGTTGGTATTTCAACTATTCTAGCTGTTAAATGATGCATTTATTTTTTGAACTAACTATACTGTTTTAATAGAGGTTTCTGAGACTATTCTAACCTGTTGTTTAATGGCTTGTTTGAAGAGAATTATAATTGGACAGTAACTGAGCTAAAAATAATCTTTATTCCCCATCTTATGCATTCATTGTCTTAGTATGTCGTCTGTAAACAGTTCCCTATGATTAATAGTGCTAAAACTATTCTGGACACTTTCAGGGAAATCAGAGATTTAGTGTGCTTCAAGGAAAATAGTGTATGTAGCTTACAGACTGATACTGAAACGGAAAATCAATGATCTACATTCAGACCAGATTAAATTGAAGTATTTGGGAAAATACACAGGTAGTGGGTATCTGAATCACATACGAATTTACAGATTTTTAATACTGAGTGTTTTTTGCAGCATTTGAGAACTTTACTCGGTGTCGAGTATCCATAACACATATCCTATATACATTTCTAAACGTATACCTGAAGGAATAGTAAGTTGGAGTGCTTGTAGAGGAGTAATAATCGTTAATTTCAGATATTTTTTTTCCCCATCGCCGTGTTTGTCATCCTACTTGCACGTGGGAACCCTCATTCACCCTTGGTGTTTCTGTTCAGGCGTTGGCTCTCAGGAGAGTGGGTGATGAGCTGTTCTGCTCTCTGCCCCCTCTGCTTCCCAAATCTGGGTGCTGGTCAGGGTCTCCCTTGGCTGCAGCGCTTGCAGAATCAGAGGAGTTTGGGGTAACGAGTGAGTTGGCCTGAGAGCATTGCATTTTGTCTTCAAAGAGTCGCCTGGAAAAGAAGAAGGAAAATTAGCTCTTTGGTGCATGGTTGTCTTCCCAGGGAACAGCACTGGCCTGCACGCTGTGAGAGTCCTCTTCCAAATCTCTTTTTTTTTTTTTAGCTTTTTTCTTTAATCTTTTCCACTGCCGTTTTGCTTTTTTTCTGACCCATTGAAAGTCCTGATCCCATTTGAAGAGGATCCAGAAGAAGAAACAATAAAACCGACTTGTGAAATACAGAGGTAGAAGGCTAGACGTGCAGATTCACAGGATGGGCCCCCCTTCCTGCCTTCAAGGTTTTGTCTCCCGTGAGCATCTGGTCCAAACCAACCTACAGGACCGGCCTGTCCCCACTAAATGAACGAAGGTCTAGCTCAGCTGGTAACGTCCCATTCCCCAGCAGAAATGGAACAGAAACATTACTTAAATGGCACAGCTTAGAGCTTTTCCTGCAAGGTGGTAATGTGTTAGCAGACTTATGGTAATGCTCATATCTGAGTTTGTCAGCGGTCTCGTCTCAGCCATTCATCCGTTGGGACTTTCTGACGAGGCTGGAGCCATTGAGGATGGTTTTGTTTAGGTGGCTTTGGTCTATTTTGCAGACAAACATTTTAAAAGTTGTTAGTGTGTCTTCTCTGTGACTGGGTAATCCATTAGTTACGCTTATCTCTCCAGAAGAAAAAGGGAAAAGTGACAGCTCTGACATATTTCCAGTTATTATGTTTTGGCCAAGCTACCTGTAAACGTGTTCATCAAGTGTTAACCATAGCTAATGACTCATCAGCTGATCGGGGAGTTGAAATATTTAAGGCAGTAACTTAGAACTTGCTTTCTGCTTTTACCAAATATTGTCTGAATCACAACTGCATAAAACATCAAATTGGCGCTGGCGCTATTACAAAGGCCACTTTTCTGAGTTTTTACATGTCTATAAATAAGGAGGAGAGAGAGGGTTAAACAGCTTCTGTTTTTCATTAAAAGGAAAAATCTTGTGTTTTGATTCTATAACAACAACAAACAAATGAATGAGACATGAAAAAACATTTTGTTGTGCTTTTAATTAAAAATAAAAAGCTGTTTCTCGTTATGGCTTGTTGGGTGGTATCTTAGTGCTCCATGTTCGTCTTTTTTTCAGTGCAATGTCCTTATAACTCTTCAGTCTCCAAGAGTGACTGACGGATCCACAAAGCTTAACTCTTTGTTACGATAACCCTCTGGTGATCGCACTGAGTTAACCTTTCTTTGTTGTCCTTATCCAGAGAGACAGAGACAAACTAGCCTATAAATAAGGAGGGGAAATATGTTGGAAGGACGCTGGTGGCAAGCCCTGAGCTGTCTCGAGGCGAGCATGGTGCTGCAGTGGAAGATGAGCTGTTGTTTTTATGGAGCTTTTTCATTCCAGTACTTCATGTTCTTGTATGAACTTGTGTTTACTCCCGTTTACTTTTTCCATCCTCTTTTCGGTGTGAGTAGATGCCATGACGTTATTTCTGTGTTGTTTCAACAGTGGGGCAGTATGGCGACAGTATCTGAATGATGAGTCCCGATCCGGAGCAATGTATGTTTGTCAAAAGTGCCTGGGAACTTCTCCCACTTTGACTAACCTAAATGATTTAATCTTTTCCATAAAGGTTTGTCCTGTCTCAGCTACGCGTGGTCTTCTAGGACAATGGTCCGTGCGTTCAGTAACGTGGCACTTCTAGATTGGAGCCTCAGAACTGTACCATCTTTCTTCATGTCGAAATGCTGGATGTTTCATTCAAAAATTAGATGTCCACCCACTTGAGAGATACGTGATTGTATTCTTGGAAAGTGGCAAACCAGCAGTAAATATAGTGCAACTCGCATTTAATATATAGATTTTTGTCTAAAGGGTTTTTTGATCTATAGTCTCAAGACAGTAAAAGCAGTCTGGGAAGGTTCCTAGGAAATCTGGGTGTGTCCAAACCTTTTCCTTGCAAAGCAATGCCGAAGTTTCTTCTCTCTCAGTACTATGTAACTCTGGGAACCGGCTTCCCCTCAACTAATCCCATTTGGGTTCTGTTCCTGTATTGTGTACTCCTGTAGTGTATCACTTGGTTGTCTCTCGTACGTGCCTAGGTCTAACATAAGACAAGATTTCTGATGGAAAGATCTTTCATTCTACTAAAAATCTTTCTCTTTCTTGAGTCAGATGGCTTTGTGCAGTTGTCAGTCATAGTTAAAAAATCTAAATTGTTCCTACAGCAGACTTTACATCCTGTGAATGTGTAATTAAAAATGACGCACACCACGGAGAGCTTAAGCGTGTGCCTTAATGAATCGGGGAATTTAGGCATGTGCAACAGATTTTGCTGAATTGGGGGCTGTATAAAAATGAATGGTAGTGATCTTCTCACTTTATTACCTAGATTTCTTTAGAATACCTCATTTCATTTCAAATTCCTTTTTGTAAGGGTAATCACCTGAAGTCAGTATACTAAAGAACTCCAAGAGTCTCTTTTGAGCATTACAAACAATAATTTCTCAGAAAAAAACCCCTATTTTTTTCATTCCTTGTTCAAATGTTTTTAACTATAGGGGTGGATTGAGTATGATGTAAAATTTCTAATTGGGGATAATAAGAGGGGAAAAAAGTTCCTCATGTTCACAAACAACTGAAGTAGCAACACTATAGATACTCAAACTGCAGGAATACTCCTCCACGCAGTCAAGTCACAAATAGAGTCTTAAAGGAGAGAGATTCTCTGAAGACAGAAAATCAATTATGTTCCATTCATGAATATTACTGAGGAAATGAGGGAGAATGCCAATGTAGATTTCCAGCCCTTTAATTTCTTTTTTCTCAAATAGATTATAGAAAAGGGAGAAAGGAGTTATCAGAATAAGGATGTCGTAGAAGTATTTGGAATAAAATGGAACAGCTTAGTTTAAGTGGATTTCACTCATGTTCAAATGAAAACAGGAGGGATAATTGTAAAAGAGCTATGATTCAAAAGCATTCAGCGAGTTTTCATTTTTAATGTTTATTATTCTGACTTGCTCAATTTTTCATGAGTGCTGGATATTTACCACATTCAGCCTGACTTACTGTTTCCATGCCAACTAAATATATTTGTTCTCAGATGAATGCTGTGATGCACCGTGCGGAAATTTTAGTTGCCGTGTAGCACCGACAACTTCCAACATTTGCCACACCTTCTCCTTGACGGGAATAGTGCTCCTGCCTGCAGCCTTGGGGAGCTGTGAGCCTCCGTCCGGGGCAGGGCTTCCACCTAGTTCTTAATACAATGATGGCTGGAAGACCTGAGTAATACCAATATCCCTTTATTTTAGGGCTTTTTGGTCCACATCTCTTTTCAGATTCATTTTTAAAGATATCCCAGAGTTTTAAATGCAAGCGGATAAATTCACGGAAGATCTTTGCCCTCGCTTCCATCATCCTGCCCTGCTATATAAAAAATCCGGTGGAAGTGGTGGAGTTTTCTCCATCTGGAGGTGGGTGATCCGCTGCAGGCAGGTTGCTCCGAACCCAGCCTTTCTCTTCTTACGGGACTTCTAGCTCGGGTGCCCCAGATAAGTGTGGAAGCCAAACGGTGCTTCCGGGGCCCCTGCCTGGAATTTCCAGACCTTCTCGGAGGATTGTCTTTCTCGAAACATGTTGGAGTCATCTAAAATCAGGCTAATAAGCTCTAGGTTCAGTATTTAGAAAGGAAAGTTTGCTCTGTGGCCAGCTGCAGGTGAGGAGGAGGATTTAGGCAGCCTTTGTCTTGCAGAGCCCGCGAGCGCTTTGGGAACTGGGAAACAAAGAGTGGGCACGCACCGGAGCCGGCGATGGAATTCTGCCATTTGCTCTGGTTGCTTCAACTGAAACGCTTCCAAAATTTTCCCCCGGAGACCCGTTGCTGCTCCCAGAGGAATGGGAAGCTGAGTCTGGATTTGAACGATGGTAACCCCAGGAGCGATTCCCAAGGAGCAGCCCTTGCCCTCTCCCTGCCTGCGTTAACCCCTGGGGCGGGCAGCGCCGGCAGCAGCGCTCAGCAGCCCCTGCTGCCGCGGGCGAGGAAGTCAGAATCGGCAGGAAGTTTCCACTGTGACTTTCAAGAACAGTGACACCAGATATTGTCTCGTGAAAATAGTTCCTGCGGTTTCGGTACGCGACCAGCACGGACCGGAGAGGCTGTGTCTGAAGAACACAGACAAACACTTGTTTTTCTGCAGTTCTGCATCCTTTCCCTGTCCATCCGCTGCTCTGCCGACAGCCCGAGCACTGGGGTCAGCAGCGTGCTGCCTACTTCAGCTGTTTTCCTCCCCGAAAGCATTTCACAGATGTAGAAAAATGAAAAAGATGTAGTGAAAAACGTAGGAGATAAACAGCCAGGGTGGCGTAGCTCGTAACACCTGAAAATCTGCTGGTTCAATCCCTGTAGACAGCACAACAGGAGATTCCTAACTACTTACAGTGAACACATTTCAAGTTTAAAACATTTATATTGAAAAGGGGATGCTGGAGAGCCACTTAGAAGCAGTGAGGAATCTGACATCAGCAAGAGCCTGCTGGTCGGGCTGTTTGGTGTACACAGACCGAGACATCCATTTCTCAGGATGTTGTTCTCTTTTCAGACTTCCCCATAGAGGCTGTTGGGGAAGAATCAGACCGATTCTGGTTCTATCCCTATAAGGGACCTTTCATGGATATAGGTGCCCCTATAGGTGTACAGCAATGTTGACAAAGGCACCGTAAAATGACTGGTGACATTTGGAGCCCATTTCTACCACTTTTACGTTGGCTAGTGTTTACCATATGTGCAAGTCCATTGATATATTAATCAGTCAGTTTGATACGAAAGTGCCCCCCAATTTTTAACTAAGACTGCGATTGTTAGAATAAATCGTAACTTCTCATTTGGTGTATTTTATATTTGGCATAGCATTTTCTTTAATGGCCTGCTATGAAAGGAATGCAGAATTAAACAATATAGTGAGTTATACTGTATAGCACGAAGTTTCAGATTAGCAGAAGGAGATAGAAGCTGGGCTTCAAGCGCAGGAAAACAGATTTGCAGGTGGGATTTGAAAGGAGCTGGAAATCAATGGAGTTGAAAGTTCCCAGGAGCTCCATATGGCAGGAACTGCGGGAGAGAAGGCTCTCACCAACTGTGCAACTGTCAAAGGGAAAAGAGGTAGAGGATGATGATGTGCGTGTGGAAGCCAATGATCAAATGTTAGCTTTGGTAATCAGACACAACTGGAAAATACACAAATATATACCTACTTCATAGAACGGAATGATTTATTGGAACGAAGTGGCCAGCTGGAGAAAGCCAGTAAAACAGAAACTACAGAACAAATAGTTAAGAGGAAAAAGAGAATTTTTACCAAAAAAAGAATAGAAGCATATGCCAGCATGCAGGAATTAGAGAGTATTTTAAAATGTCAGTTTTCTAGCTCTTCGTCTTAAATAGTAGTGAATGAGAAAGAGCGCTTTCTTTTAAGAGAGCAGTACGTCATTTTAGAGCGTTTGTGCTCTAAATGCTTGCACGTTATCAATTAAGGGAATTTTGTTCTTTCAGAAGTGTTTAAAGTAGAACTACAAGGGACGATGATGCTGGTATTTAATGCAGGGAATTAAAAAAAAAAATAAAAAAAGAAGAGATGTCAATGCATGGAGGAGCCAGTTGGATGGCAGAAGACACGAGCAGAGGCAGCTCATCTCCAGCGCGGGCTCTCAGCGATGCGTGCTCAGTTCCTGAACTGCCCCATTTATTTTTTTTCTAGGTGATGAGGTGCCTGGATGGAGCTAAAAAGGGCTGAAAAAGGCCAGCTCTGTGGTGATCTTTAACATAACTTAGATTCTAAAGGAGTATTTTTGTTTGCAATTTAATCAGCCCAAAACGCCACCCGTCAGACGTCTACCCGGGCGGCGCAGCAGCGGCTGTGTCCCACGCTGCCCATCCTGCCCCGTGCCCACCGCGGAGCAGGCGCGGACCGGCCGGGATGCTCCGTAAACCTGGCAGCTGGTTTTCCAGTTGAGATGCTGGTTAGATCTTTTGCTCTTGAAAGAGGGGAAACGGTGATAGTGAAAGTAGCTTCTGCTTATTATCTACAAAGATGTGCTTGTTCACACGGCCGGTGTGAAAATACCGAGCCTCGTCCTGCACGCTGCTGAGCTTCGTCAGCTTTCCTGCTCATTAGCGAGCGCTCGGCACCTCCGCGTGTCACACACTGAAACCTTGACTTGCTGAACCACCCCAGGATGGAAGGGATTAGACGCAAGGTAACGTATGCCGGAATGGGAAACTGAAATACATAAATACATTCCAGCAGTGGTGTGGATGATGCTTATAACTTTATTTCAGACTTAATTAACTTGGTAGCTTATTAGGATCCAACAGAGGCAGAAACGTGCACTGTGTGTTTCCAGCTGTGGCCCAGCAGCTCTGGTTGAGATTCCGGTATTCCCGGTTGGGAAGTGTGAGGACCCTCCTGCTGCCGTACCAACCTCTCCGGCCGATGGACGGATGGACGGCATCGACAAGAGCTGAAGGAAATAGCGCTCGGGGACGAAGATGGCATTAGCGATGAGTCATTTGGAAGGAGGGGAAAAGAAGTTGGGGATCCTCCAAATCCCAGCTGGAACAATAGCGGAGTCCCGGAGAGGGGGGGAGGTTGAGAGAACAGCGCAAATTTTCTAGCCGCAACATTCCTGGTTGTTCTGCAGTGTTGACAGTGAAAGCTTTTATTCCTCTCCAACTCACGTAATCCCAAGAATGCTGTTCTTGCCGTATGCAGCCCACTGGTGTTTAGTTGGGGTTTTTTTTTAAAAAAAAAAAAAAGCTTTGCCTGCCTTCCCTTCCTTTGAGGCTAGGAATTATATAGACTTGCACTGCTTAACTACAAACAGCATTTTCCAGGTGGGAGATTTTGGTTAAGAAAGATATCAGAATACAAGCCACTGAGGTAATAAAGCCTCTTGGATGCAGGTCGGTAAAAAAAAAACCCCGACTCGGAGCTGAAAGCCCAGCGTGCAGAGAGCAGCCCGGCAGAACCGGAGGTCCCCGCGGGTTAGTAAAACAACAAGGCAAAAATGTTTTGGACGCTCAGATGGTTTACTAGCTAAAGACAGAAAAACAAAGAGGGAAGCTATGCCACCAATTTATGTTTTATTGAAACTGTCAGAACAGCGGAGGTTCTCCAGCGGTATTCTCTCAGTGGAGACCAACATGGTGTACACTTGACAAAATAACTTGCTCAGCTGATCTCGCTTGGTTACTGTTTTCAGCTGAGCCAAATTCATGCAATTTATAGCGTTCATTACTTTTCTGAAGAACTTGAGAACATTTGTATCAAATTGCATTCCATTTCTCTAAATCTGGAAGAACCATATTTCAACGTAAGTTGCATAGTAAGAATAGAAATTCCCACAGCCTGAAATAAGAGAGGATGTGAACTAAAAAGCAGCAGATATTCATATTCGATTATATTGTGAAAAGACAAATGTTCAGGGCTTGTTCTTCATTGAGAAATGGATACATCATTTGACTCTTCATTCTGAAAAATTGTTGGAGAAGATTTCAAGCTCCAATTACATATTCTCTTATGACAGAACCCCAAGAGATCTGAAATTTAAGGGAATTGCAGATTTTGGTGGATTTGGTTGCTCGATTGTAGACGTTGCCCAGCATCCCCCGGGCCAGCTGGTGGAGGAAGGGGCCCACACAGACTCGGGGCAGTTCTGTGGGAGCGGAGCTGTGCTCGTTGAGAGATTGGGAGTGCTGAGAAGCAGAGGAGTCGTCTCTGCAATTAGGGAGAACGCCAATGAGCCGCGATTAATCATTACTTTGGCATTCTTTGGGTTGTTGTTTGGGTTTTTGTTGATTTTTTTTTTCTTTAATTGGGATGGCATCGTAGTAATTTGTCCTTCACTTGCCCTTTTCAAAGTGCTTTCAGAAAATTACTTCAGCAATCTTCATACCACCTGAAAGAAGTTGAGCTATGCAATATTATTATTATTATCCTCATTTAGGATGAGACTTTAGTCTGAGATTAAATGGTTTGCCTAAGGCTGAAGGAGTTACTTTTACCTTTTTGGTACCCTAACTTGTCTTCAGATTTGTGTTACAGCAGATCTTTCACTTCTTCTTTTAGAGATGTGTATTGCAGAACAGATGCACAACCTTTTTAAAGAGATTTCTCTTTTAAATAGCATTGTAATGTACAGTTGTTTAAATGATGCAGGAAAGGATTTGGGAGAGACAGGAAATTACTTTTCTCATCTCACTCCCCCTGAAACATGGAGAAAATTTGATAATGATTATATCATCCTAATTATGCCTTTTGGTCACTGTCCTAATGTTTCCTGGCACACATGGAATTATTATCCTTCACAAATATTATAAACAGGCTGAAATTAAGATACTAAAAAAACCGCAACACCTTAGTTCAGGGCACTGCCTTTTGATTCTTATCTGACATAAACAAAATGTTAACTCCATGCCCTTCAAGAAAAGATTTATTTTTTTTATAGGAACTTGAACAACTCTTCTATTGTCCCTACGTTTGCTTTGGCAATGTACACTTCAGAGTTTCTTTGGCGTTTTCCTTATGCTCCTCTGGTTCAAATCAAGTAATTTACAATTGAGAGATCTGGAGAAGATTGCATTGCGTTTGGTTCTGGTTTTTAATGTTTTTTTTTTTTAATGAGACGGGGATTTTGCAGCAAGGCCAGGGTGTTCTGCGTGATAGACTCAGCATCACAGACCTCTCGGAAGTAAGAAGGGGAGAGCTGGCTCTCAGGAACCCCAATGAGATATGGCGCGGTTGTGGCTGTAAAGCAAAGCACGGAAGAGAAGCAGAATATCCTCTGCTTTGCAGGCTAAAATGCATCTGGTCGTCTTGAAAATATTGTATTTCTCCTGGACGTGCTGTTGTTTCTTTCAAAAAGGAAGGAGAGTGACTCCAGAGCGGCTGAGTGCCAATGGGATTCCTCAGTCCTGCACTGCCTTCTGCTTCTAACCCAGCCCCACAACCAACCTTCGGAAGCTTTTGGAAATAATGAGCAGCTGCAAAACTGATTTGTGCCACCTGAAGACTCCTCGAAGTAGTAAAATTGAAACTGGTCTTACACTGCTGAAAAACGTTGGGGCTAGGCCTGACTGCTTGGTTTGGAAAGCTCAGTTTTTGGAAATTTCTCTTCTGGGCATCAAACCCAACTTTTTATTTCTTTTGAGAATGGTCAATGCCCAACTAGGACAAGATCTCATGGTAGCCTGTGAAATGATAACTTCCCTGCTTTTTTATCGCTTTGTATAACTGTGTGAATATTTGTCTCTTTTTTTTTTCTAATTTATCATGTGACTAAGCGTACATGAGCTATGCGTGGCAACTCCAGCTTTCAGCTGTTTCTACTGACACCAAAGATGATTGATGGTACAACTTTAAACCTCATATGTTAGCCACCAACCTGAATAAACAAAGACCAGTGTGGCAGCTTAATATTAAAAGCTATAAAACCTTCCTGGGGGTTCATGGATTAAATCAACTCACCAAAATGAATTTTCAAAAAAAACCCCCAACTTTCTCAGGATTGAAGAAAAACGAACACAACAGTAAATGAAATAGAGCTATCCTCATCCAGCAGACTAAAGGCCTCCTGAGGGATGAAGAATTGCAATTTTAAACATCTCTCAGGAGTGCAGGAGGAGACACAGTATTTGTGGATCCTAGGGAGGCAGCTTGAGGCTATAAAAGAACAAAAAAGCCTTTAAGGCACACCAAAAAAAAAAAAAAAAAGAAAAAAATCCCAGCAGACATAGCTTTCATTGGTCAAAAATAAGTGTTAAAAAATAAAAACCTTCCCCCATTAGAATTAGTATACATTAGCCCACTGTATGTTATTTTTCAGTTGTAAGAAGTGATTCAGGTTTTTGCTGTGCACTATTTTAATCTCTTGGGTCAATAAACCTTGATAGTAACTTCAGCCAAAAGAATCAGCATGTTGTTTATCATAATAGGACGGGAAACAGCTGGGACCTTATTTTCATCTTATTGTGATGCAATTATTAGTGAGCACAGTTGAAAGTAACAGATTTTGTCTCAGCAAACAAACAAATTGCAGTTGTATCCCAAAGAGCAGTTTTCACTGCAAAAAAAGGTGCGTGTCTTCTTTCTGAAATAAAGTAACAGATCGGCCCCGAGCAATAGTTCAGCTACCAGGGCTTGTTTCTCATTTTCTTTCTCCATTTTCAGCCGACCCAGTAATATATCTGTACTTTAAAGCACAGTATGTTATTTCTTCCTGATTTTCCAAGAAACACCTTTGTCAAAAGGCAGCAATCCCCTTGCTGCTTTGCAGAGTTAATAGCAAACATTGACAGCGTTGTGAAAGCGTGTATTTAGAGGACACTTGCAGATTAAACTGTTACAACCGGTGACCTGGTTGAAAGAAGACTGTTGCACAATTAGAACGTTATTATTATTTCACTCGCAGAGCTGTATTAAAATTTCTGTTGCACGTACTTGCAATGAAAATGGCTTGACTTTCCTCTAGGAAAAATTATAATAAGGGGCTCTTGCTGTGTGCTTGGCAGCTGCAGGAGCTGGTGTGAGCCCGAGATGCTCTGTAGACATGGCTAGGTCATAGGATCATCGAATCGTAGACTGGTTTGGGTTGGAAGGGACCTTAAAGATCACCCAGGTCCAACCCCCTGCTCTGGGCAGGGACACCTCCCACCAGACCAGGGTGCTCCAAGCCCCGTCCAACCTGGCCTTGAACCCCAGGGATGGGGCAGCCACAGCTGCTCTGGGCAACCCCGGCCAGGGGCTCCCCACCCTCACAGCAAGGAATTTCTTCCTGAGATCTCATCTAAATCTCCCCTCTGCCAGTTTGAAGCCATCACCCCTCATCCTATCTCTACACGCCCTTGTAAAAAGTCCCTCTCCAGCTTTCTTGTAGGCCCCTTTCAGATACTGGAAGGGGCTCTAAGGTCTCCCTGGAGCCTTCTCCAGGCTGAACAACCCCAACTCTCTCAGCCTGGTCGTTGGGTGGTGGGTTATATCAGAATCCAGGCTCAGCTCCAGATGTCTGCATCGCCCGTGAACACGGAGCGTGAGTGCGAGTCAGGCCCCTGCGATGGAGTCTGGTTGGGTCACCCCAACATACTGGCAAGGTGATCGATTGTCCAGATCCTCTTAATTGTGAAATAGATCTTTACTATTCAATATTTAGGAAATAAAAGCATTTTGCTGTTCTGGCTGCCTCTTTCTGCTCCCGTCTCACCAAGAACAAATGTGACATGTCGAATGAGCTGAAATATATGTTCCTGATCTATCAAGGTCCGCACCCAAATGAGCTGTTGGCTCAGAAAATATTTATCCTGGCAAAGCACCTATGCATAGCATTGTAAGCCTTTCTAGAAGTAGTAGCATAAATTTCTTGGAGTAACTTTCAAAAACATAAATTTTGATCACCGGCTTATAGGCAAGCAGAGTTCAAACGAGGTTTCCTGTCTCACCTTTTTTTTTTTCTTTAGATTTGCATAGTGGCATCACTTGCAGCTTACAGGGAAAGCCTCTAATTGCCTATTTGCATAGAGATTTGGAGATTTCTTCTGCATGTTGGGATGACTCACAGACAGAATTTTCCTAAAGTTTCATCAGATTGTTTTATTCCTTTGTATTGATAATTGTATTGTGCATAATGCATATTTTGGCACGACCTGCCGTTTCTGGAAGATGGTAATTGGCACATCTTGCAGTGAACTTTGTGTTGGGTTCTCACGTGTTTAAGCGTGTGCGCTCCTTGCTCCAGTTGGGAGCTGGAAGTTACAAATCGTGGCTTCTTCAGATGCAATACTGAGGTTTTGATTTGTGGTCGCAACGGTAGGTTGAAGCAAATTGGTAACTAAAACAAAATTAGCACAAATGGCGTTGGCCTGTAAATCATTGGGAAAAAAAAAATCCAATTTGAAAGTTTAAAGATATTTTATAAATTAATCTGATACTGAGTTCCTCTCATCCTTTATTTACATATTCAGCTGCTAATCCAGAAAAACACCTAAGTACTTGCTTAATGTGAATTAAGCGGTTAATCCTCTTGGAGTCAAGTACAGATGTGAGGCCCTGATTGAGCCAAGCAGTAACGTGTGCGAGCAGTCCTGCGCGGCTCGGTGGGCAGAGCTGAACCAGAGTCTCCACACTTTTCCTGCGTTAAGATTTGGCAAATGCAACCTCACCGGAGAGATACGAAGCACAATCCTTCCAGCTGATCTGTCTTCATTTAACATTGCTTTGTAACTGTGCTGTTTCAGCATCTGTTGAATAAGTTTGTGGACTAAAATGTCTTCCTTTAGAAGTAACCGTTTTGGTGTGAACATCTCATCTCATAACGTCTCAGATACTGGAACCTGTTTTTCAGAGTCCCATAGCATCAATGAAGTTGAGGAAGACACAAAGTGCAAGGAAAAATAGTTGTGCAATAAATAAAAAAGGGCCTTAAAAGCACCTAGAAGTTGAGAAATTTTGTAAAAAAATAATCTTGGGAAACAGTAATTCACCTTATCTAAGGGAGTAAGGGGCAAATATCCCTCTGCTGACCCGGTTCAGGTCCCACCAAAGGCAAAAAGGAGACTTCTGACTATCAATGTGCAAAGCGTATTCTGTAGAAATGCTCTATTGAGATAGATTTAGCAACAATTATTGCCTCTTCAGACTGTGCCCTAACATTACTGTTTCCTTTTCATGATTTTTTCCTCCTCTCCATATGTTCTTTATTCTTATGTTTCCTTTTTCCTTTCTTCCTCTTTTTAACCTCTTTTGCTTTTCACAGGTCTTTGCTGATCTTGCTTCTCTCTCCTTCCCTTTCCCTTGATATCCCAATTCTGAATTTACTTGGACTCCCAATTTGGGCAAAAGAAGCAAGAAAGTTACTCTCTGGCTTCCAAGAGCAGCCATCTATATATAAATTTCTTTTTGTTCTGTTACAGATGACCCATATACGACAAGAATATGAAACCATATTCCGAGGTCTGATGCCAGCATCTATGAGACAAGAACTTGAAAACACCATTGTATCTTTAAAATCTCAGGTAAATTCTTATTCATCGTCAACTTTTTGGATAGCATAAAAACTATCTCTTCTAGACAAGAAATTATGACCGTCTAAAATTTGGCCAAAAATACTGAATAAGTCTCAAAACCGAATTATGGCCGGACTCGCATGGCTTCCGACTCTGTCGCCATTCACAAGGCTTTTCTCCCCTCGTTTTCTCACCTTGAGAACTACCATATTGTGTCTTTTGATCCCAGATTTTTCTTTGGATGACAATTATAAGCAGAAATTACACTGTATTCGGTATTAGGGCTTTTTTCTCAACCTGTCGTATATAGCACAGTTATGTCTCATTTTCCTTACCCTGTGTCTCCTGAAGGAATCATTTAAGGGATGTGTGTAAAGGGTGTGGGAGAGAATGAGAAATCATTTTGTTTTCTTTCAGCCTATATAATAAAGCAAATGGGATTTTTCTTTTAAGATATTAATACAAATGATCACTGTTTTAGTTCTACATTTTCCAATATAAGAGGCTCTAATAGACTTCTGTAACCGCTTTGTTTTTAATATTGCAAAACACTATCTCATCTAGAATAATACAAAACCAACATTATTTATGTGAAATAGACTGTAAACTGGCTAATAGAAATGCCAAAATGTCATTGTAAATAGGGAGTTACTAATGAATTGAGTGTTTCTTGCACATGATTCCCACAGAAGTTATTTGCTGCTGTCCTGTTCAGTATATTGGGACCTGGACAAAAACAAAATGTCATCATTGCCTGAACTCACATGAGGAAGGATAAATAGCGCTAAAGAGGAGTGGTCATAGATGTGGAATAATGGTAATCCAAAGAAAACACTGCCAGTGTCTGCATACGGCCGGTGCAGGGCTGTGCATTGAAACGTGTTGGGAAGGACTGGGATGTGTCCTGGGCTGGAGGGAGGGAAGGAGGGAAAGACAGGGCGATGCTGGTGACTCAGAGCTGCCCGCGGGCTCTGGGAAGAGCAAAAACCCTGAGGACACGCCGTACAAGTTTAGGCTTGATACCAGCACACTCCCTGTACCAATTTTCGGGACCGTTTTACAAGCAATTATACATCTACAAACTCTCCATTTCTCTTTCTTATGCAACCTCTCTGTGGAGATGGTTGGTAATTTAATGTATTTGCTTTTTTCCCCCACCCTTTTTTTTTTCCTTTGTTACAATGCATAAGCATTTTTTGCTATGCGTGAGACACTTTCCCTGGAAAGCTGTGCCTTTAATAGAAGTAGGAAGTTTTCATAGGGGAAAATTTCATATTCCTGTGTGCTGGTAGTGACACAATTTCAAGCCTATGTTGTAAATGCTCTGCTTATGTATCAAGGGATACCTGATGGAAGGGATGCTCTTCCTCATTTAAATACTTGTGGGAAATAAAGAGTTAAGGATCTACCGGGGAAATCTATTTCCAGTTGATAGTAAAAAGCTATTTTTAAAGTGTGTTGACTATTACCACTGTCTGGTAGGAAGCCTTACTCTGGAGCTAATACAAGAATACCACACCTTTTAATGAGTTTAAAAAAAAAAAAAGGAGAATCTGATATCCACCTGCAGGGCTTCTGTAAGCAGCAGCAGCATTTCAAAAGAGTAAAAGTAACTACACACACTAAAACCTGGGTGCTATCCCAGAAATACATAGCTGCTGGCTGTATTGCCAGCGGTACGCCGTCGTCGCAGACCACTCAGTAGCAGGGCTCGTTCTGAAGCACAGGTGTCCTGGGCTTTGAAAATTGTTGAAATTCCTTGTTTGAAAACATCAGACAAGAAGGGCAGTGGAATCTCAGCACCTGTCAGGATTATTTATTGTTGGAGGAGGATAAAGAGGATGGGCTGGGTAAAAGCAGTGAGCAGGGATAAAAATAAACAAACAAACAAAAAAGAAACTACTTCAGGCTTGGGCAAAGTTTTCTAAAAACGTTGCTAAATATAAAGTACGCTGCCCAGCTGTCTGCTCGTGGGGAGCCGGCTGAAAGCAGCCACAGTGTATTAATAAACATGAATTTTCATGCACTTCAAGAACAGGTGAGTACCTTCGTCACAGGAGCAAAAGTGCAGGGATCAGAGCAGAGGCTCCGTGTGGGAGCGGAGAGTAGAACTGGAGCTCCTGGACCCTCGTGTAACTCTTGTGGTCCCACCAGCTGAGTTTAAAATCTGTTTTGACTGTTCCTAAGGGAGAAGATAGTGTGCAGCTGGAGCGGGGCCAGGCAGGCCACGCTAATGATCTCCTAACAAGTACTAATCCTAGTATGCAGCTAAAGTGTTACTGCGTTTTATTTAGGCAGTGTAGATGAGAAAAACACCCTCTATGAAATAAATGCAAATTTATTAATTAGAATTTTGTACACCATTTTCACGTGGGATGTGTTTTACAGGTAAATATTCTGCAGAAAAGAGCCTCGGTCCTCCAGGAAGAGCTGAACACTTACCATGCCAGGAGGTATGTGATTATCTTTGATCAATTTGTACCATTTCACACCTGTGGATCCCAGTTATTGAAGTTTTACGGCTTAATTAAAACACTCAAATATGGTTGCAGTTTTAAAAGATCCTTATTTTCAGTAAACAAGCGTCTGAGAATTTTCCCAGTGCTTAGTCAGTACTATTAGAGCGAGATTAGAGAACTCGCAGGTGCATTGCAAGTCTGGGCTTTGCCTCCACCTTCGTGATGAGACAGTGGCTCCGCGCACAGCTGCAGCTCTGTGGTGATGCCACCTCCTTTTAAGATAGAAAACAATGATGCAATGCATAATATTACAGATCACATCTTCAAAGTACCGGATCTTTGTGCGCCTGAGCTTTTTTTTCAGACGTTTACACCCTCCAATATAAATTATGGCAAGTGCTGCGGCAATAAAAAGCCTTGCTGTGCCTTTAGAGTAAGTGATTCACATGGAGAGGTAAGTAAAAGGAAACTTCCTAGGAAAGCCACTCCATCTCTTTTATATTTATAGACTTTGATGACCTTTGCCTATCTCACATGAGGATTTCTGCAAATTAGAATGTGTGCTTGTAAAAATTTGGAAGATATTTAAACATTTGTAAAAACGTTAAGAGCGTGAAAGTTGTCGGAAAGTATGAATCCTAAACTTTTTGTTAATTAGAGCTAGCTAAAGGTAAGTGGAAACTGAAAATGTCATAGGTGCTTGGTAGTATGTCCAGCGCAGGTAACTTTGTTAGATAAATATAAAGCTGTAGTCTCGAGACTCTCTCCAATAGCAGCGGTAGCGTTACCAAGGGATGCTTTTTGACTCAAACTTGGTCTGAATTAGCGTCTCCACCGTTCGGAAAATAGCTGTTTAAAAAGATGCGTAATCACAGACCGTTAGATCAGGCCAGGCCCTAAATGAGGGAAGCGCTGGGTGTGGAAGGAGAGGAGGGGCAGGGGCAGAGCCCGGCGCAGCGCAGCTCCCCTCCCGCTGCTGCTGCGTCTCCTCGTAGACGTGGAAGAGTTTTCATGATGCTTCTGTTCAGGGAAATTTTCCTCCCGACCGGATGTTTTTTCCCAAGACTACGTTCGCGTTGCATTGTCCGTTAGCATTGACCTGACCCTCATTCACCAAAATACTGCTTTTTCTGGCCTCATGCCTGCCCGCGTGCCTGCGGCCGCGGCTGTGGTGGAGCTCCTCGGTGGCGCGCTCCCCTGCGTGCTCCTCGGCTCCCCGCAGCGCTCGCGGCCGCCCGCACCCAGCCTTGTTTTCAGCCCGCTGTGTCTTTATAGCAAAAATAATAACTAATGAGAATCTCTTCGTTTGCAGGTAGCTGCTGGAGCCGCTGGATTTCTTTGGTTGCCAAATGGACTGCTTTGAATAGGTTTGAAGATTTGGCTCTTGTAAATTCAAATGCAAAGATCCGTGGCTGTTTTGTTAGCGCATAAAATGTAGCGAAGTTCATGAAAACACATCCATTGCTCGTGCCAGCATGTTTTGTGTCTTCCTTCCATTATTTTTTTTATCATTATCTTATTACAGACTTATGCTTTCGATATACTGTGTGTTTGACTCCGTGCTGAGCTTGCTTAACGAGCAAGTAGAGTTTTCTCTACTATTTTTCTTACTACTTCCCAGTACCATTCTTTTCACTTTTATACATGAAGAAAACACCATTTTCAATTACTATTGTCCAAAGTATTTTAACATATTTTGACATTGTTTTGTGTCCATGTGTTTACATAATATTAAAATATTATTATTTTGTACTATTTTGTTTTGACGTTATTGTCCTGCTTGGGCATCTCACTCACCTAAGTAGCCACAGTGCGTAGGAGGGTTTTATATGGTTTTGTTAACTGGGAAAATATGTCGTGCTGTGTTTCAAGGAAAAATCTCATCGCGAGAATGGAAATGCCGTGATGACAAACGCAGCCACCGTTGCCAATTAATTGCATAGAAATCAATCACTGGGGTTGCATACGCCCTTCACAGGGAAGTCGTTTGTCGTTTACTGATAACAGAGTTATGGAGCGTTACTGAAAAAGAGTCGTAACCGATACGGCCTTGATTCTACGTGAGCGCATGCAGCCCCTCTCGGATGATCCTGGTAAATCTGAGCAGATTCCGGAGGGTTCGCAGGGATGAGGTTTGCGCAGCGGTGGAAAGCTGAAGGACCTGGACGGGGCGTTCTCCTGGTAGCTGTCTCTGCCTCCCGGGCGTAGGAAGGTTTTCTTATCGCCTGGCCATCCCTGAGCCGGAGTGTACATTAGTACATTTGTAATCTGTAAATATAGATACGCTGAACACAAGAATAGCTTTTTTTTTAACGTCGGCACCGTCCTTCCAGCAGCGTTCATATCAAGGCGCAGTTAATGGTCTGAGTGCTTGAGAGAGGGCCAGAAATTCCTGTCTCTTAAGTCCAGCTGTGGCGCTGGTGGCAGGAGCGAGACCCTCCGTATCGCAGCTGACGGGGACGGCCACTTCTCCTCCCTCGCCCCGGTGGCACCAGCACTCAGCGTGCCACGATCCGGGCAGGACTCGGAGGGTCCTGAGTGCCGGTGGCTGGGCACGGCTGGAGTCCCAGCTCGCCAGCTGCTCTCTTATCTCCTCCTGGCGTGGAGATCAATGAGGAGAGGCTTTGGCAGGCTGGGCTCCATCCACCCCCACCTCCTGGCAGCGCCGGCAGGGAGCTCCTTGCCAAATCCGGGCTCCAGCTTCGCTGGGTGCTTCGCTGGTTGTCAGTCTGGTCGGGGCCCGGGCAGGTTTTCCACCTTCCTTGAATCAACAAGTGATTCTTCTAATTATAGATAAGGGGTTGTCACGGCTCTGATAAGCGCCGAGGTGCTGCGGCAGGTGCCACAAAGCCTCGCCTGGGGCAACGGTGAGTTTTAGCAGGAGGAATTTGTTAGGATGTGTTTAGTTAATTGTGGGCAGTAAAATGAAATGTGTTTGCTCAGAGAGGTGCACGCCGCAGCCGTGGCTGGGCTCTTCCGCAGAAGCACCGAGGGCTGCGCGCGCTGGGATTTACCTGCTGGATATTGCCCGGTGTCCGACGGCCAATGCTGGGACAGCGAAATCTCCCTCCTCATGCGTGAAGGAAACGAGGCATTTTTGATCCTGCAGTTCCCCTTGTGTTTTTGCATGATATCTGGGTGGTTATTGTGCTTTTGAGAGCAGTAAGGGGGGTCCATCCATAAAGAAACACATGGACCCTCTTCTAGCTAGTTGAATTCAGGCCTCAATTTCCTTCTTTTTGATGGAATTGGGTTGCTGATGTCACTGATGATCAAAAAGCAGCTTGAGAAATGTAGATCTTGGTCAGTCTGGGAGTTTTAAAACTCTGGGAAGCTCTCTCCAGCATCAAATAGAGTGCGAGGAGTGTTTTGAAGGTGCTTATAAACCTGATAAGAAATGGAGTTCAGGGTTGGTTGGAGTTCTCTTGTGGTTGTTGTTAACATTTCTTTGATCATTTTTGTAACAAGTAAGAGTTAGAGTCCAAATTGCAGGATTAGAAATGTTTTCATACATACTACTTGCTCTCTATGTCTCTTTTCACCCGCTGGGGAAGGAATTGCCAGCTGCCAGTAGTGGGCTTCACTGCCCATAAAACAAGCTCTGGTGAAACCAGCTTGAGTGTGGTTAGAGCTTTATGTGTATACTTTTTTTATTTATTTAATTTTACCGATTTTTTTTTTTTTTTCTGAGGGAGAAGAGATTGTTTCACTCTATATAAAACCCCACAAGAAAAAGGCATCATAACATTTTTCACCGGTACCAAGGGAGGTGACCCTGATCGAGGTGACACTTTATTTCAGTGCTGCTCACAGTTCTTGTGTTACACGTAACAAATACGCTCATTTCTGGTGCGGTTGGAAGAAAAGGGATCCAACCTCCCTCCTTCTCCCAGCCCTCCGCTTTCTCCTGCAACAGTGCTTTAATTGTGCTGGTGACAGCAGATACCCCTGGTCCTTGCCCAAATCTCTACCGGCTCTGGGTTCAAACTGAGAAATTATTTTGCTGCACAGAAAAAGATTTTATTGTGACTAGAAGAAAATATTTGCGACCGCTAGAATATCTTACCGTGTTTTATTGAATTTTCTGAAGATATGCACAGCTTTGATTCTAACGACGAGCAGTCTCGATAGAGAGTGTATATGGGACCTGATTTATTTTTTTAAATTATCTTAATGCACTGCAAGTCCTTCCCAAATCACAAAATGTACCGGAGGCACCACACTGCTGAATTATACTTGGTCTTGTTCTGAGGGTACAAAGGAAAAGTAAGACGTCAGATACGGTATGAAAAAGTTTCATAACACAAGGTCATTTTAATTCAGACATTTTTTTCCAAGGAACTATCTTTTCTAAGCTTTGATATTTTGTTCAGAAAGGTCACTTCTTTTAAGCCTTTGTCATTAAAGAAGACTTGTTCTTTAAAGTGCGCTATCAAAGAGTGCAGAAATTGCAAGTTACTGAAACTAAAATGCATGATCAATTTTAAGTCTGTCAACTAAAGCCCACTTAAAATTAGATGTGTGCTGGTACTGGTGGCTTCTTTGATAAAGCCAGTGGAAGATAGGCAGTTGGTCAATTCAAACCAAAAAACAGAGAAGATAATTAAATAAAACTTTTCCTCCCTAAATTAGATTTTTTTTTTTTTTTTTTTTTTTGTGAAAAAGCATTGAAAGAACTGAATAAGGATCTGATCCTGCAAAAAAAAGGGATAGAGCATGTGTGTGTGCGCGCTGCGCTTGGGAGCAGTTTGTAACACCTCCATAGCAATTGTGCGGCTCCCTTTCATGTTCTCTGGCATTTGTAATAACGGAAACAACTTAAGCCCCTGGACAAAATATCATTTATTTACCACTTGCTACCGCGAGGTGATCTCTCCTTCCCTGACAGACATGGTGACAGAGAAGAGTGAAGACCATGTGTCGTGCCCCCCGATCCTGCTCTCTGCTCATCCAGCCGTTACCCCTGAACCTGACCGCTGGTCGCCGGCTGTTAAGAGCTGTCCTTGCTTCAAGGCCGCCCTGGGAGAAGAGACGTTTCCTTTCCTGATGGTTCTCCTAATGCTCTCGCTGGCAATGGTGACCTTAATTTTCGTTTTAACCCAGATACAGGCAATATTTGAGGTAGTATGTTTGGAAGAGTCATGGGAAGCTGGGCCCGCAGCTTACCCTCACTCAAGGAGGATTTAGAGCTGCGACCTCCTCTGAGCAGATCTCTAAAACAGATTTATCTGCACGGCTGGGTCCCGACGGCCTGTTTGGCTGCAGAAACATACAGCTTAGTGGAAAGCGAGATGCGCATTATATATGCCAGCACGTGTATCAGGCTTAGTCTCACCACTTAGGACTGAAAACAAGGAAATGTTTTTGTAAAATGAGTAAAGGAATACCTTTATCCCACTTGCGTTCTAACACAGTACTTCCAACTTCATCACATCCATTCACCAGAATCTTGTTCTTCTCCCTTTTGAAGCCTGATAGTAAAGTTTAATAACGGGCAGATTTGGCCATCTCTTGAAAAGAACCTTGTGGGTCCTAGTTCTGCGGTTATCTTATCCCAGCCAAACTAATCACAGAATCACAGAATGTTAAGGGTTGGAAGGGACCTCCAGAGATCATCTAGTCCAACCCCCTGCCAGAGCAGGTCCACCCACCTACAGCAGGGTGCACAGGGTGGCGTCCAGGCGGGTTGGGAGTGTCTCCAGAGTCAGAGACTCCACCACCTCTCTGGGCAGCCTGTGCCAGGGCTCTGCTACCCTCAAAGGAAAGAAGTTCCTCCTCACGATGAGATGGAACTTCCTATATTCAAGTTTGTACCCATTGCCCCTTGTCCTGTCACTGGGCACCACTGAGAAAATGCTGAAGTTAACTTTGTCCAGTTTTGCCCACAGAAAGGCTTCGAGGAATTTATTCAAATTCTGGACCTAGAATGCATTAGAAATCTGTCGCCCAAGGGGATCCTGAGCTGAAATGGAGGACTGACTCTACGATACCACCCTTGTCTCCTCACTGAGCACCAAGGCAATGGTGCCGAGAGCTCCTGGAGGGTGCAGGCCACCTTTGATGAGATGTAGCTGACAGTCTGTGTGGCCCCTGAGGTAACACCTGCCCCGTAACACCCAGTTCCGATGGAGCTGTTGACGAGCTGATCTCCCCCATTAGCTGTGGCACAGACTCAGCCCTTCAACACGGCGCTGAAGATGCGGCTGGTCAGTCCTGGCCATTTGCCCACAGTGGCCCGTGGATCCGCAGTTGACCACTCTTCTTCCAGAGCAAGCAGGTTTAGAAAGGGATTCCTCAGAAGTCACTCTTTCTCTTTAAATTCAGCGCCTACCTAAATCTCAGAAAGTGGTTTTTTTTACAGTCAGGCTCTCATTCTGCATCTAAGGGTGGTGGAAAAACAGACCTAAGAAGGCTAATGACTCCATATGGATTTGATGAACAGTCAGAGCCTGGGTGTTTGTAAGGCTGCGTTTAATTGTGCTCAGGAATGATGTTACGTCTTCTGAGACTTATCGACACTTGCTTGTCATCTTCTTGTTTGTTCATCGCTGTTGGGTGAGGTCATTGGCTGACTAATTTCAGTATAGATTTGAATCTAGAATGAAAACTCTGAATGAAAACTCTGATTTTAATCAGCTCCTTCTCCTCTCTCCCTCCTCGTCCCTGGGCTGTCGCAGATGAAGCGTCGCTTGTCCCAGGTTCCTGCTGGAGGGCAGCGCCGTGGGGCACTGGAGGGATGGGGAATTGGGATTGGGAGGGACTGGGAGAGAGGAGCTGCTCCCGGCTGTGCTGTGGCAGGGTACGTTGTGCAGCCCACAAAGAGAAGCTGCTCACAGCCCCTTCCCTGAAGAGGTGCTGAAGCTCGTGTTTGTAAAGCTCCGTTGGATGAAACCTCAGAGCGCCAACTCGGCTGCATGCGTAATTGGTGCTCGCAGACCATACAGGGTATCTCGAAAGCTTTAGGTAGGATTTCCATTTGGCCTCACCAGCAGCCTGAGGACACCTCATGCCCACAAAGCCCCTGCTTTCCTCTCCCCGGCCAGCCGCGCCGCCAGCGAAGCGCAGATGCACCGTGGAGCGAGGAGCGATGGCGCTTGAGCGCCGGTGACTCTTCCACCAAAGCCACCCGGCCCATGGCTCCTGCTGCCCGAACGAGCTCAGGGTCAGGTCCTGCTCGGGTCAGCACCGAACGTATTTGCATTAAACCGCTGTGCAGAAGTTTGCAGGCAGAGGAGGGAAAGATGCTCCCCCTATTCCTGTTCCCCATTTGCATCCTTCGGGAGAAATTTGGGGCTCAGAGAGCAGAGCAGAGCAGCAGCCGGCTCTGTGTGAAGATGTTTTGGCAAAATGGGGTGAGGAAACTTGAGCTGTATTTCTCCAGCCCTCTGCTGAACCCAGGTTTTTAGCCACTACTCGTGTAAGATTTACGCATCGCTCAGCGTGCCGGCCTTGGACTTGGGGGAACCGGCACACAGTTTGTTTTCCTGACACAAATCCGGTAACATTGGGTGTAATGTAAAGCTCCTCAGGCATTCCAATACCTGAAACATACTGTTTTCATAAATTCCAGGCTAGCTCTGTATGAAATTCACATACCTCTCCAAAGCCTGTAGCTGAGTATTTCAGCAAAATGCCCAAGAAAGGGCGAGTCTCCCGCGTGCTTGTTTACGGAGCCCACGGTGCATTTACAGCGCCAAGAACCTGTTTGGCAGATGATTTTGCCACTGGGCATCCAGGCCTCATCCAGGCACAGATCTGGAGCAGAGCAAATGCTCGACGACTCCATTTACCGTTAATTACTGCTCCTAATAAGAGCTGAGCATTACAGCTGAAATTGGCAGTGACCTGTGCTGAGGAGATCACATCCTGTTGGTTTTTCCCTGTTTATAGAGCGGCATGGGCACTTCAGTTAAAGGTGGTTATGGAAAAATTTCCAAAAGCCCCAGAATTACGTTGTATAAATTTATCCACACTCCATATGTACTTCAAATGCAAGTGGAAATAACACAAAATCAAGTGCTTCACACTTGAAATAATTATAGAAAGATCTTCCATTTTATTAGATGTTAGATCAGTAAAGGCAATGTGCTCTGACCGAGCGGTATCCCTCACCAGCTCCTGTCATTCTCCCTAAATCGGGAGAGAAAAACACCTGCCACCCATGAGGAGACAGAGAGTGCTTTGGTGGGAAGCTGGAATTGCCAAAATACAAAATGAACAGCCCCACGCAGGTTTCAGTGCAGTGAGGTGATAAAACCACAATGAGTGATGGGGATTCAGGTCCCAAAGAGAGACCCTGGCTCCTCCTCAGGTCATCTCTTTGAAGGCTGTTTATCAAAGTGATGGTGCCAGGGCGGTCATCACCATGGAGCTCCTGCAAGAGGGAAGGGAGCCTGGCTCTGCCGCCAGAACTCTTCTGAACGGTCCCCAAATTATTCTGAAATGTCAACCTTTCTTTGCTGACTGTAGCAAAATACCTGGAGAAACCAACCGAAACAACCGTTTTTTTCAAAATAACCCATAGGATCGATCAATTTGCAAAGAGGAATGCAAAGGTGTTGTCAGTGCAGGTATCTCATGGGCAAAGCAACAGGTAGCAGCAACACGCAGGCTGCAAGTCTACCCACGGTCCAACCACCTACTTTGCCTCCTTCTGAAGGTTTTGAGTAACGCACCGTAAGTGACAGTCTCCATTTTCTGCCCTGACTTCATAATAGAGACCCAGTTTTGGCCCAGTATCTGCTATCTCCATGTTTAAACCTTTCCTGCCTTTACAGCCCTGAAGCTGGGCCTAATCCAAACCCTTTAAACTCAAAGAGGAACTTCGAGGAGACCGCGGCTGGCTCTAGACCAAGCCCTGTAGGTTCACTCGGAGGACCACCGATGTTACTGACGTCTCCTGAGGAGGGAACAGCCAGCGGAACAGTTCACTGCTGCTCCGCTCGGGAAATCCTGGGAGCTGCAGGGTAGAGCTGGCGCGGGTTTGGAGACTTGGAGTTGCTCTCGTGGCTTCTCCTCTCTTGGCACATGAGCATGGAGCCATTTTGTAAGACGTGGCTGCCACATATATGAGGTGGACACGTCCTTCTGCTGGAGGCAGACGCAGAAATGCACGTACCTGTTTTGCTGCCCTGGGCAGGGCTGGAGGGACACCCGTTTGTGGCTACATCTCAACAAGCGCGAAGCAATAAGACCTACCACGAAACAGTGAACGGGCCCTCTGGGTTGTCATCTAAACATCTGACTGGTTGGTCCACCTCCAGGGGCTTGTGTCACACAACCGATCCAAGCTCACCTTCCCGCGGCTGGAGCACTTGGCATAGAGAAAAAGGGGATTTGAGCCTCCCATGGGCACAGAGATGGGGCACGCGGGGCTTCGTGTGTTGCATTTCCCCCAGCTCGCTCCCGGGCAAGGAGCGGTGAGACCCACAGCTTCTCACCTAGAGCCAACTTCAGTCTCCTGAACGTTTCTCTTAGAGCTTGCGGGGTTTGGACGAGGCCAGCTTCCTTGCTGTAAAGGCAGAAGCTGTTAAACAAGAGGACAGCAAGCACATGGATGCCCCTTTCTGCAGTGGCACGTGCGCAGCGCAGCTGACTGGAGGAGCATCTCCTGCCAACCCTGTCCCCGGCTGGTGGCCCCAGGGATGTTTCAGTGCCTTTTGTCAGACCTTTGCCATGGTTCTTCCTGCCAGCTCTATGGGTGCCATAAACCACTGGGCTGCCATGCTACAGTTTGAAATACAAATATTAGGTGTAGTTAAAAAATAACCAGGCACCTGCAGATGGGCTCCAGTTATAGCAATGGGGTCCAGCTGCCACCCCACACCCTACCCCAACAACCACAGGGCCCCGGCGCTTGCAGATCCTGGGCAAAAATTAGTGGGACAAAGCAGCCAGGTCCCAGCGGGGCACTTCCCACCTGAAGCTTTGGCCCTAATTCAATAAAGCACATGTGCAAACACTTAACCTCAGGGCTGCACTGAAGTCCAGGGCCATCCTCACACTTGGATGTGCTGATGGGACCGTCTGGGGGCTTCGGACCTACAGCTGGGTTTGACGGTTAGTCTTTGCCTTTAGCGCAGGTCGCAGCTGAGCTGGTTTGAGCTCCTTGCTCAAAGCTGAGACAGTCCTTCTCTAACCAGCAGTACTGTGGGTATTGCTGCTTTCTTCCTGCCCCAAAAATCCTTTGGCACCCCACGAGCTGCGTGCCGGCAGCTCCAGCTTTGCTGTTGGGTGGCTGTGGAGAGGCTCACGTGAATGTCTTGGCTGCACAGGACGACTGAAGGTCTTGCCCCGCAGTAAGTTGGAGGGGTTTTATACCAGTAGAAGCAGCTTCCCGTGCGAGTGGGTTTGTGCATCAGTAGCACTCTGTGGTGTGTTGGTGGAATCAAGTTGTTTAACCTTTCTGACGGATCTAATAAGGGCTGTGGACTCTTTTCTTCCTCGTCTTTCTGGTAAGGGGTGATGCTTTGTCTCCAGGCAATGCAAAACCGTATTTTAGGAGCGATGCGAGAGCTTTGTTGTCGGGAGCGAGCCCGCGCCGTCGTGGCAAGCAGGACCGGGTTGCGCCGCGGAGCCTCGCGCAGGATCCAGCCCGCTGGTGACTTGGCGCGAGGCCACGGCGACAGATGGGTCTGAGCATCCAGAGACGCGTGTGAGTGCCGGGGGCTGCAGCGCCCCGGGTCCCCCGCGGGGAATGTCCCCGCCGGGCGAGCGGGTGAGCCCTCCCCGCTCCGGCCCTCTGCCCCGCTTTTGTCTTCGCGGAGGCTCCTTGGGGAGGAAGAGGAGCGCTTTGCTCGGGTTGAGCCTCTGCATCGCGCACGTGGCTTTTTGAAAATTGCGGCCGCAGTTGTGTTGAACTATGGGATGGGAAGTGCTTGGCGGAGGAGGGACTGGTGGCCCCTCGCCTCCAAGTGCTGTTGTCACAGAAGGTGCTGGGCTTTGGCCAGATGGTCGTTGGAAGGTACGTAGTCGTTGTGAGGAATGCCAAGCTTAAGCTGAAATAATATTTTGAAATTCATGCGACTACTAGAAGCTTTCTAATTGATGCGTGCAGATCTCGCTGGATCTACAGAGCTTTATTTCTCTTTTTTTCATATTACAGCTATTTCCAAGTAAATGTGCACATGCTCGTATGAGGGCTACGCTGTGAAATAGCTGCACAGATGCTTAGAAACTTGTGTTTAGAGATCTAAGGAGCAAAAGGGACTCAGGAATGGCATAGGGACACCATTCCTAAAACTTGCCTGAATTAACGTTCTGCTTCAAATCCAGTGGGTTTGGCCGAAATAGAACATCTCTGTTAGAAAAAGAACTGCTACCCAAATATTATCAAAATCGTCTTCTACATTCTTACTGACTGTGATCAGATCCTCGCTGATTAAACCTTTTTAAGCAGAACGGAGCAAGTTCCCCCGATCTCACAACAGGTTGTAATTTCTTATCTTTTAGTTACCATCATGTTGCTTCTCTAAAATACCATGCAAAATAACACCAAGTTAATTCAATAGGACATTATTAAATAGAGTGGCATTAACTATAACGCATTCTTTTAAATCTTTATTTATTGAGCATCATTTATCCCATTTGGAATTAAACTCAGGGCTTAGGTCAATAATAATGTGGAACATTCCGCATGTCATGTAATAATATGGAACATCCCAAAGATTGACACAGCAGATCTGTCTTCTGCGGTGCCCAGACGTCCCCCTCCTGTGACCTGCCAGGCTGCGGGACCAGCTTTTGGAAACATCTCGGGCAGCTTTGCTGATAGTCGTGTTTTACTGTACGAGATGTGGCGTCTTCTTCCGTTATCGTTTGCCATAGGAAGGTCTCATCTCCCTTCTAGGAGCTCAGCTGGCTTTTTTCCAAATCCTCAACGCTTCTGACTTTTCACCATCGGTCTTTCATTTTGCTGTAACAGTGCACACGTATCGTGCGACTCATCTTTCATTGTGACAATTTCTTAAAAATAACTGTCCTTTGAACTGTCTTCAGTGCTGCTAGTTAGAGATTTTTACCATGTCCTTTTTCGTGATTTGTAATTTCTCCCCGGAATTTGGTGTATATTAATTACCTTTATCTTTTTAATTTGTAGCCTTTTTTTTTTTCAATTTTACTTTTTGCTTCTTTCACTCTCTTTGCATGCTCTACTTGCCTGCAATACTGTTCCATCATTATTAAAACATAATTATATCCTACGCATTGGTTTGGTCTAGCTAAAAAATATTTTCAGGGGTTGCAATGATCAGTCACAATTTTTTATTTTTTATTTTTGACAAAAGTTTCTTCCTAAGTTGACTTTTCCTCTCATTGCTTCCAAGCTGGTGAAGAGCCATGCCGCAAAATGCATCTCTCGCAAGTGCGGCCGCGGCGCTGCGTTGCCTGGGCACAAAAGATTTGGCTTGAAAAACAGAGTGGAGGAAACATCTCCCTCGCTTGCCCGTGGCGTGGTGGCTACTGCCAGCGTTGGGGTGAAGGCTGTGGTTAGAGCGTCGCTGGAACCACCCTCCCTCGAGTCCTGGGAGCCCCTGGAGGCTCCTGCAGATGGTTGTACCCCCGAGGTCGCAGCCTTTGCCCTCACGCAGCTGGCTCTGGAGCAGGGAGCCCTTCCAGGGCGTGTTATTTACTGGGCGGGCGGGTTCAAGCCTTTCCCCTTCCCAAGCACGCATTTGAAGCTGTGTTTCCAAAACAGCGATGGGTTTTGATGCTTGCCTTGATTTGAATGCCCTAAGGGCTCTTCCACGGAGACTCTTCATAACCTGACGTTCTCCAAGAAACCCAAACACCCTCAGTAATTAACGATGTGCGATTATGGATGGGTTTATTTGTACCCTGACCTGTCACCTGGGCTGTCTGTTGTGTTGGAAGGCTGGAGAGGAGATTGGGCTCAGGGGTGGGTGCGGATCCTCCTCCGGGAATGGGACTTTCAGGGGGCTCGGGCCACGGCTAGCTTCACCAGGGGATGGCGCAGGGGGAGAAGGTGGCTCACCCCCAGTCAAATTCACATTTTACATCCCCAGTCACAGTCGGTTTTAACCTTTTCTTGCCCGTGGCGAGACGAAGACCATGTTCTGGCGGGCTCTCCGGTCGTTCTCCCTCCCCAGGCAGCGGCGTCGGGGCTTGCGGTGAGCGGCTGTCGCTCCAGGGGAGAAAGCAGGGACCAGACGGAGCGTTACGGGGAGCGCGGAAGGGCTCGTGTATTTACAGCTACGCCGCTTCCTCGATGTTCCCGAGGTGCGGATGAAAGTAAAGCTGGCAGCCGCTCCACGCGATGCAAATCGCGGCGCTGCAGCGGCGGCCCCGCGGAGGTATGCCATGTTTAACCGTGGTTATGCGAGACGCCGCTGCCAAACCATGTTTCCCTCCATATGTGGCTTGACAGAACATTGTGTTTAACCTCAGACTGGATGGGGTAAAACCCGGTTCTCTGTCAGGACTGCGAATTCGCAGTCCTGTCTGCACCTAAACTCCATCGCCCACTCCTCACTCTGGCTATTTCCATCGCGGAGACAGGTGGAATATTTTCAAGGGGACATGGGAGGCTAAAATCTTGAGTTTTTTATTCTGAATTAGGTTCTTAACTCAAGTGACAGCTTTCAATTTATGCACCTAAACCACTTAGACACTTTTTTAAAGTGCCTTCCAGCCCCCAAACAAAGCCCTTGTGGTGGTTTGCTGATCAGTTTGGCCCACATCTGCCCACACCCAGATGTTGCCCCAGCTAAAAGCAGCCACCAAGTGTTCTGTACACGTTCAAAACATTTTGTAGAGCCCCGCGTGGGGGTTAATGCGTAACAGGGCTCTCGGCTCAGCATCTCTGAAAGATGTCCAAGGCGAGCACATCCCCAGCCCACGGCTTTCCCATATGGAGAGGGAGAATGGGGTCCCAGCTCCGTGCCGTGCAGTCCATGTGTGGAAAAGCTCGAGTGCTGATGGTCTATAGCGCAGCTCCCCAATATAACGGTGTAATAATTAACAACAGCTTCTGGGGCTGTGTGGCACCTTCCATCTGAGCATCTCACGGCACTTTACAAGCCCGTTTCCCTCAGACATGTGATGCTGGGTCCAAGAGCTCCATCTTGACAGATGATCTCCTCGGGGTGGATTTGTGGCACAGAAGATTTGTTGCTCGTGCTTTGACACGTCTGTTGGAGAAATCGGATCTGCGTTTCCGCGAGGTGCCAAGAGGCAGGAGCTACGGAGAGGGCGGCCGCATGGGCCAAGGCTTGAGCAGGGCTTTGTCGGCATCTCTTTATTGTCGACTCTAATCGTGGCCCCGCGCAGCCGCTGCAGGAAGGAGCCTGCCATAGACAACGCCATCTCTCTGCTCTCAGCCTGGTGAACCACCAGCCGCTCATGTGCAGGAGCCAAGCGTGGTGCCTTCTTCTGGCTGCAGCCTTCTCGAGGTGGTCTGATGTCAGGGTTCCTCCAGAACAGCGCAGAGCAACCCCCAAGCGTCCTAACGAACCCCCCTAATGAGCTTTGTTCGGGGGCTGTGAGCACAGCTGCCGTGGGGACAGCTGGGAGACGCACAGAGCTCCTGGGCCCTCCATATGGATGCTCTTGACCTCTGAGGGCTCCAGAACTCCATGTGGCTGCTGAGGACACTGGAAAGGGTCAGCCCCCTCTCTCCACCCCCAACAAAAGGAGGTTTTTGGTAGGGGACCAAGTGGTGGAGGGGTCTGGGCGGGGGGGCGGAGCACGCTGGTTTCCAAGGGGCAAGGATTTGCAACGCAGCAAAACTCGCTTGTAAATGCAGGTTGAAAAAAGCCAGCCCGGCTTTCGCAGCCCTCGCCGGGTAAATGGGGCCGGACGGGTCGAACGGGGCTCGGATCCGGCCGCCGCCGTCCCGGGGAAAGGCTCTTGCAGGGTGACTTTGAACCCCCTCCCCGTCCCCGGCCGCTTTGTTATCGGCGCTATTGTGGGGCCGGCGGAGCCAATCCCCGCCAGCCCCGATTCAAAGTCCAGGTGCCAACCAACTTGAACTCTCCAGCATCCCCGCCGTGAAGCAATTATTCCCTCAGACACATTCATTGTTCTCATTACACCATAAATTGTGAATGAATTAAACATGCACTTACCACTATGCACCACAGCTGTCAAGGAAAATAACACACAAATATCGCGGGGGGCTGGATCCCGCTCCCGCTCCGCTCCCAGGAAGGTTTGCCGCTCGCAGGGAAGGCGGCGGCAGCCAAGCTCGCTGGAGCTAGTATTTTCTTTATGGCGAGGCCAAATCTCTGTTCTCGCTTACAGCAGGGCAGGGCAGGACTATCTCTATTGGATTTGATGTTTTAATTGTGGGGTTGGTGGTGTGTTGGGTTTTGGTTTTTTTTTCCTTTTGGCCGCGTTTATATCGCTGTCGCGCAGAGGGATGACCAGCCCCTGAGCTTTCCCAGGTCCCAGTTTGATCACGTCTTTCTTGGGGCACACAATCCCGCCGTGGGTGTAAGAGGAGGGTCCAGGTATCGCTTTGGGGCTGGTAGGGATACAACCACTGAGCACCCCTGTCCCAACGGCAGCGGGGTGCCTGGCCCAGAGCCCCCCAGCCCCGGCGTGGGGGTGCTGGCCTCGCTGCCGCGAGCATCCCAGTCCATGCTGGGATGGGATTCCACTGTATGTGACCGATAACTGGTGAGGGAAGCTATAAAAGAAAGGTAATTCGGAGTGCCCGACTTCATCTTACAGTGCTATACTCATTTATATATATATTCATTTATTTTTTTATATATATATACACACACTTTCACAACAAGAAGCATGGGCATTTATTTATTTTCTAATCTCCGCGCCGTGTCCATGGAGCCTGTAGAGCCGGGAACAATCTCCTAGCGTGTTGGCAGATAAATTCCCCGATTGTCCCGGCTCCGAAGAGGGGACCTGGAACTCGCGGCTACCTTGGGGTACAATGTCGGGATTCAGCAGACAGGATTACCGAGGGGGCTTTTCTTCCAAGTGCGGGAGCTGGAAGTTTGTCTGCATTTCTCCTCTTGCACCGCATCTCCAAGGAGGTTTTCACTTTCTAAGAAGGATGTTACCCACTGAGCTATTCAGCGTAGTTAAATGAGAAAAGGGGTTAATAAAATACATGCTAGAAAAAAGAAAATAAGATTAGAAGGACTGATGCTTTGGCTATGAGGCCTTCTGTGGGCTGCAGGGAGAGGGGGGAAAAAGGGAACAAGATTATTATTTTCTTTTCTCTAGCTCAAAGAACTTCATGGCCAGAATGGCACCACTAATCCAATTTTCTTTCTAACAAGTATTTTATCAACACCTCTTTCTTCCCCTCCCCTCGC
>VZSF01001078.1:216729-233925 GCA_013398295.1 Chionis minor
GCTCTGTTCTCTATCCCCCAGTCTCCACACTGACGTATGATTAGTTGCATTAAAATTAAAGTTTCGGCTACGTGGTGTCTCTGCCCTGCAGAGGCGTGAGTGGGGCTCGCAGGAGCGGGGACCCCCGAGCGCTGTGCGCGTCTCCCCCTGCACACGCACTCGCTGCACGTTGGGGCACCTGGTTTTCTCTCGCCAACCGCGGAAAAATATCTTTTACAGCCGTTCAGCGCCGTTTGGCAGAGGATCAGATAGCTCCCCTGAAAGCAAACAGCCGCCTTTCCGAGGGAGTAAATATTTCGCAACGTGTTACTTCAGTGTTATTTATTATGAACATATTTTCCCTTTTATCCGGGGATTTGCCAACTCCTCGGAGTCACAAAACCTCACCACGGCCTCGAGAAGGGCGGCTGCGCCTCTCCTGTCCTGTCCCCCCCCGCCATTCCAGGGGGACACAGCGAGGTTTTCCCGAGTCCTGGCTGCCCTCCGGGAGAGGAGGATGGTTTGCAGGAGCCTGGGATCACCCCTGGCTCTTTTACAGGCCAGGGACACCTGAGATGAGAGATTGGGTTTTAGTGGTGCTGGGTCATGTATCGGAGTAAGGAGGAGTTGCAGCAGGACCAATCTGCCCCAGTATGCACATGGCACAGCATCCCGGAGGGCTTTTGGGGTGATATATTAGAGGAATGGATAAAACACGGGAAGGGAGTTGATCTCTCGTTATCTGCCTTCTCTCTTAAACTTGATGGAGGAGGAAAAAGGGAAGATCTTGTGTAGCGGAAGGTGCTGGAGGAGGAGCGGGTGGGGGAACCATCAAGGCAAGACCCAGGAAAGAGCCCGTTGTCTCGGGTGGGGGAGAAAAGGAATTAAAGCCTTAAAAGAACCTGGTTGACTTTCAGTAGCCCCTGACTCCTGTCTGGCTGCGGGAAACTGCTGCTGCCCTGAACCCCCCCTTCAGGGTGGTGCGATGGGGCTGGGATGGTGAGAGGTCCTGCAGCTCCCGGCACTGCTCCTCTGAGTCTGCTGTCTCCTGGTGGCACGGTTTTTTCCCTCTCTCAAGGATTAAGGAAGCTGGTCCCCTCCCTGCGAGGTTTGCCTGGCTCCGGGGGAGGACCCGGCTTGCCCACCGGCGAGTGCAGCAGCAGCTCCCGGGGGTGCAGGCACCCGCGCAGCCTTTGCGTTGCCCGGGACCGTCCCAGCCCCCGGGGAGGAAAAAAGCCCCCCGTGTTTATGGAGGGCTCGGTGCAGGGAGCAGTGGCACAGCGGTGTGTGCTCGGCCACCTCCACTGCCTGGCAGGGACGTCGGGACCTTTTACAGCAAACTGATCTTAGAATCATGGAATCACTTGGGTTGGAAGAGACCTTCAAGATCATGGAGTCCAACCATCAACCTATGCCAAAACCACCCCTAAACCATGTCCCTCTTCTCTGCGCTATCGGACTCCGCTCCTCACTATAATGAGCTGGAAAAAAAAATAAAATTAAGTAATAATCTTAGTGCAAGAGGTTATGTCGCTGCAGCCAGCCCCGTCCTACGGGATGCGGCTCAGCCCTCCATGGGACGAGTGTGTGCTCCCCACGGCACAGCCAGCTGGGATTTCCAGCGGCCGAGCTGAGGAGGCTTCCCAAGAGCTGGGCTTCGCCCCAGCCGTCTCCAGGCAGGCTGATTTAGCAGAAACGTTACTCCAGAAGCAATGAGAACTTGAAAGTGGTTTTTTTCTTCCTTTGTTACCTTCTTACGTTACCTCCCTCTTCCCTGAGTGTCCGGGTGCTGATAATTGGCCACACATCAGAGCAGCTGGAGCAGGAGTGCGTGGCTCAGTCCTGGCCTCGGGATTTCTGCTTAGCCAGGAATTAGCTGGGATGGGAATCCTTCCTGGTTCATGCGTGAAGGGCTCTGGAGGTAGAGGAGCAATGACCCGCAGTGGCTCGGTGTACAAGGAAGCCGTCTCGGGGTGTTCCCATTTGCTTCTAATCCTTCTCGGCACTTCTCTTCACTAGAAAATTAGACCATGTTGGAACATGACTTTTCTTCAGCATATTAATTACCAGGATTATTAAGATAGGTCAGCAGTTAAGTGTAGACAGGCACAGTCATGCTCAACGTAACGTCAGGTGATGGGAGTTAATCCTGCGATTCCAATAAGGTGCACTCAGGACCAGATGGCATAATTATGACCAAATGAAATTTTTTAGTCGAGTTTGGATTTTGATGGGAAATCGACGTTTCTGCCAAGAGAAGGGAGTTTCTAATTCATGCTTTCTTCTCCCCCGTGACAAAGCTGAAACTCCAGGACCAATTTCAGCCAAAACCCAGAACATGTGAGTTCTGAAATGCAGCAGAGGTCCGTGGCGGACGTCGTTGTGTGGGACGCCTGACACTGCCCTTTCCCAGCCACGCGACTGCTCCCCCACCCTCTCCTTGTGTAAGCACGAAGTCCAGCCTGGGAGGTGCACTCCACATCTATGGAAAAGCGCAGAGCATGAGATATAGGAACCATGGCTCCTGCGTTGTATTGCAATTAAAGAAAAAAAGCAAAAAAAAAAGCAAAGCTGTTTGGTTGCAATATAGGGTTAAAATTCAGCGTGGTTTTCTTTGAAAAACCCTTCCTGCAAGTTCTTTTTCAGCTGGTTTGGTGCACAAAGACCAGCAGGACCCCATTTAACCAGGAAGTGGCCAGCCAGTCCGGGCTGTGGCAGCAGGAGCATCCTCCCGGGGTGCACCGGCCGCCAGCTGTGCGCTCCCCCGCTCCGCAGGGCCCAGCCACCCGCGTCTCGCGGTGCCGCTCTCGGAGGTTTCCTCATCTCAGACGTGGCATTTGATGTCCCCGGCTGGTGTCACCTCTTTCACCAGACCTCCTGGTCTGGAGCCGTGGTGCCACCAGCCCGCTCCACGGCCACCCCTCACAGGGCAAGGCTCCCGCCGGCTCCCTCCTTTTGCGTCCTGTGGAGGCTGTCATTAGCGTTTCTCAATCAACGCTTTCTCGTTAGCGACTGGGGCCAGCGCGAGCTTTGAATGAAGGTGGAGCCAAGACAGAAGAAGATCCTCTCCTGAAAAATTCTAATGAAAGCAATAATGGTTGGGTCCTCGAGCAATGCCTGCGTATGACAATCGTTGTCTGGAGGCTACCTTAATTACGAAACAGTGTTCTCAGCCTTAGGCCTCATGGTCTCGGTGCATTTACTCTCTCTTGAGCAATATTTTATTGCTATTGTCCTCCACCTATTTCATATTAAGTTCAGAGTATCTGAAAGTTATGCGAAATATATGTTTGTTTTCTATTCCATTTGCACAGACTTCTTGTATTGTTGTTTGGGGTGGTTTTTTTTATCAGCATCTGTGAGCCTAAAGCTGGGATTATCTAAAGGATTATAGGAGAATTAGGCACCCAAAGCCAATTGATTTTTCACTGTGAATTAGCCAAGCGCATTTGGAGGGCTGGACACTTTGGTCTGCGCTGGTGGTTTCAGGTCCACCTTGTACCTACTCGGTAAAGAGCTTGGTGCCTCTCAGATGGCCTTAAAATGGTGCCGAAGCAGGAGCAGTCAGTAAGAAACTGCAGGTATGAGGCGGTAGACGTGGCCCTGAGACATTAAACTGCCTTTGAAAATCTCCTTCTGACTCCCTTAGGCTCTTTTGAAAATGCCACTCTAAGTTACCATCAATTTCGATAATTAAGCACTGATTTAATTTTAGAGTAACAATAATTGTCAACATTTTCCAACCCAAGCACCTTAAATTAGACACGCAGATCCAAACGTTGGCACCGGATCAAAGCGAAGCGGTACGATTTTGGGAGATGCTGAGCACACGCAGCTCTCGCTTGGCGGTGTTGTAGGTTGTGCTCAGGACTTCAGAAAAACAGGCCGTTTGGGCTTGATCCCCTGCCAGGCTCGGCGTGCTCAACATGCGTTTCAACACCTTGCTTTAGGCACCTCGGATTAAAAAGAAAAAATTAAAAAAAAAAAAAAAAAAAAAAGAATTGGCCGGGAGTATTACACCAATTTTCCCCTGGCAGAGTGAAAGCGGAGGTTGGCTGCTTTTCCTCGGGGAAAGTGCAGGGTAGCACGCTGGAGTCCTCACGGGCTGTGACAAGGGATGTCACCAGCATCTTGGTGACAGTGAGCGGGCAAGACCAAGTCAGCAGCCAGGTTGCTTCTGAACCCCCTTCCCTGGGCTCCTTCCTCCAAGAAGGGGCTCCTGTGTCCCACAGGAGCTTCGTGGTGGGTTTTGGAAACTGGGTGGGGAGGTGGCTGAGGACCTTCCAGGGGACGATGGGGTGCTGGTGGCAGAGATGCTGCTGCTTCCGGGCGAGGGCAGAGACCCCCGTGCTGGGGCATCCTAGGTGGGCTGGGAAGGAATCACCCGTATCCTGCTGTGCTTCTCCTGCGGCCAATGCTCGGCCCAGGGACCACCTGCTTTGGGGCAGGGGGTCGTTGGTGGGGACTGGGGAGGGCAGCGGCGCCCTGGTGGTGGGGACCCGTCCCGTCTCCGTCCCTGGTGGTGGGGACCCGTCCCGTCTCCGTCCCTGCTGAGGCTCGGCAGGGTGAGGTGCCATGGCGGACATCAAAGGCGTGATTAAGCCAATACTTTAATCGTATCTCCGTGCCTCATTACTCGTCCCGTGCCTTTGATGAGGGCTTCACCTCTCCGTGCTCTCCCCACTCCCAGCCCCACCCTGAATTAGTGCTTTTGCTTTATTTTTAGCGGTGATTTGGAAATTGCTGGGGCTCGCTTCTTTTTCTTTCTTTCTTTCTCTCTTTCTCTTTCTCTCTTTCTCTCTTTTTCTTTCTTTCTCTTTCTTTCCCTCCTTCTTTCCTTTCTTTCCTCTTTCCTTTCTTTCCGTCTTTCTTTCCTTTCTTTCCTCTTTCTTTTCTTTCCTTTCCTTTCTTTCCCTTTCTTTCCTTTCCTTTCTTTCCCTCTTTCTTTCCTTTCTTTCCTCTTTCCTTTCTTTCCCTCTTTCTTTCCTTTCTTTCCTCTTTCCTTTCTTTCTCTTTTTCTTTCCTCTTTCCTTTCTTTCCCTCTTTCTTTCTTTCCTTTTTTTTTTTTTTCTTTTTTCCCCCTAAGGCTCCTGTCAGACCTCAGTGTCCCTCCCAGCCCCTCCAAACCCCCAGCCAGCCGTTAAGGGAACATTCACACCTATTTTCCTTGCCTTGTCTCCCCTTTATTCTTATGAAGCTCTCATTGATTATTGCCCTTAAATTCCTCAGTCCGGTCATAGATAAAAGGATAACCACTTCAAAGCAAAGTGTTAAGAGTTTAACCTCGAGCTAAAAGAGTGGACAACAAGGTAATTGAGGGTAATAACTGATCACAGACCTACTTTCAAAGGCACATGCAGGCCTCACTTTCAGATGGCTTTAATTTTATTAACATTTGTAGCAGCTCTAGATGCTTTTGAATCATTACAAACTTCAAAGCTTGAGGTAACACTCCAAATGGAGAACCTGACACCAGGTTTTTTGTTCAGACCCACATCATATTGATAGTCTCTGTTGCAAGCATGTAACATCTCTTCTCAAACTATAAAAACCTAGATGAAAAAAATATTGCCAATAGAGAAGATCAAAGCCTGAACCTCCCTTTGAATGATCCCAAAGAAGTCAAAACAGAAAACAACATGGGAAAAAAAATGTATCTATATTATTCCAGCTATCTTTATCCATATTTAAACTTGTCTGCTGAGGTGGATGGATAACTCTCCCTGAGTTTTATCGAACTATTTGGCTCATCATCTGTTTCTCTGGGCATTTGGAGCTGGCTGTTTTGCTGTCCGCGCATGAGGCATTTTAACCTAAGAATTTGGGAAGAGCGCATAAAGGAACAGCCCTGACTCAGCCGGGAGGGGAGCCACGCGAGGTAAAGGTGGAAAATACATTTATAAACTGAAAACACATGAACTAAAATCAAAATCGCAAGAGCACACAGGAGTCCTCCCATCTCCGACCTCTGAGGGTTATAGGGAGAAAAGTCTGTAGATGTCGACGTGTTTTGCAGCCACGCGGGTGTCGTGTCCCGCTGTCACCCAGGGCTGGCGTGGCCGGGGCAGGCGCAGCCACACGCCTCCTCGTGCCATCCCCGCTGCCACCGCTCCCGGGGCCGCTCCGGGAATCAGCCCGAGGAATTGATCCAGGGTATAAATAGCCTTTTTCTTTGTCTATTTTTTTGTGTGGGGGAGGGCTATTTATAACTGGCCGAGTGCCCTGAGCTAATGCACGAAGGATTTGCCATGGAGGGGGTGGCCCAAGGAAACGGGCTGTCCCCGCTGCCAAAAAATACATCCCGGCTCCCCTCAGCAGAAGGGCTCCCGCCACTTCAGGCTGGTGTCAGGGCTCCGCGCAGCTTCAAGTAGCCAGGGAGAACCTCCCCAGCTGCTTCAGCCTCCATGAAGTCATCAAGAGAAGAAAAAGCCTTTGGATTTTTTTTTTTCTTACTGGTTTATAGTGGTGTACAGCAGGTTTTATACCGGTGTAATCCTTCCCTCCTGATTTGCATCAGTGTAGTAGCACAGAGGAGTGTTAGGCAGATTCCAGGGGAAGTTTAGGCTGGACTTTAGCAAAAAAAATTGTCACTGAAAGAGTTATCAACCATTGGCATAGGCTGTCCAGGGGGGTGGTTGAGTCACCATCCCTGGATGTGTTTAAGAATCGTGGAGATGTGGTGCTTAGAGACATGGTTTAGTGGCGCATCTGGTGGAATTAGGGTCGATGGTTGGGTTAGATGATCTTAAAGGTCTCTTCCAACCTAAACGATTCTAAGATTATTTATTTTTTGGGGGGCATTCCAGGACAAAGGACTGAGTTTGAGCCCAGGATATGTCACCGCGTCTCAGCTGCTGATCGGGCTGTTCCAGTGGTTCTCCCACCACAGCCCACCCTTGCCCAAAACTCTCCGGCTTGGAAATGCAGAGCCAAGCCGTCAGCGGCTCCGAAGCACCGTGGCTCTATTAAAACTGTCGAAGGCAAGGGCTGGCTGCTGATTAACCCCAGGTATCTGGCCCACAGGTTTTTGTCATTTTACTTGCAGCCACGCGTGACAGATCAACATTTCCAGTGTTGTCTGGTGTCAGGTGTATCACATAAGAGTCTCATTATCTGTGTTCACTTCAATAGCAGATGTGAACGTGTATAAGCTTGTAGAAACTGCATACTTTTCAATGTATTAGATAACTTGGTTTTTAGCCTGCACTGATATTACATTCTTTATGAACTGAAATCAATTTAATATAAGCTGTTCTTTCTGTCCTCATGTTAGGTACGTACCTGCGTCATGAAAGAACAATGGTATATCGGTTAAATCTATGGAATTTATTTTATTGTCTAAAGTTATGGCTAGAATAACAAGCAGTTATTTCGGCATTTCTGTTGTGCTTTTAATGAGTCTATTATCAGTTGCACAGAGGGGGTGGATAAATGGGACCCAGTGCTAAAACATATGTTACCAATGCCCAAGGCAAGCCCTGGCCTGCAGATCTGGATCTGTACAAAACCTGCTCAGAAATCGCTGCCTCTGTTGCCAGTTTGTTTCTGCCTCTGCCCACCAGAGCTGCCGCCCATGCCGTGCCATGCCGCTCCGGGGCCGGGCATCCCACCAGGATGTCCTCCACGCCTGGCAGGAGCGTGGAGCAGGAGGTGCCCCGTTTTCCTGAGAGCGCATCGTCATCCCCGACTGGCTTCAGTGGGAGAGACGTACCATGGCTCGTTTGATTTCACCAACCAGGCACGCGGATGGGGATCGTGGTCATTGCCACCGCTGCAAAGCTCTGCTTCCACAATGCCATTTCCAAGCAAAACCCTTCCCGCGTGGTTAAGCTGGTAGGAACGCTCTCCTTTCAGCTTGCCAGGGGCTTGTGCGAAGCTCACATTTACATTAATGGGAGTTTTGTGCGTGGAGGTAAATAAACCCATAGATATATTGCTCACGAAATCCTCAGAACCAGTATTTTTTATAGATTTGAAATACTGCGGCAGCGTAGCTGCCCTGTGGCACTCACAACCTGGCTCTGCATTAGCCAGGGGAGGGTTTCGGCTTTTACTGCTTTCCAGGAGCTTTTAGAGCCTCCCCCAGGTGGAAATGTTCCCGTTACAAACCAAGCTCCTGGCAGGAAGAAGCAGCTGGGACTCAGGAGGTGACAGCCACCTCCTGCTCCCCTCTGTGGTGCTTCCTGCCATGGCCACCGCCGTCCGCTGTGGAGGGCTCCCACTGCCTCATCGCTAATGAGCCCATCTGCGTGTTTTATTAGAAGACCTTGGAGGGGGACATGGGACACGTGGGAGGGATCGGGCTGGCCTTTTCCAGCCTCATAATAGCAACCCAGGAACGGCTGCATTCCCAGAAGGTGCCATCCCTCATGGCGATGGTTACGCCTCGTGCAAACCCGCGAACCGGAGGGGCTCTGGGAGGAACAGGCGGACCGTGGGGAATGGTCACCCGGACGAATGGAATGCTACAAAAAAGAAGGGGGGCAGTTGTCAGTGGTGATGTGAAAGGGCCAGGAATATGCTCTCGAGGTAACAGGAGACTCAAGTTAGATTCTTTTTTTTTTTTTTTTCCCAAAGGAAAAAAAAAGAGGTGTCTTAATTTCAGCCGTATTAGGAAGAGAGGGAGAAGCCCAGAACCTGGTTTCAGTGTCTGCAGCTGGGGACTGCGGAAGTGGGGATGTGCTTTAATAGCACTTCAGTTTCTCCCCATTTTCAGCGACACAGTGAGGCTCCCAGTCTCCCCAGTTTCTAATGGGGAGAGAGGATACTGGGTAGGTGATTTCCAGGCTTCTACGAAAGGATTAGAAAGCATAAATAGCAAAAAGAGAAAAGATTAAAGCAATATTTTGGTGGTCTCTCCTACAGCCTGATGATTTCTACTAAAAAGAAAAAATCATTAATGACCCTTAACGAAATGTATGTCCAAAGAGCCATTTTTTGGCTCAGGAGAGTCAGGAGAGAGGTTGACTTAACACTTACTGGTCTTCCCCTACATTTAATGAAAAGGGGAAACAAAGATGCCAATGTTAATTGTTTAACCTTTCTTGAAAGGATTATGGTGGAGGTTTCCACAGTGAAAGAAAACACCTTTTCATACAATCAATAGGGCTTTGGCAGAGGAAGATCTACTAAAAAAAAAAAAAATAGATGAGAGAAGGGGGAGGAATGATACTAGATGAAATGGTACCAAAAATTTCCACTTTGTGTTTGTTGGGCAGAAAGGCCCCGACAGACCCAGAGCCACAATGCCCAGGCAAAACTCTCCCAAGCACCATCCAGGTTTTGCTTGGGAGCAGGGTGGCCCCAGGGCAATAAATAACATTTCTGGATGTTGCTGTCCCTCTAGAGGACAAGGGCTGACAGCTGGGCATTTGTTGTGCCCCCAAAGCACAATGAATTTTTTCTGGTTGTAATTCTAGAACAATTCTACCAAGAATTGTGTAAATGCTCCTGACGTGGAAAGTCAGGTCCTACACCACAAATCCTGACAGCCGCTTGGTTTCTGGTTTGAACAAAGCTTTACACGAGAGGCAACTTCTAGGGCTTTTCCTTTGGGTGAAGGCAACGAGGCAGAGCTTAGTGCTCGGGCTGCCTCCATCCACCTGCCAGCGGTGGCTTTCATGAAGGAGAAATCCAACCAAAGGGCATTTGTTGTCTTTTGGGGGCCTGTGCTGATTTTCCCTACATGATTGGAAGTCCCATGACAGGCATATGGGGTTTGGGTTTTTTTTCAGAATTAACTATCCACTGTTTCCTCTTTTAATTAAAAAAATCTGCCTTCTGGTTCCTCCTCGGTTACTGTCCACTCTGTCTGATAGATACTGGGGATATTCTTCTGGGTGCTGTTTCCAGCATGGAAGGGGCTCAGATATGGGACTTGGTTGTGCAACTCTTTGTGTACAGGAAACTCCAGTGACTTCGGGGGCCAGGTCTGCAGCTGAGAACCCAGTGGGTGAGGCGGGGATGAGGCTTTCTCCATGTAAAGTCTCCTTCCTCCAATCTGTATTTCCCACCTGGAAATACAGGCAGCCTTAAAAAAAAAAAAAAAAAATTAAAATTAATGTTTCTTTCACGGTCCAGCTTGCAAGAGGCAGGGTGGAGACATCATCCTGCTCCTGACAGCACCGCGAGGGCTGGAGTTTCATCCCCTTCACTATCCCCCCTGATACTGGGAATTGAATCGACAGGCAGAAACAAACCAAAACAGGAATAATTTTAGGGTACTCAACTTTGACAGCGCACCTAAAAATAACTGTGCATAAAGGGTTTGTCAGTTGTTTTGGGTTTTTTTTCCCCCTGGAAGCGAGGAGTTTTATTTGCTTTTGTGATCTAAAAGTTTTCCACTAGTCAGGAAAGCCCATTCACTCGTAACCGTTGTCTTCTCTCCTCCTGTTTTTTCCATTATCGTCATCCTGTAAGGGCTGTGTGGACCAGGATATTCAGGATCCTGCTGTGTGTGTGGGATGCCCAGTGGCGGGCAGGGGCCGGAACGCGCAGTGCCAGGCGAGCAAACACCCTGCTGCATAGGAAGGGTTAAACTTCATGCCGCAGCTGCAAAGCCCAATTTCTTTATTTCCTGTTAATGACATTATTGCCTACATAAAACCATTGAAACATGTTTCTTTCATTTGTTTAATTTCAAATTCTGAGCACACTAGCTGGAAACTATGTTTAATAGTTAAACTCAAAACATTTGGATTTCCTTTCCTCGCTGAGATTTGCAGTGAGTACGCTTCATACTTAGTTGAGTTTTTAAGTAACCATTTTTACACAGCTATAGAAGCCAGCCAGAAAACAAAAAGGATTATATTGCAGAATCAAATCACATCAGTTCAGGCTAGTAACACATCATATATTTCACTTCCTCCGCAGTCGTGCCAAGATACCATCAGACCCAACTCGTTACCAAGCTGGCCATGTTCTCTTCCAGGAGCTCTTTGCAGAACGAGAGCCAGCACACCCTGCTTGCTCCGTGCATGCAGAAGGACTTCCCTGAGCATGCATGGAAAAAATGTTCCTGTTTCCATGAAAAAAATAGGACGGAATCTACTTCAGGCCTTGCTAGCACTAGTGCTTCCATCGCCTCTGCATGTTTCTCCTCCATCCTCCCGCTGAAGCTCACGTGCCGGGTTCTTGCTGCCAAGCACTCCCCGGGCAAGGGCAAAGTGGGAGCACAGGACAAGAGGAAATGGCCTCAAGTTGTGCCAGGGGAGGTTTAGATTGGATATTAGGAAAAACTTCATTACCGAAAGGGTTATCAGGCATTGGAACAGGCTGCCCAGGGAGGGGGGGGAATCACCATCCCTGGAGGTATTTAAAAAACGGGTGGACGTGGTGTTGAGGGACATGGGTTAGTGGTGTTTTTGGTAGTGTAGGTTATGGTTGGACTCGATGATCTTGAAGGTCTCTTCCAACCCAAGTGATTCTATGATTCTACAGGGTGGGCAGGATGGGTGCACATGTAGGGGGACCTCAACTAGCTCAGATTGGAAGGGAAGTCCTTAAATCTGAACCCATTTGGCAGATAAAGATCCAAGCTGCTGGAGACAGGTTGTCTGTTGATGCTTTCAGCAAACTGCCCAAAACCCTGCAAGGAGCCGGGGGGATTTCGCCCTCTCGGGGTGGTGGGCACCGACAAGCAGTTGTTGTGTGAAGCTCGACTGCTTGCGTGGTGGAAAGATGCTTCATAAGTACTCAAGGCATTAGTGCATGGACAACTCCAATGAAAAATGGGCTTTAAACCACTTCAGATTCAGTACACACCTCAGCAGGTGTACACTACCTATGAAGCAAACCCAGAATCACTATTATGCCTAGCAGAAGCAGTGAGCAGAGATGGAGCGAGGAGGAACGTGGACCTGAACGGGAATATCTAACGAGTTATCACCTAGGCCTGACAAGAGGACCACACTTGGTGCCTCTGCCATGGCATCACAGCTATGTCCCCAGCAGCGCCCAGTTTTCCATCACAAAATCCATATTTATCTACAAAAAATTCAGTCGGGCTTAAACGTTTCCTTCAAGGGTGAAATCTGGGCTCCGTGTTGCCTGTGAAGAGCTCAGCTGCTGGGACCAGAGAGGATGCAGCACGGCTGAGGACCGCTACCACAGCGTTCGCACCCCTTCCTCCCATCCCGGTGGCACGCATCCAGGCAAGCAGTTGCCCACCAGAGGTCCTGTGGACCCGGTCTCCTACTGGTTACTCAAACAAGAAGCTCGCAGGGAAAGCAGTGTCTCGTTCGTGCTTAGGGGAAGGGGTTGTGGAAAAAATAAGTCGTGGGAAGTTGGTCATAAAAATCCTCATTCGGCTCTTTTGCCCCCACCCTCTTTTCAATCGCTATTCCGTGCAGGTGAAGGAAGCAGTTCAGAAATGTTAATAGATAGCAGAGTGCTTATGTGCGTTTTATCAGCTCTCGTGGAACGGTTAATGCTGATACGGTGCCCCTTTTAAGTCGAAAAAATCTGGCCAAGCGTGTGCAGATAGCAGGGAGTGCGCCGAACAAAACATCAAGGAAAAAAGTCTGTAGGGGGGAATGGAAATGTTAAAAGGATTATAGGAAGAGAAAATGTATCGGACTTATCTGGCAATACTCGGGAACAAAAGTATGTCGGTTTATGAAATGAACTTCAAAACCCGTAAAACTAATTGTGTGTTTTCTTGTCTTATTTTTGAGTATCTCTGGCAGTGCTTTTTTTCCCCGCTGCAAAAGCGTGTCTGCGTGTGGATAATACTCTCTGCTTGCAGTATACAGAGAGATTATACAGCTGATCGGTTTTTATACCTCTTAAACTAATGATGTTAAACTAGTTTATAAAAAAAAAGGAAGGGGAAAAAAAAAAAAAAGGAAGAATAACTTCAAAGGTTCACATGTGGGTTGCAAACCTCTCATGTCTTCTGTATACAGGGCCTTCCTCTTATTTTGATCAAGACTGTTCCCAGCACTTCTGTTGAAATACTTGCAAGCCTTTGATCTCGTTATCAACATGACCACCAGTGAGAGCACCGCGGCTTGCTGAGCGGATGACAGAGCCGGTGACGTCAGTCACCGTCTCTGACTAACACCGCTTTTGGGTTGAGAGCCGGCTGTCGCGCGGGCCCTCCTTGGGCTGCACTTAGCGCAGAGGACTCTTCCTGCCAGGAAAATGACTTCTATCCCGAAACCTCAGCCCACCGTGGCGACGCATTTTGCCCAGGCGGGAAGGGGAAATAGCGCTGCTCACCCTCCTTTTGCTTGGCAAGGGAAGGGGAGGCAAAGGGATGGAGCGGGGAGCCGGGAGGGGAGAGTTTGGAGGCTCCCGGGGGAGGTTTGGCCCCAAGTAGGGGCCGGTGAGGGGAGCGCGTGGAGAGGATGGAGCTCAGCATGCTCGTTTCATCCCGCTGCCGTTTTCTCCATCTATGTCTTTGTGGTCTCACCGTAGTTTTGGTGCTTTTGAGTTGCACCAGTAAAACCAGCATCAGGCGGCAGCGGCGCACTCTACCCTGAGCGGTGGGGGCCGGCCGGGCTGGAGGTGGCGTCTCATGGCTTCCTCACTGCTTTGGTGTTGTCCATAAGGAAGGTGCTTCCCCGGCCCTGGGCGTCTCCATGTGCACAGTGGCGGACACTGACTTTGACCTCTGGTATAGGACTCGTAGCTCATGACAAGCGCAACCTAAAGTTTAAGCACGACTATTCTTATTATTTGCTGAGGCTGTTGGGTTTGCTTGTGCTCCTCACACCGCGGTCGTACCACCTCCACAAGGCTGCGTACGGGCAAGAACAGAACAGCACTGGCGTAGCCCTCAGAGCCTCATCATTCCTAGCGCTTGACCTAGTTTGCTGCCGGAAGACAACAACCTGGAGACATCTCTTTTGGAGCAAGACACCAGCAAAATATCAGCCTTGTGGGCAGAGCAGGTAGCGATGGAGGCAGGTCAGCTGGGTGCCGCTGGGACATGACGGGGTGCACATCCGCCAGCGCTGCACCGGGATCGATGCTCTTGGACTGGCACTCAAGTCCTTAGTGGCTCCCATGGCTTTTTTCTTTCCCATGTGTTTTTTTTTTTTTATTACCTGCTCTAAGAAAGATCTTCTCCCCCCTCCCCCTCCAAGAAAAAAAAAAAAAATTTCTCTTTATTATGTAGCTTCACTGTGAACTGACTCTTTTCATCTAAAATTATTCCTTTTTGGTGCCACAGTCTGCCTTCAAGCTTCTTTGCACTGTCTGTGAACATGCTGCACAGCAGCAGCCGGCGAGGAGAGGATGCGCCCGGCCTCTGCGAGGACACGGGCACGGCTGGGTGACACNTTCCCTGCTCTAAGAAAGATCTTCCCCCCCCTCCCCCCCCAAGAAAAAAAAAAAAAAATTTCTCTTTATTATGTAGCTTCACTGTGAACTGACTCTTTTCATCTAAAATTATTCCTTTTTGGTGCCACAGTCTGCCTTCAAGCTTCTTTGCACTGTCTGTGAACATGCTGCACAGCAGCAGCCGGCGAGGAGAGGATGCGCCCGGCCTCTGCGAGGACACGGGCACGGCTGGGTGACACTCCTTTATACAGCTTTTTGCAGTCATTTTCTCACACCTTTGCTGAATTTTTATCTCAAATGCGGAAGGGCCCACAAACAAAGTATAAATAGTTAATTTTCCTTCTCTTCAGCCTGGGAATTCAGATTCAAGTTTAGACTGGAAAATCAGAAGGAAATTCAAAGATACTCTGCTTTCTTGATGACTGCAGCTGCTACCTGAACACAGAGATTCCCTGTAGATCTGCGAACAAGGACTTCCAGAAACTGATAAAGATGAAGAAAACTCTGGAAGACCTTCTTGTACCTGCCACCGCCTGCCTAGTTCATCGGATTACTTTCAAATCTCAGGCGCTACGTGACTCTTCCCTGTAGGCAGGAGGAGAAAATAGACTCCCTGACTGGACATGCAGAAAACCAACGGGGCCACCGCAGCTTCGGGGAGGACAAAATGCTCCGCGGGCACTTCCACACAAAGCCACGTCCCCAGGGGCTTGCCCTCCTCTAATTTTGTTCCCAAAGCATCCCTTTTTGGCGACTGCCGTAGAGAGGGTGGTGGGCTTGGCGGGTCTTTGGGTGGGCTGCTCTCAGGCACGCGCGATCCCAAAGAACGCGGTGAATGAAGTACCTGCACTCCCGGGGCATCGGCGTAGGGCAGTGTTGTTGCACAACGGGACCTGGAGAAAACTAGTTGGTTAAATGACATTTTTATGAAACACAATGAACGATACATAGTGAGATTTTTCTTCCCAAGTGCAAGAGTCCAAGGTTTTCAGCCTCCATCACAACGGCGTAATTTTCTGCGCTGTAATTGGGACTCAAGGAGCTTTTTATGCCAACATCTTTTCAAAGGATGTAGGTGCCAGGAGGTGGTCAGCCAGCTGGTGGGTGGCGGTCCTGGGCTGGAGGTCTTCTCACCGTCACCATCGCAAGGGGCCCAGGGGACATGGGCTGTTTATTCTCCCTGGAAAGGATCCTTCCGTATGGCTCAGTAGCACCTGGCGTAGTGGCATGTCCATACTTGGCATCATCATCAGCAAAAATTAATAGTAATTCTAATAATTCGTGACTGCTTGTTGTGCCTAGAAATGGCTTTTACTGCTCGGCTCGTGGGTTTGGCAGAAAGTTTGCTTTCTGTGCCCAACGGTAGCCATTCCCAGGCCTGAAAAGTGGGCAGCACCAACACATTCCCCCACGTGTCATTTTCACCTCATTAGCCCGGGTTGCCCAAGCGCAGGCAGCCAGTAACGTGCCCGGTGCCGCGCGTGGCGCTCGGCTGGGCTCGGCCGTCCCGGAGCTGATGAAACGGCAGCTTCAAAGGCTGCCGCATCCCGGGCCACCGCGACACGTGGCTTCTCTGGCGTTTTCCTTGTCGTCTCGGTGGTGACGGTGGTTCGAGCAGGGTCTGGAGGAGAAGAAGCGACGGGGAGCTCTTGGGCACGGGGCGAAGCCGAGCCCCGTGTTCAGCGGGGTTGCAAACCCGTTGCTTTTTTGGCTGCGCCGACAGTCCCCCCCCTCGCTGGGGAGATGCCAGGGGGTGGCAGGGCAGGAGGGAGGAGGATGAGGCTGGTGGGGCTGAACCTCGGTGGCATGAGCGGGGTCCGTCTCGGCTCCATTTCTCGGGGCTGCGGGCAAGGGGAGAAGGGCTGGGCCGGTGACATGGGACATGGCTTAGTGGTGGTTTTGGAAGTGTTGGGTTAATGGTTGGACTCGACGATCTTAAACGTCCCTTCCAGCCCGGACGATTCTATGATTTTATGATGAACAACTTTGCCGTTGTGTTTCCCAGGAGATGCCATAGACAATGTTCAGGCACACCAAAAATGGAAGGTGACATTTTCCCCCCCCCCCCCCCGCCTCGCATTGCCAACGTGCCCAGACCTGCCCAACTGCCATCCCCTTCCCGGCCCCTGCGTGCAGCAGAGCCCGCAGTCAAGGGTGAGCGGGCTCATTTCCCACAGCTTTTTCCTAGGAAAAAAGGGGGATGGCCGAGCCCAGCCTCAAGCCTGGGTGCAGGGAGGGATGGGTCTCCTTAGGTGGTGGTGCCCACGGTGGTCCCTGCCTGGGGGCTTGAGGAGCGGGGGGACTGGTACATGGGGTCTCCTGCTTGCTTGTGGAAGTGCTTCCGAGAGCGGGGCTTGATCCCGGAGTCTTTGCTCAGGGATATGGCGGAGGGGCCTCTGGAAGGACTTGCAATCTAGGAACCAGTAACGATAATAGTGATGAAAATGATGGAGAACTTTGACTTCAAGAGCTGGCCGGACTCTGGCGTTGCCACCCGCCGTCCCAGCTGGAGCTCCATGCCTGCCCACCGAGCTGGGGGTGCCGTCGCTGCCCCCCAGTAAGAGGGAAGGGGAGCTGCTGGGTGATGGTGGGCAATGCCGAGGCGGGGGAGACCAAGGTGGGCTCCGCAGGCAGGGAACCGCCGAGCCCCCCCCCTCAGGGAGGAGGGCAGGAGGCGCCTTGGATCTGGAGGGCAGGTTTGGGGGCCAATCCCTAATTAAAACCTTTTGTGCAAAGTTAAAAAAACTCCGTTCCGTGTCTTTTTAATATTTAACAGATGGGGGGGGGGGAAGATGTGAACACAACTGCAGACGGAGTTTTGCTGGTGTGCCAGTTATATCGCAATCAGATATTGTTTAATTAGTATGCAGAGCGAAAACATGCCTTCGGATTATTTATTTAAAAAAAAAATATATAAAAAATATGGGGACC
>VZSF01001078.1:241421-263920 GCA_013398295.1 Chionis minor
TTTCCCCCCCCAGGAAACCCCTTTTTTTTTTTTTTTTTTCCCCCCTTCCCCCCCCCCCAAACTTTTTTTTTTTTTTCTTTAAAAAAAACCCTTAAGCCTTTGCGGAGGCTCCCGTTCTGGGTGCTGGCGGAGCAGGAATGCGTGGCGGCGCGGGCTGCCCGCTTGGTTGTGCGGGATGGAGAGCGGGGTGGTGGGGTGGGAGGACATTGCTGCTCACTTAAACCCAGCTGGTCCCCTCCCCTTGGACAGGGAGGTGGAAAGCCCATTAAAAAAACCTGCCCAGCCTGCTGGCACATTCCTTAGGCCCCCAAGTCCTGGGTAAGTGGCCCTAATTATTAAAATCAGCAGTCCTTATCAGATGACAAGGCCTTTTGCTTTGATATACAAAGGAAGAAGCTTACCAACCCCGTCTTTCCCTGGAAGAGGAACAAAATGTGCACCTCAACGCTCGGAGGCTTTCAAGCCTCCCTGCATAATCCCCTTATCGCCTGTCGAAGAGATGTATATTGATCCTGGCTGCCAAGTTGGAGTAATGGGAGGTAGCGGGCAGGGGGACGCCCAGGCTCCCCTCCCTGCCATGCGGTGACCCTGCCATGGTGACATCGCCGCGCTCCGTTATGGCTCATAAATTCGTTGCCCGTAAATTTTTCATGCATCCACTCTTGGGTACTCAACTCCAGCATCCAGGCTGGGCTCTGGGATTGCTTCTCCAAGTGAAGCCAAAGGTGTTGGTATCAGTACCCCACGTGTCCATTGATACAACCTCCTGTTCTCACGTCCCCCATCCTCCTCTTCCCCACCCAGCTCCACGCCCCAAACCCCAAGTTGAACAAGTAGTGGTTTCGCCTAAAAACTAGGCCTTTTTATTGCCTATTTCTATAATGGCAGGAAGATGGCACCCATCTTTGGGAGGCCAAACCTGAGGCAGCAGATTTCAGCCCTGTCCATGCCTCTTTTGATGCATGGCATTTGAGGGACATGGTTCAGTGGTGTTTTTGGTAGTGTAGGTTATGGTTGGACTCGATGATCTTGAAGGTCTCTTCCAACCCAAATGATTCTATGATTCTATGATTCCATGGTGGTCCTGCTCCAGTAGTTTCAGGCAGTTCCCTAGCTTCATGCAGTACAGATACCGTGTCTTGTATTCCCAAAGGGGGTCCAACTCCTGTCTTCAGAGTAGACTTAAGTATTTATTAGCTGGTGCCTCAGTGGCTTTCAGTGGGACTTGAGCTATGAACTTCTCCATCTTTTGCCTGCTGATGCCAACAGCGAAACTCCTGCTGACCTCAGCAGCGCAGTGGCAAGCTTGAAGGACCAGGTTTTTGAAGGTGTGAAAGCACCTAGAGGTGCTTCATGGCATTGTCTAAAGCGTGTTTCCAGTGACAAAGGCAGCATCTTTAAAGATGGACTTTGGGTGTGTTTAGATGGAGCTTGTCCTGGGTGCTGCTAGCCTGAGTGGTGGATGGTTTGTTGCTTCTGGAGAGGTTGAGCATCCAATACGTGTGGTACCCATAAGGGTGAAACTTGTGTGCTTTCCTCTAGCCCAAGACTGGCTGGTAACTAGATTCCTGTTTTCCTTGTCCCTAGGTCCTTCAAGAGGAACGATCCCATTAACCCATACCATGTGAACTCTGGCTATGTCTTTGCCCCAGCGACCAGCGCGAACGATAGCGAAATATCTAGTGATGCCCTGACGGACGACTCCATGTCAATGACGGACAGCAGCGTGTAAGTACCTTGTGTGGGACGGGTCCTTCGGGGACGTGCCGTTTGTGACTCGGCTGCGCCGACGCGCCGTGGGGGCTCATGGGACTGACGGGTCCGGGGTCATCACCCTGCTTCTGCTCCCCGTTGATTAGGGGCTGCCGAAACTGAGGTGTGTGCCCAAACCCAGAGGTGCAGCCTCGCTCTTCACAAGGTCGCCGGAGGTATTGGATGGAGTGAAATGAGGAATCCCTCATCACTGCAGCCGAGCAGACGTGTTTTCCCCTGTGCTAATGGTGCTGCCTGACTAACCCAAGGAGCCTATCTCCCCGAGCCTTTGTCTTAAGGCCAGGCTTCCTTAACTAGTTATCAGTCATCAAAGAGGAGGAGATTACTTCCTGTAGGAAGCACTTTCTGTAATTAAGGTTTGTCATTAATGTCAGAATGTACATTAATAGGGCCAGTGACCTGAAGGGGCAAATAGCTGCTCATCTAGTGTGGCTGGGGCAGTCTTCAAAGAGCCATTTGAATGGAGCTCCATGGATCAGGTCCGGGTGTTTCAGGAGGAGGAGATGAGGGATGATGCTGTGGCCGAGCCCAGGAATTGCGGGATCTGTCTTTTCCTCCCGACTCTCCTGAGAAGTGTGCAACTGGGAGCAAGTCCTTTTGACTGTTCTTCCTCAGTTTGCCTTCACCAGCGGGAGAGAAACGGTGCTTTTGTGGCTGTGGAGGAGACGGTTAGACTCACTTAGTGCTCTTAAGGACCATTTTCTTCCACTGGGCAGAAGGCAGATGTTGCCGTTGGTGTTTCATGATCCTCACTTAAGTACAAGTGCTCTAGAAAAGCCCACCTGTAAGCAGAGTGCAGCGTTCCTGGTCTTCCATCTCATAGGTGAAACTTCTCCCGTGTCTCTGTCAGACGTGTCCAGGGATGAGTACTGTGGACTCCTTGGAGAGCTTGGCGTGCTGGGTTTTTTAAGTCAATAGTGCTGCGTGATGCACTACGGAAAACAGGATTTACCGAAAATCCTTGATGTGTAAACAAAAGCTTTTTTTTTTTTTTTTTTTAATGCACATGTGTGTTTTGAACTGATTTTATGGAAAAAAATAGTTTGTTGTCCCACCAGATTCCCTTATTGAACAATATTGGCATTAAATAAAAGAGCTGAATCATAGGGTGACTTCTTTATTTCTTCTTACTGGCTCTGGTTGTATGTGATCATGTGTCAACAGAGCATTCATTGGGTTAGTCATTTCTGGACCAGTGTAGGGTCACTTGGGATTCACAGGGCTAGGATTATACCCTCTCTTCACAGCAATGCCAATTGTAGGCCTTATACAGATGAGAGCACTGAGTGAGAAATAAAGTGCATGGTGGATGAAAGGCTTAACTGAATCGCTTTCAGCCCATTGTTAGTCCAGGGGAGCTTAGCGGGGATGAGAGGGCAGCAGCCCGCTTTGAAATTTGCTTGAACAAGTGAATAGGAGCTCCCCATAAAGCAGCGCGTGAAAGGAGCCTGCCTGTTTTTTCCTGCCGTAACAATAGCCCGCGCAGGCTGGGAGAGTTTGGGGAAGCTTGGCTGATTAAACTGCCCGCAGCTCCAGGTTGGGGGGTGGCGGGGGGCAAAGGGACGGCGGAGGTTGGAGGAATATTTCCTGCGGCAGAACCGGTCCCCCGGGCATCCCCGGAGCCACGCTCCGGCCGCGGGGCTGGGAGCAAGCGGGGGGCACGCCGGGATGTTGGGCAGTTTTGGAAATGGGAGAGGTAAATTGGCGGTTTTGGAGGCTGGGCTTAAAGTTAAGGCTGATGTAAAACTTCCCTTGCAGAGGCTGCCAAGATTGCAGTAAAACATTGGGGATTTTTTTTTCTTTTAAATTTTTTTTTGCTTTTCCTGGCACTTGGCTCTGCTGGTTGCTGAAGATGCTGCGAAGGTGTTTGGGGCACAAACCTGCGGTGCTTCCACAGGCTGAGCCCTGGTGCTCGTCTGCCTGCGAGCTTTTACTCCCCTTGAGCAGGGAACCTGGGTTTATTCTGTTTCATCAGTGCAAATGCAAATTAGTCCTTTTGGCTTATATTGGTATCAACTGAAGAGGAAAAACTTGTTCTGGAAAAGTCTGTCAGACGTAGCAGCAAAAAGCGAGAGTGTTTTTTTTTTTTTTAAAATAAATCGAAATCTGAACTGTGCTGGGATAAGCAGAGATCTCCAAATAATGCCCAATCTGCCTTTTTTTTTTTTAATATATATTATAGATACCAGGGATCAGTCTGTGTGTATATATTTTGTAATNTTTTTATTTGCTTATATCTTATTTATGGATTTACTTTGGACACAGGGGAATGCTGCTGAGCAAACTTCAAATATTACCTTATCTTACAAACCAGGCTTTTGATGTTGGCAAGATCAGAGGCTTGTTTCAGAGCCGTTGCCAAATGAAGATGGGAGTGAATGCATATGCGCATGAGTCTGATATTTCAAAGCAGCAGTAAAACTACATTCAGGTTAGGTCAGGCACATCTGAGTCAAAAGGCTAAGATAATTGGCTCAGCTTAAATGGCAGCTGACTGGGTAGAAGACTTCAAACTAGTGTTTCCCCCAGAAACAGATTGGCTTAGCCCCAGCCTGGTTAGCTGAAATGTTTATAATTAAACTCTACTATTTAGTGCCTAAACTCCGTAGCTCTTCAGCCGGCAGCTTTTAGTAGCCAAGAAGGTGAGTGCAAACATTGGCTGCTGGAGCAAGGGGAGAGGGGGCACCTGGAGAGCTGGGGTTAATCTTGTCCTGCCCCAAAACCTCTGGCCAAGCTCAGCCTTTTCGTTGCAAAGGCACTTTTTCTTGGCCTGGGGGTGTCTGCTTCAGCATCAGGGTTTTCCGTATCACTCCCCGTATCACTCGCTGCACTGAGCCTGGCTCCAGCTCTGTCCCTCTGTCCCTCCTGCAGCTGGGGATCACCCGTTGGTCACCCCTTCAACCATGGCGTTGTCCATTTTCCCCCTGTTTTAGACGTTTTGCCCTAGGTTTAGACAGCATTCATCAAAGCGACTGTAAAAGTCCCTCCCTGTTCCCCAGGCTGATTTTCCCAAGCTGTTCCGTAGCCTTCCCATCCCATTGAAACACTTTTTTTTTTTTAAAAAATATTTTTTTTTAATTCTTCATGTTGTTACAAGTTGTAAAACGCTCCTCACAAGGCAGGGCTGTAGAAGCAGGGAGCCGGAGGTTTGATGTGCAACTGGAGGAGTTTTAGGGGGAAGGAGCAGATTTTGGACCAACCTGAATGAGGGAAAATCTTAAATATAAGTGAGGAGCCATGCTGTTGGGCCAGCATTGCTTTTCCTCCTCCTTTTTGAGCCGCCCTGGCTGTGAATGGCGCGAGCCCCCGCTCCTGCTCCGTAGCCTGTCCCAGGACTGCCCCTTTGGCCGGAGATGGTCCCCCAGCGCTGGGATCTTGGGGACACCCTGCAAGGAGAGGTGCTCCCCGCTCGGTGGCCGCAGCAGAGGGGTTGAGGACAGCATCTCACGCTTGCAGAGCTGGAGGGAGGTTGGTGAGCACAGGAGGGCTGTGGGGCTCCCTGTTGTCCCTTGGTCATGTCCATGGGTGCCTCATGTTGAACACACAGACCTTCAGCTGCTTCCCTGCTCTTCCCTGTTTGGCCTCTTGGATTGCCATTTATAGAGGACACCTCCTCTTTAATTGAATATGTTAACGGGATTAGTCCCATATGTATTTATGCATGTAATGTGCTCGTGCTGGCATTTTTACTACCTTTAAAATTCCCGTTTTCCTTGCTATGCCCTATACTGAAGGTCTTCCCTAAGAGAGCCTTATCTCAATAAGCCTCAGTGAAGAAATACTTCTCTGAAGGTACAGCTGATTCAGTTTTCACCTTAGATTTGCTTTTCCCGCATCCTTCCCCAAAGCGAAGGCATGTTGCGTGTGCCCCAAGCCCTGTTGCCCCATGGGTTCATAGAGCAGAAACGCTTGGTGGCCACCAGTGGATGCTCTTGGTGGCCACGGCTGGTGTGTGCTGGGCTACTTCCCTGGAAAGTGCTCCAGAGCCCTGTGTTGTTCAGTAGGGACATTAGGACAACTAGCTCCTTTCACTTGTAACGCTCTTGGTTGACTGTGTCTAGAGGAGGCTGATGTTCATCCTGTGGCATCAAGGACTGTCTCTGTGGTCCCAGCATGCTCTCTTTTATTATGAAGATATTTCCAAGTTCATTAAGATGAAATTGCTCCGATCTTTCAGTCCAGGCTTTGCAGCTTAATCTTGCTCATTAAAACAATTTAATGGCAACTGAACGCTTTGGCCAAGACCTTCACAAAGGCCTGTGGTCACATGCTTCAAACCTTGAGCATGGAGCAATGGCACCTAATCATCCTTGTCAAGAGAAGGGACCTGGTGTCTTGGGGAAGGCGTTCCCTTGCACCTTGTCTCCGGCTGTGTGTCCAAAACATGTCGGTGTGTGCCCACCACCACCGTGGCCATGGGAGGTGGCACACAGGAACGCCATGCCGCGTTGGCTCCTCTGGCAGCAGCGTGGGGCCACCGCTGTCTGCTCGGCCGCCGCCGTTCCTCCTTGGGCAGGAGCTATTTTCTCCACTGAGGAGATGAGTCAGGTGTGGGGGCAGGTGGATGAAAGGGATGGGACCGGAGATCAAGGTTATTCAGCCAGTCTGAGGGAAGGGGTGGAATTAGACATTCAGGATCTCCAGGCATGCTCTTCCGGCTGTCCCTGCTCTCTGTAGAAGGCCCTTTAATCCTAACTGAGGTAATTTTTTGCGTGGCCAGATGAAAACACTCCACGTTGCCTCGAGCAGGCTGTGCAGGGGGCTGTTCCCACTGGTGCTCCTCACCTGGTCTCTTCTCATGGCTTCCTGGCCATGAGCTGGCGTGGCCGAGGGGAGCAATGTGGTGCCCGGAGGTGATGGCCCGTCTTTGCTCGTGGTTCGTGGTGGCCTGCCTGTGCCAGCCAGCCTCAGGGCAGGAGGGACATTCCAGATCTTAAGTAGGGCTGGAGATAGGGACCAGCCTTTTGGTGGCCATCCATCTTCAGCCTCTTCCTTCTTGTTTCCTCTCTGCCAATGCTCTATGGGGTGTTTTGGAGGTTGAGGAAAGTTGCGGTCTTAAGAGAGCGTAATTCAGTGGTGAAAATCAACAGAAAGAAAGGGCAGAAGCAGAAACCTAGCATTGGAAGGGCCTTTCTGTAAGATGCCTCGGAAGTGAAGCTGATGGGATCTTTGGGCGTCTTCCCGTGTGGAGTTGCCTTCAGCTTGCTTTTCAGCTTTTGCTTAATTACTGCACATCCATGTAGATGCTGTCACATGCACTTCCCAAGCCGCCAGATGTTTGAGGCTTCATGTGACGTCCAGAGGGCTCAGCACCTCTAGGAATGTTCACTTTTGGCGTGGCTGGGTGGTTTCAGAGGTGGTGGAGAAGCGTCTTGGTTAGAGCATGGGGAGAGCCCTGACTGACGGTGACCTCTCTTCCGTGTGCAGAGATGGGATCCCCCCGTACAGAATTGGGAGCAAGAAGCAGCTCCAGCGGGAAATGCATCGGAGCGTCAAGGCCAACGGTCAAGTTTCTCTACCTCATTTTCCGGTAAGTTCAGGTGGGAGCTGCAGGATCTGGGTTGGCCATGGGAAATGCTGGGACTGGGAATGGGCACAGATGGAGGGAAGGGAGCAGGAGGGGAGAGCGTTTCCGTCCCTACGTGGTGCCAGAGAAGAGATGCTGGCAGGAGCCATGTCCTCTCAGCATCCTTGTGAAGACCTGCTTGTGCACAGTCCCGCTTTGGTCCTTCCCTGACAACCAGGTGCTAATTAGGGCTTTTCAGTGCCACTGGAGTTTTCCTCCTGATCTAAATCCGAGCAGTGATGCCCCTGTTGGGTATAGTAGGAGCATTGGCTCTGGCCACCACCCTGACACCTCTGCCGGTGCCGAGCAGAGCAGGGCTTGGCCTCATGCGCATCGCCGGTGGCCTTCAAAAGCACATCGCCTGTAAGCTGGTGGGAAGCAGGATCTCCTAAAAGAGAGACATTTGCAGCAGATACGTGCCTTGCTTTGAGGGGATCCAATTCGCGATGTTGCCGTGCTCTTGAAAATTAACTCGCTGACTTGCTAATTCAGTTGACTTGCAGGCTCCCGATTCCTGCAGTGAATAAACTGTTTACACAGACAAGTATAAACTTATCTTGTCTTGAGATTAATATGCTAAAATTCCTCTTTCTGCTGTCTTAAGCAGCAAGAAATCATAGATGATATTTCTGGTGGAGGGTGGGGGTGGTTTATGTGGTTTTTCTTTTTGGTATTTTTTTTCCCCTTCCTCCATAAAGAAAGTTCTATAGCCTGAGCTTGTAAATTAGATTATTTTGTCCCAGGGCGTGCAAATCGACTTTCTCTGTAAGGCAGTGCTTTGATCAGGGACTGAATAGAGCCAGCTTGTGTAAGAGTGACAATTTCCAGCAGAGTGGCCTTTTTCTACCCTCACATCATTTCTGGAGCTAAGTGGTTGCCGGAGAGAGGCCCCACCTCATCTGGTGGGTAGTATGTGAAAGAGTTGGCAGTTCAGCTTTCTGCTTTTGGGGCGGGGGGGGGCGGGAAGAGAGAGGGAGAGTGGGGGGGANGGGGAAGGGGAGGGGGAGGGGGGGGGTGGGGAGGGGGGTGGGGCGGGGTGGCAGGAGGGAGGGCAGAGTTAGGTGGGTGGTTTCTTTTTCCTCTCTCTTTTTTTTTTCCCCTCCCCTTTTCCTGCCATGTTTGCTTCTCTTGGCAGAAATTCGCGTTTTGCCTTTTTATATTCTGCACTCGATTTGGAGATGTTCCCTTTTTCCCTTGATAGATCTGCTTGAGGCAGCCAAGCTCAGCAGTGTAGCACCGCTAGCCTGCAGCAGCTTTCTTCATTTTCTGTACAAAGAGATGGAGGGGGGGGGAAGAGATCTAGGACACTGTTGAGACAACACTACCTCAAAGGTGCCCAGTGTGTAGCCAGGAAATAAATTACCAGCACTTCTCTGATCTGCAACCGTTTGACTTCTTTTTTTTTTTTTTCCTTTATTTTTTTTTTTCTCCTTTCCCTTTTTCTCCCCCATCTTATTTTTTTTAATTTCCAACTCCTTTCTGTTTATGCTCACTTTATTCCTTGAGTTAAAGTCTCTCCCTCCCACCTCAGAGGTTTTTTTTTTTTTATTTTTTTTTTGATGTTTGACAACAGTCTTTGAAGATTTTCTACTTCAGAGTAGCTACTGATGGGCTGGTTGTACTACANTCTTCAACCGTTTTGCTTTTTTTTTTTTTTTTTCCTTTATTTTTTTTTTTCTCCTTTCCCTTTTTCTCCCCCATCTTATTTTTTTTAATTTCCAACTCCTTTCTGTTTATGCTCACTTTATTCCTTGAGTTAAAGTCTCTCCCTCCCACCTCAGAGGTTTTTTTTTTTTTATTTTTTTTTTGATGTTTGACAACAGTCTTTGAAGATTTTCTACTTCAGAGTAGCTACTGATGGGCTGGTTGTACTACAGAGAGAACAAGCGGGGTTCCTCAGAGTGCGACCAACTGCTCCTGCCGAAGGCAAACGCTGGTGGGGAGGATGTCACTCCATGAGGCCACAGCACTAGCTCATAAAAATCCAGAGCAGACCATGCCTAGTTGCGGTTGTCTTTTCATCCAAACATGGAGACACAACAAGCGTAGCGGGGCCGGCGATGCCGCTCCGGCTAAGCGCCCGCGCCCCGTGCTGCCTGCTAAACATGCCTTGTGCCTTCTGTCCCCGCTCCTTGTAGAGGACCCACCGTCTTCCCAAGGAGATGACCCCGGTGGAGCCAGCTGCCTTCGCCGCCGAGCTCATTTCCCGGCTGGAGAAGCTGAAGCAGGAGCAGGAAACCATGGACAGTCTGGAGGAGAGGCTGCAGCAAATCAAGGAGGTAGGAGGATTAACCCTCCCGGGGCCGGGCAGAGCTCGCTGCTTGCCGCCTGGCTGGGAGGGGGGGGTGTGTGTGGGAAGGGGCCGTATCCTGCCCACGGGGAGGAACGTGTTTCAATCGCCTGGCGGTTCGCGAGCCCGCGGGGGGTACGTCCTCGCCAGCTCCCCGTCCCCTTGCATTCATTTCTCGCCATGGCTTGGCCGGCAGGACGAGGAGAAGGAGGGCTCGGAGCTCCCCACCAGCCTGCAGAGCAGTCGGGAGATGGCGAACCCCCAGCACCCGCAGCACCCGCTCTCGCTCCTGCCCTCCGGCAGCTACGAGGAGGACCCCCAGGCCATCCTGGACGAGCATCTCTCCCGTGTGCTGAAGACCCCCGGCTGCCAGTCGCCCGGCATGGGCCGGCACAGCCCCCGCTCCCGCTCCCCCGACCGCCTGCCAACGGGCAAGCTGCAGCCCGGCGTGGCCTCGCCGGCCACCTGCGCCTTGGTGGGCAAGGGCTTCATCACCAAGCAGACCACCAAGCACGTCCACCACCACTACATCCACCACCACACCGTGCCCAAGACGAAGGAGCAGATCGAAGCGGAGGCGGCTCAGCGGGTGCAGTGCTGCTGCCCGGCGGGCGGCGACTACTACTGCTACCCCAAGTGCAAGGGCCACCCAAAAAGCACAGACCCCCCGCTCCCGCCGCTGGAGCCCTTCGGGTAAGTCGCCATCCATCCCCATTGCCCCCGCCCCAAACCCTCACCCCGGCGTCCCCCCACGAGGGGGCTGACGGGGACGACCCCGCGGCGGCGCAGGGGGCTGACAGTGGGCTCCTGTCCCCTTCTCGCCACCAGCAGGACGGGGACGATGCCGAAGAGGCCGGGCAGAGGAGTGGAGAGCGTCGCCCTGCCGGCCGGAGACGGGGGGCTGCCCGGCCCCGGCGGGGTGCAGCTACCGGGGGGCGAAGCGGACCGGGCACAGAACGTCTGGCAGTGGATGCTGGAGAGCGAGAGACAAAATAAGCACAAGCCCCATAGGTAAATACGCAGCTGTCTACAGCAATATCGCTCCCGGTAAATATTTATATATTACATGGGCTGTCTATTTTTACAATCGCTAAAAACAAATGAGACTCTTTGCTCCTCCGGTTTAATATAAAAGCTGTTCCGCAGAACCAGAAAAACCACAAAAATGTCATGTTTTTGGCAATAAACCTCCTTTCATGTTATGACAGACTTTTGAGAGGGAGCGAGCAGAATAGGAGCTGCTATTAAAGTCATATTTTCCAGCTTTTCTAACCCAACTTCTTCCCCTCCCCAAGCACACAGAGCACAAAGAAGGCCTACAGCTCCGACTTCGCCAAGGGGGCCCCCAGCCGCCACCACCCGTGGGGGACCGGCAGCCACCCACGCGGGGTGCAGCCCGCCCACCCCTTCGTCCAGGACCCCGCCATGCCCCCGCTCACCCCACCCAACACCCTGGCGCAGCTGGAGGAAGCGTGCCGCCGGCTCGCCGAGGTCTCCAAGCCGCAGAAGCAACGGTAACGGTGGTGGGAGGGATGGTCCTGGTCCCATGGCGGGGTCTGGGGGGCGGCAGGGCTGGGAGAGGTTTGCTGGGGGCCGGTTGAGCTCACCTTCAGCCGGCGCCGGGGCTGACGGCGGGCAAGGCGGTGGGAGAACGGGGAGGGGGTCCTCCCCGTCTAGGTAGAGGGTCAGCCATGGGGTCCGTGGGGACGCGTGATGGCATGGCTTGGCGGAGCCCCAAGGATGAGCCTCCTTGTTCCAACCCCACCCTACCCCGGCACAAATAGTTTGAATCCTAGGCTATTACTTCCACTCTTTTGATGGCTGTAATTTGCCCATTTTTCCTCTGGGACGGACTCCAGCTACATACCAAGTGGAGAATTGGACTGGTTATCGTTCATTTGGGTATGGAAGGATAAATTAGCCCACAGCATTTTTAATTCTTCCTTTGATTGTTTACAACATGTGAGGGTTGATACAAAGAGCAAACTTAACGACCCACAGGAGACTTCAATTAAGAAGACTGTATTTCAGCCATTTTTTTTAAAAGTTGGGTTTTTTTCTTTCTCTCTCTTTTTTTTTTTTNCTCCACTTCAGATGTTCAACCTCAAATCAGCAGAGGGATCGAAACCACTCCGCTGCCGTTCAGGGGGGAAACTCCCCTTTCTGCAATGCAAGTCTAACGACAGAAGAGTGAGTATTGCACGCGCAGAAAAGGATTGGGAAATACGTATATAGCATAATTATATTTTCATTAAATGGATTGTGCTTTGAAAAGAGAGGAAATTCTTGTATCTGAAATTCCGTCTTTCAAACATTCTTCTTAAAGAAAGAACAAAACATTTTCAAATCTTGTCTCTGGCTCTTTTTAACTTGCATTCCTGTAAAGTGGACAAAGATTGGATTAGTCTAATTACAGGATGGTTCTTTTAACAAGAAATCTGCTACAGAGAGGTCTAAAATGGCCTAAATAATTAAAGTTTTCTTTCTTACCCTCTTCATCTTAAGCAACGAGTAATGTTTGAAGTCCAGACTGAGCCACCTGACTAGAGCCTTTCATTTTTAATTGGTTGACCTTAAGTCCACCAGCTGTCTTTGCTAGCAGCTTTTTTTCTGAAGCCACTCTACAAAGACTTAGAACAAATTAGGAAGACTAAATTACTGCGGACTAACACTTTGTGACCTTTTGACATGCCAAGTGTACATTGCCTCAGAAGCAGTTGTAGATTTGGCTGCATGCTACTCACTAGAGCGTTGCCATTTTGCTGGGTAATATTGTTTTAATTATTCTTTAAGAAGGGTTTCAGAGTGCAGATGACAAGATCCAGTTAATTTTGTCCTCACCGGGGGGAAATAAGATTACCTGTGCGCTTCAGGTGCAGGATCTGGCGGTGGTTTTGCTTTGTTAGCTGTTGGTGGTTGCAGGTGGTTTTGTGCGTGAGAGGAAAGTTTGGCAGATGCTTTGGATGGAGGCGGATGAAATGAGCCTTTTAAAACCCGAGGTGTTCAACACTGGGGCTGGTTGGGTAGAGAGTGGCCCACGGTGAGCCCTGCGCACGCTCACCTGGCCCGTGGTCCCGCTCCGCTGCCTCCGGCGAGCGGCTAAAACCTCCATCCCTCAGTTTTTCCCATCCGTAAGATGGGATGAGGTCTCTGCTGCCGGTGGCCGGGCGCTTGGCGAGGCCGCCATTCCCACCGTCCCGGCGAACAGGAGCTGTTGCCGGATCCCGCGGAAGGGCCCTGCAAACACAGCGTGACCAATTCGTGGCGAGTACAGGAATATCTGACTTTTTGGGTCACACCCAGGATATTTCTGACCGGCGTTACGTGTGGCGGAAACGTGGCTGGGTTGAGCGCAGGGAAACGGCTTGTTCTCAAATGGAAAAATAGAGGGTTTTGTGTGTGTGTGTGTTTTCTGTTTTTCAGTCACAAAGAGCCAAAGAAACTGCCAGTTGTTCACACCTCTCAGTCGAGTGAGTTGGTTGTCACCTATTTTTTTTGCGGAGAAGAAATTCCCTACAGGAGGATGTTAAAGGCCCAGAGCCTGACACTTGGGCACTTTAAAGAACAGCTGAGCAAAAAGGGAAATTACAGGTAAGAACCTGTGATGTGTTTGTTCTTTAGGATATTCTAATAAGTCAAAAGAATAAGCAGGTATTTTGCAGGTCTGCCTGCAATAACACGTTTACCTCGTGTTTCAGAGGCTGTAGGTCTTCTTAGGCTCTTCCCACTCAAACCAGGAGCCACTTGGAGGTGGAGAAAGGGGTGCTGAGCTGCAGCGTGGCTGCGGGGCCACCTCCTCTCCATCTCCCTCCCCAGCCTCCTCCCCCAGTTGCATAAGGATGCGGGCTGGCAGGCTTCGTGCTCCAACCCTTGTCCAAACAGCTTGAATACAGGGAAAAGCTGGGATGGCCTCGCGGCAAAGGCATGGGGCGGTGGGGTTCAGTTTCCAAACTGGGGTCAGTATTCATCTTGGTGCTGGTCTCCTCCTTTGCTTACTCATTTAATTTTTTAATTTTTATAATTGTTTTAAATTTTTTTCTTTTTTTTTTTTTNATGGCCATAAATGCGGTCAGTGAAAGGTTGGGATGTTGCGTCTGAGGGGATGCTTAGCTGAGAAGCAGGGAGCTCACTTTTCTCTTCATTAGGGAAAAAACTTCTGCCCCGCAGGGAAAGCTCCACCAGCGATACCGAGTTCCTCCTCAGAAATGCCAACAAACCTTGCCTGTCTGGTTTCCAGGGCCCAGCTCCCAGTTTAACCAGTTTGCTGCTTCCCCCGCTCTTCTAGTTCCCATGGCACTAGCTTCACATTGGCTATTTTTGCTGCACTTTCCCAGTGGATCTGGGTGCTGGTGAGATCATCTGTTGGCCACTTCTGCAGGGTGAGCGGGGAGAGGGATGCTCCAACTTTAAGTTTTGAATTTGCGCTGAATTTGGTGCTTCTTCAGAGAGCCAGAAGGCTTGCCCTGGAACTGGCAGCCTCTGATTTAAGCTCCAGACCATCATTTGGGTTTGGTAGGAGGACTTTCCCAGCTGGTACTCCCAACCCTGCCATTGGAAGGTCCACCTATGCAGATGGGAGGTGGGTCACGCAAGGGTGCTTGTGGGCTGGGGGATGCTGAACTGGAGTTTGTGGCTGTTGCAGAGTGGGGCTGGAACACGGCCAATCCGGCCCCAAAAACCATCTTTGCAGCCCACCCAGCTGCCATCAGATGGCAGCAACCTGCAAGTACACCCAACCTGGCCAACCTCCAGGAGAGGTCCTTGGGCTTCTTGCACCATTGGCGCCATTTTCCAGCCCTTGAAGCCCCTCCTGTCCCACCACGCTCCTCCTCCGGCTGGTGCCGCCTCACTCCCCAGTTGCAGCCCAGTTTCCCTCACTTCATCACTGGTCTGCCACTGCTCTGATGGCTGTGTAGTCCCACCCCCTTCCTGAAAAAAACCCACCTTTTTTTGGTTGGTTGGTTGGTTGGTTTTTGTGCCCTTTTTGTGCGATGCCCGAGTGCGGGAGTCAGCTCCTAAAACCTCTGTGGCCTGAAAGTCCCTCCAGGTGCAATTATTTGTGCCTTGTCAGACTGTAATTACTTTGGAAAATGTTTTTAAGTGACTGACAAGGATGAAACAACGTTTTGCTTAGATCTCACCCCTTTACACCTGGGTAAAGACAATACAGAAATTTATAAAAGGAACTTGGGTACGTGCCCAGTATTTTATCTTGCACAGACACAAGGTGAAACTAATTACACAAATGTGTGTACCTCCAGGGAATCATTTTGATCTAAGCTTTGACTTTTGGCTGGACTTTGAGTGAAACTGCAGGTGACCTTCAGGGAAGAGGTCCGCAGTGCCCGGAGTAGCATGTGTGTTATGGGGAGGCACTAACTAGGCTGCTTTGGTCACATCTGGCATTGATTTCTTTTTAAGGCACATTTAATAAGCATGTCTTTGAAGCCCTTGCCTTTCATTTAATGCACAAAGACATGCAGAAATGCTCCGCTCTCCAAATTCTTTATTGATTGGATCAGTTTGCGAGGCGGGTACCTGGGGCTCCCGCGATGCCAGAGCCGTGCGGCTGGCCCTGCCGTGGGGCAGCCGCCGGGGAAATCGCCGCTTTGCTTCCCCCCCCCCCAAAAAAAAAAAAAAGAAGGAATTAAGCAGTGATTTAATACTGATGGCGTTAACAAAAAACAAACATACACGCACAAAAAAACTGGGTGGTGTCGGGTAATCTGAAGATGGCAGCGGTTCAAAACAGAGCTGTAACGCCAGGCCTGCTCGCCTCGATTGGTGCCAGATGTCCCAAAAAATTTTTAAAAAAAGAAAAAAAAGAGAGCAAAGCTTGCCACATAAAATATGTTTCAATGGAAAGCCCATTTCTGAGCAAATAAGAGCAGAGTGACTTGTTTGAAGATGTTGTAGGGGAGGATTTTATTATTTTTTTTGCTTGGCCTCCTCTTTTTTTTGCTTTTTTCCCCCCTTTTTTCTGGGTGAAATAAGGTTGTAATTATGTAAAAGGTCATAGCGTGTTTTCTCAAATAAAAATTTTGTAAACACAGCCAGCACTTGGGCTTGTGGAGGAAGTTATTGGGAAGAGCGGCTGTTATCTGGAGAGGGGCGGAGAATGGGAAAGGGAAGAGAAAGTTCTTTGTAATTCATTCAAACTTTCCTTGGGTTTTTTTGGTTTTGTTTCAAGGCTGCTGGCCTGGGGAATTGTGGCCTTGACCTGCAGCGGGAACGTTGGTGGGAGTTGGGCCATTGACTTCAATGAGCGCAGGCTCTGAAGGACTTAAATCAGATGTTTTTCCTTGCTGAGCCATTAAAGACGCAACATGTGTCAATTCAGCTTGGAGTGACTTTACAAAAATAAATCCTAATCGTACCTTGGCTAAATGGAGCTGGTTTCATCTCTTGGACTAAAAAGCCAGCTTTTATCCCCTACCAAAATAATTTTAACGTACCCTAAAAAATAAATAGATATGCAAGCCGTTGTTACTGAGTATTTTAAAAATGTCTAATGGAATGGTCACTGAAAAAAAAAAAATCAAACAAATTCTAAGACTTTGCCATGGCTGTTTCAGTTTTAGTAGTAAAAGTGAGTCTAATCTGCTGTCCTTTCCCATCCTAAAAAAATAATAATTGCAAACCCCTTTCCCCTAACAAACAGCTGCCAACCCCGGTTGTCTGGAAACTACAGGGGAGGGCTGTGGGAGGGGTTAATTTATTTTTTTTTTTATATCCATTTTTTCTTTGTAAGCCATCGGATGGAGGTTTTTCCGTCCCTGGCGATCAGATAGCAAAGCCCTTTTCCGAGGGAGCAGGCATGTCCGAGGAGGTGTGCGGCGGCAGACGGACAGGCTCCCTAAATGCTACCCCTCTGAATGGAAGCCCTTCATTTGTGCATATGCAATTAAGCAGCCTTAGAAGGAAGAAAGCTCCAAACGGGATAAAAGGAACCTTTAATCAAGAAGCTGAACGGTCTAATTCAGGATAATAGAGGGGTCCTTACTGTTTGACACGGGAGGGGTGGGGGTGCGTTTTGTCTCGGGGAGCGTTGGCTTCGTGATCCCGGGACCCAGAGCCAAAGAGCAGGAATGCAGGACGCTGCTGCTTGACCTCCCGGTGTCACATCCCGCAGGCTGGAGCGGGGCTGCTCCGCGCCTCCCGACTGCTGGGAAGCGTCGGGGAAACAAACGCCGGAGTTTCTGTCACTTCAAATGGATACGTGGATTGGGTGTTCCGAATGCGCGGCTCCCGGGTTGGGGTTTTTTTGGGTACGTGTACCACGGAGTTTCAGCTTTTGCCTTGCAGGAAGCTGGGATGGTTTTCTTCTAAGCCATCCGTACGCCTGAAAAGCCTCTCCTTTTAATAACAGTTGCTAATTTTAATGTTGGGCTTCAGCTTTGAAACAAGAAAACACATGAAAGAAAGAAGGTGGGGAGAGAGAGAGGAACCTTAAGAATGCTTTGCTTTGAAATTCTATTTATTTATTTTTTAAATAAGATATTTGACCAGAAATCACTGCGCTTTCTGCTTTTTCTTTACGGCTGAGGATATCCACTGCCAACACGTGTCATCATTTACTCGCTGTAGGAGCTGCTGTCATGGCCCTGCTCTCTCTGTCCCATCACCCTCCCTGCAGCCCCGGGGATGCTCTCAGGTTGCTGGACCGGAGCATCCCTGAGGTTTTTCCAGGCGGAGGAGTATCCTCGGAGGGAGAGATTGGAAATGTTGTGGTTAAAAGGACTGGCAAAGCATCCTTTGCTTTACCTTTTGATTTTTAACTGTGTTTTAATTCTCCTTACCACAGATACTACTTCAAAAAAGCAAGCGACGAGTTTGACTGCGGTGCGGTGTTTGAAGAGATTTGGGAAGATGAAACCATCCTGCCGATGTACGAAGGAAGGATTCTTGGGAAAGTAGAAAGGATCGATTGATGGCATCTGTGTTTCTTAAGAAAAGTTAAGCTAGAAAAGTCTTTGGACACACAATAGTAGTGATGACAAGGAAAAAAAAAAAAACAAAACTCTGAAGGAAAGTTTTGAACCAATGAAGAAAAAAAGTGAAGTCTATGAAGACTTTGCTGAATTAGCCTTAGAGGAAAAAAAATGGCATTTATTATTCATGAGTTGGGTACTGAGATGATAAAACCCCTGAACTATTTATTAAAAACATGACCACTGTTGGCTATTGGAGATGCAGACCGTGTTTGAGAGACTTCCATACATAATATATGATTTCCTGGGGATCTGAAATCTATGGACTAAGAGAAACTGTGTATAGCTTACCTTAACAGTAATCCTTATTGATATTTATTGAACAGTCTGTTTTCCCTTAAGTCCAGTTTTTGGATATGCTGCTTTAACAATGGAGAAGAGAGGGGCTGGGAAGTGGGGTGATGGGAGGAAGGATTATTTTATTTTTTTATATTGTTCCCACTATCTAAAATTTAGGAGTTTGGCTACGAGTGCATTCGTGATTTTTTTAAAATTTTTTTTTTTTTTAAGGGGGAGGAGGGAAAAAGTGACGTTGTGCCCAGTATTTCTCCGAGTGAAGATAAAACTTCTCGAAAGAAATAATAATAGTAATAATAATAATAAAAGTCAAAATAAAAATACTGTCCTACCATTCATCTAGAGACCGGTGCATTTTAATCTATGCTGCTCTAAGTTGAAATAAAGGTCTTAAGCGTTAAATAATGTTAGATGCAATATAACAATAGCGACTTGCTACTTTGTCCATGGATTTCTGCGGGGTGAGGCTTTTGCTTAGCTGCTGCCAGGGGCGAGGGCGCCGTGTCCGGTGCCTCTCTCGGTGGAGGCGAGGCAGAGCGGAACCCTGAGCCCGGGAGAGCTGTAGAAGGAGCCATCCCCGTCCCGTTTCTGTACTTAGCACACCAAAAGGACACGTTGCGAAAGCCAGGTTTTAAAAAAAAAAACACCCAACCGTATGTNCGTATGGTGAAAATATTAATACACTATCTCTAGTGTTTTTAAAATTTAATCAGTACAGTACCTGTGCCTGCATGGTGTTACGAGACCATGCGTCGCCCTATATTCAGGGTTCAAGCTTTCCCTTGTTTGTTTAAGGGGTTTATGTATAAATATATTTTATGCCTTTTATTACAAGTCCTGTACTCATGACTTTTGCCATGGCATTTTGTTCTACTTATACTGTAAATTATGCATTATAAAGAGTTTCATTTAAAAAAAAAAAATTACTNCAACTTCTCTTTCAGTGACGTGTAACTACGATGGGGCGTTATTTCCAGATCGGTGTGGAGCGCATGATTCGTTGTGTGGTGGGTTTTTGGGTTGGGTTGTGGTTGTTTTGGTGGTTTGTCGTGGTTGTTATTTTTGTTGTTTCTTTTTTTTTTTTTTTTTTTTCTTTTCCTTCCAATGTTGCCCTTCTTTAATGTGTCATCTTCCCTGATTCCTTTGCTGTAACTGGTACCAAAGAGAATTGTCTGTGATATTTAGCGAGGCCCCTAGGATTCAGACTTTTTTTCCAAAGTCTCTGTGCTAGACCTGGGGTGCNCTTGGTACAATAATTATTGTAATTAAGAGATGTAGCCTTTATTAAAATTTTATATTTTTCAAATTAATATTGTCTGACTTTTTTTTTTTTGTTGTTTGCTTGTTTTTTTGTTTTTCCACCCTTAATGCCGTAAAAGGTTTCTTCTCACGTATGGTGGTAGCTGGAAACAGTAGCTGAACCTTGTCCTGCCTTGTTTCCAGCTGTTCCTGCTGGGAAGCGGTTTCAGCTCAAGTAGGCAAGGCAAAGGCTGGGGCTGCACATCAGGGCGGTGGTTAAACCACTTCCAGCTCCTTCAGGGAAATTTAGCGTCATCCAACTGCGCCGCCCAGCCCACCTCGGGGGGCAGAGACCTGATGGGGGGCTGGTGGAGGAGCCGGGACCTTCTCTTGCTCCGGCGCCAGGGAGGGCTGGTCCAAGGGGTGGACATGGTGGGCGCAGGGCTGGAGCGCTGCGAAGCCAGGGCACGTCGGGGGGCTGCTCCGTCGGCGACGGGGGGCAGTCGCAGCCCTGCGCAGGTGCGATGGAGCTGGGGGGGCTCATCCGCATCACCTGCCGGAGCGAAACCCGGCTTCGTGATGCCCTGGCCAAGGCGGGAGGGACTGGGGAGGGATTTGATGGGAGCAGCGGAGCAGGACAAACGCCAGGGAGCTCCTGCCCGCGCCGTCCCTCTCACCCGTACTTGTGGTACAAAACCTATTTTATAGCTGAACGAGCTTAATTTGTTCCTGGGGGAAGCTGCCCATACCAGGGATGGATTTGTCTCCCAGCTGTCGCCCAGACCTTCCCTGGCTCAAGCAAGTAACCCTGGGAAAGCAATTGTGGAAACGCTTTTGGTCTGACCTGTTGGTAACCAAAGCCAGCCTCTTTTCTTCTGCTAGACCAATGGCACCGACTAGGTTTTTTGGGTTCCCCCCCCCCCCTTTCTCCACCCTATTTTTTTCTATGAGGTTTTAAATTATCTGGGTTATTTTGTGTGTATGAGAAGACTTCATTTAAAACATCAGTGAAACTTCTCTCAAAGGGCTGAACTTCACACCGAGTACACAGAGCTCAGAACTGAATCCTGCAGTTCAAGGGAGCTGCAGGCAGTTTTACACATTTAAATGGCTGGTGCCTTGTTTTAAAAAAACCATCTGAAGTTCATGGGGTTCATCTTAATTGATAAGCTGGACATAACGGATGGGTGTAGGGAGACTTCAACAACATAGGGGAAGAAAGATGGATTTTTTTTTTTCTCCCCCCCCCCTCTCCCTTTTTTTAGTCTACCATCAAAGGTTGGGAACTTAGCACTACATCGTAGTATTATTTTTCTTCTGCTATTAAAATGAATCACACTGTGCCTAATTCTTCTTGGGAAGATGAATGTGTTTGAGGCAGCTTGAAGCCATTCAGTGCCTCACAAGCCTTTGCATCTTTCTATCAATGTTCCAAAATACTCACCTCTGTTTTTTGGATGTCTGTAGAAACAAAATATAAAATGGCTTCAAATACATGGCAGGCTGTTTAGCAGAGATGAAAGGGTATTTGAATAGTCTTTTAAAAATGAATGAAAAGTGAATACTCTCTTCTGTTTCAATTATAAGTGGGACATGGAGCTCGTTAGACACAACCTTAATATGTGACACTCTGAAAATGTTCACCTACCTTCAGCGTTTCAGAAACATTTTGTTTTTTAGCTTGTCTCGGGATAAAGATCGTGATTACAGGTCTGGCTTGTCAGCTGCTAAATGGAGAGGCAGCGTGGGAAAGTTCTACTGTTACAGCTTAAAAAGTGTAACATCCAACCAATTATATTTTTTTTAACTGGTACAGAAGGTGGGGTGGGAGCAAGAACCTTATTTCTGAGTCAAGTAGATTTTTTAAGTTTAGCTTAAGTTTATCAGGTTTAATGAAAGCTGTGGCAACTCACGCTGGAAAAAATAGTGCCTGCAGAGCTGCCTGCAGCCTTACGGTACCTGTGAAGATGTCCCGGCTTGGATCCTTCCAGAGGAGGGACCCAAAATGTCCCAGTTTGGATCCTTCCAGAGGAGAGCCCTGCAAAAGCAAACATGAGCAGCCCTTGAGCTCTGCGGGAAGGACAGCATGAGCGAGCCCTAACCTCTCCACACGCTTAAATCACACTAATAATTAACACTTGGAGCCCTTCTCATCCTCAGAGCGTGCTGGAAACATCCTTTAAGGCACATGACACCCATGGAGGTAGGCAAACCTGCCCACGTCTGACCATCGCGCGGTGGGCAAGTGGCGGCGTGGACAGGGCAAGCGGTGGCCGGGCGAGCTTCAGAGCTGGGTGTCTGCTCTGCAGGCTGGGTCACGGTCCAACAAAAACACCAGCCCTGGTTGCTGCACAACTGAAACGCGTTGACGGACCTTTAACGGTCCTTGGGAGCATTTGGGCCACAGAGCCGGGAGGGAGCAGCAGGCTGGGAATCACAGTCATCCATCGCCTAGAGGCTTTTTTTTGTGAAAAACCCCCGACTTTCCCAAGCGTTTCGCAGCTGGGATTTATTGGGGGTGTGTGGAGACCAGCAGTGGTCTTGCTCGGTCCCAAAGAACGGCTTGAAGCTGTGGGGAGTGAGGCTGAGCAGCCGTGAGGGGAGTTCTCCTCTCTGAGATGAGTGGTGGCAAGGAGCCTGGAAACAGGCATTTTTCTTCCCTTGGCAAAAAATTGGCTGTATTTGGATGTAAAATGCATCCCAGCCCCTGCTCACAGACAGGTAGGTCACAGCAGACACGAGTGACATATTTTGCTCTTCTCGCTCTACACTGACCGTTTGCCATTGCTGGGCTCAAAGGGTGCAAAATGTCCCAGTTAGCATTCAAAAAATATAGGAAGCTGTCCCCAAAACCATGAGCTTAGAATTAAAAAAAAAATTTAAAAATTACCAACCCCCTCTCGTCATAATTTCCGCCTCTGATTTTTCAATTCCCAGTGTTCGGTGTGAGAGCAGGAGGCAATTACGGTGTCAGTGCCAGAAACCAGTGGGGACCGAGGGTCCTGACTCACGTGTGCCGGCACATCCTCGTGTCTGCTCAGCAATTGGAAGAGGTTTGTGCCTTGGGAAACGGTGCTCCAGCCCCACAGCAAGGCGGACGAGCGTCCCTGACATGTGAACCTACATCCAACGGTGGTCTCAACTGGTAAAACCAACCCAGACCTCCGAAACTGCATCCCCCCCACTGGAAGCAAGGGGTGGAGGAGGGATGCTGGCCACTTCCCGTGGCACTGAGGACCATCGACAGTGGAGATGGGGACCAGGCAGCAATAATTTGGGGATCCTTCCTCAAGGAAACCAGTGCACAGCCTACGGGACCTGCCACCATCCCGCAGCCCCTCTG
>VZSF01001078.1:264206-343950 GCA_013398295.1 Chionis minor
TTCTCTTTCATATTCAGCATGGTTCTGTGGTTTTTTTACAGTCATGACACCTGAATTTACCGATATTTGTGAGTGATTTGGGAGGATCCCAGGGACAGAGAAGGTGAAGTATGAGGCATGTTCCAGGAGAGCCAGCATGGAGAGCAGTGTGGCTCTAGGTCGTGTCTCTGTCAGCCACCTCATAAACCAACGGCAGAGGAGAGTGAGATGCATCTGGGAACTTGAAGGAGGAGAGAGCACAGTGATTACAACTGTTCTTATGCTGAAGTCACCATTTACCTCTGTTAATCTAGAGAGGCTATTAGGGTGGCTGAGGAAAGTGAGGTGCTAGAGGCTGCACTGGAAATCTAGTTCCATCCAACCAACTCTTTCCCTTTGGAGAGACCTAATCAATGCCAAATCATCCCCATATAAAATCCTTTAACATATGCAATCTTCTTAACTTACAAACTCAATTTTTCTCCCTATCTTGTCCTTTTAATTTAATTTCGCTTGTGCTGCTGTGTATTTCTATTCTAAGTTCTTAAGTAAGAACTTCTTATGTGTCTGTCTTGGTAGTGTTTACTGCTACTACTAATAATTAAGATTTTGTTATTATTATTATTATTATTTTATTTTTTAAAAGAAAACAGAAAGACCCTCTGGGAATTCTGGCTTTCAACATGTGTCTTGGGCCCTGCAGGAGTCTGGAACATCTCTGAACCCTACAGTTCGTCCTGCTTTGAAACAACCGCCTCGTCATTCCCAATGCACGTCGCCAGCGCTGCCTCCTCATCTGCAGTCGCAGCACTCCCGGCTCCCTGCTCCCGCTCCCGCTGCCGTGGCAGCTCTCCTCGCCTTCCCCTTCTTCTCGCCTTCCCCTTCTTCTCGCCTTCTGCCGTGCCAGCTCAAAGCGAGCTCTCATCCCCCCCAAAAGCCTTCAAAAGTCAAAGGATAAACGGGATGCGTGGCTGGGATGCTCCTACCTCGGCTCTTCCCTTTCCTCCCACTTGCAGAGCTGCTTCCCGGAGAAGCGCTGCAGCCTCAGCGTCACCCCTGCGAGAGACCCCNACCAACCCCCTCTCGTCATAATTTCCGCCTCTGATTTTTCAATTCCCAGTGTTCGGTGTGAGAGCAGGAGGCAATTACGGTGTCAGTGCCAGAAACCAGTGGGGACCGAGGGTCCTGACTCACGTGTGCCGGCACATCCTCGTGTCTGCTCGGCAATTGGAAGAGGTTTGTGCCTTGGGAAACGGTGCTCCAGCCCCACAGCAAGGCGGACGAGCGTCCCTGACATGTGAACCTACATCCAACGGTGGTCTCAACTGGTAAAACCAACCCAGACCTCCGAAACTGCATCCCCCCCACTGGAAGCAAGGGGTGGAGGAGGGATGCTGGCCACTTCCCGTGGCACTGAGGACCATCGACAGTGGAGATGGGGACCAGGCAGCAATAATTTGGGGATCCTTCCTCAAGGAAACCAGTGCACAGCCTACGGGACCTGCCACCATCCCGCAGCCCCTCTGCGCCCCCAGAGGGTACGGGAGGCTCCCATCCCTCGCCGTACACCACTTATAACATCCCAAGGCACATCAGCTCTGTCCATACCCTTCCAGTGCTCCTCTGCAAGCCCATTTCTCAGATGATAAAGACCACAAAACAGTGACAAAATTCCCCCCTCCATTCACGAACATAAAGACAGACTATGCCTTGCTTTTAACGGCGCCAGTATTGGAGAGGGTGCTTGGCATTGGTGAAATCCCATGAAAAATCCTTCCTCCCTTTCCCAGGTGCCGGGATCAACAGTGCTGGGGGTTGCCCCCAGCCTTTCCCAAGTCTCCCTGAGGTTGGTTTCTCCCCTCCACCCAGGGATTTTATTCCCTCTAAACCCATGAGTCAGCCCTGCGCCGGCTGGGCTGGAGCATCTGCCCGTTCACACTCTGCTTGGCTCGTATTGGCAATTTTATTCCCTTCCTCTTTCACCTTCCAGTAACCTCATGTTCCTCAAACACCTTCATCCGACTATTCCACTCCAGTAGAAACCTCAGATTAATTAAAAAGGAAAAAAGAAAGGAACACTCAGTCTTTAGACGAGGTTCCTATCCCATTGCTTTCAAATGCTCACTCTTAATCACAGAGCCCAGAAAACACCCACACAGAGGAGGCTGGAGAATTATTTAAGGCAAGTCATCTTCCTTCCCCTTCTGCAAAAAGATCAGACTAGTTCTGGATGGTTCAGGTCCTTTCCCTTCTTCCCAGCAATATCCCCGATTCCTGCCTCCAGCCTTGCGCAGCCTCCTCGCACAGCCCTGCACACACACTCTTTTCCCTCCTGCCTTCGTTAGCATATTACTAATCATGATGAAGAGTCCCAAGCTGAATTTTTCTAACATTTAAGCCATGACATGCCATATGTTTTAGCCTCTCTTTTAAATTAAATGAGTGTTGTGATGCGTTTAATCTTCAGGGAGCATTGAACCCACGTAGCGAGAGAGGAGGCTAATTTTGGACATCAGATCTAGGTGATAGCATAATTTCAGACAATTTTGGCTGACCTCCCTGGGCAATGCCCTTCATCTCTTTCATGAGAAGATCTGTTTTTAGGGAAGAAAGTCCATTAAGTCTTGCCTTCCTTAATTCAGCGCTTCACTTGCTAAGATTTGACAGGTAGATTTTTTTTTTTTGTTATTATTATTATTATTATTTTAAAGGCTGATNACTCCCGGCTCCCTGCTCCCGCTCCCGCTGCCGTGGCAGCTCTCCTCGCCTTCCCCTTCTTCTCGCCTTCCCCTTCTTCTCGCCTTCTGCCGTGCCAGCTCAAAGCGAGCTCTCATCCCCCCCAAAAGCCTTCAAAAGTCAAAGGATAAACGGGATGCGTGGCTGGGATGCTCCTACCTCGGCTCTTCCCTTTCCTCCCACTTGCAGAGCTGCTTCCCGGAGAAGCGCTGCAGCCTCAGCGTCACCCCTGCGAGAGACCCCTGCTGCCCCCCGAGGTCTCATCCAGCCCTAAAATATGACCAGCGAGGAGGCCAGCAAAAACTCTCCACCCCTTCAAAGCGTTTGCAGGTGGCTGCGGCAGCCTGGCAGAGCTCGGAGCAAAAGGTTTGTGCCTTTTCCAAAGCTCTTGGTTCTCAAAACCCTCACATCTCTAAAGGTTTCTTGTAGCCCTACAAACACAACGGCCTTTCCCAACGTTTCACAGCAACCTGCTGACCAAAGTCTCTCCTCTACAAGACAAAAACGTTAAAGGATTCCATGGTGGGCGAGGGGTCTTTGCCTTCAGAGACCAACCAACCAACTCCCAGCGGTCCCAGCAGGAGGGAGGTGTAGGGCAGGGTTTTGGGGACCGGCCACCACTCCTGGGACAGATGCTGTAAAGCCAGCCAGTACCCGAAGACAGTTTGGGAATAACAAAGGGGGCAGCTGATGGAGCCTGTAGGTGGGGAGCACGGCTGGGGAGGGGTTAAATCCTGCCCCGGGTTGTTGCCATGCAAAAACCAGGCAAAACACCAGAGTTTTGCATTGAGATTCAAATGCCCAGATCAAAGCCGAGCTCCAGGAAGGAAGAGCCAATTTAAGTTGGAACCAGAGAAAGCTTTCTCAGCTAACTTCTGGGAAGTGAAACAACCAGGTTTCAGAAAGCTTCCATCAAAAGGGTACCTTGAAGGGAGACGAGTTTCCGCGGGAGTGGAGGAGGTGGCCCTTTCCCTCTCCTCCCAGCCAGGGAATTATTATTGGACACAGGATCGCAACACACCCCTTTACAATACCCGCCCCGCTCTTTTGAAGCTGTTACCAAAATGCCCTTGTTCTTCCCCAGCCTTCCGGAAAAGGATGAGCTTGGGTCCTACCAACCACAGCCCCGCGCTGGTGTCCCCGTGCCACCCGGCGCGGGTGGCATTCCCGTCTCGGCGTTCCCGAGAGCTGCCGCGCCGCACGGAGCCAAACGCCCAAAGCCTTCAGAGACAGCTCGTGTCCAAATTGGGCTTCATGGCCTTTTGGGATGGCTGCCGGCCCGTAATTCAACATTTGATGAAGTAGCCAAAAGACTATTTCCAACTTTTTCTTCCTTACTGTTTATTCCAAAGCAAACAAACAAATGAAAAAAAAAAAAAAAAGTTTGAGAGTTTAGCTTTGCTAATTTATGACTCCCTGCTCTGTCCCTTCTCCTCCAGGATTCGCTGCCCTGACCTTGGCCACGCTGGGAAGAGGAGGGTGAGCTCTTACCTTGCCTGCGTGACAAGTTGCCAAAGTAGGGAGAAAGTGTCTACTCACTTATTCTAGTAGCATGTAGTGCTTTTGTGTTTCAAGTCTTTGTAGATTTGCAATGCCTTTAAAAAACCCTTGCAACTGTCCAACTTGGGGTGTTTAATTACCAGGTAAAAGAATTTTTTTAGACTCCATTTAATTATTTGATTGCACAGTAACCAAAGAGTGTAAGAGGGCTGTAGCCAGAAGGCACTTCAAAGCAATGCCTTGATGTTTCTTAGTGGGCATTAATGGTTTCTGAAGGCAGGAGATTGTTTAAAAAAAAATATTAAAACCCTCCTCATGATCCCGCCAGCAATCTCAAAAAAATGCATAAACACTGGAATCCTCTGCCAGGGAGGAAAAAAAGAGTTCAAAGGGATCTGAGAGTTTTCATGTAAAGTTTAGAGTTTAAGGCGTGACTGTTGGCTACGGAGCCCCACTGTTTGAACTCTTGTTTATTAAAAACAGTTTCCCAGCATTTCACAGGGTTCAGAAAGACAACAGTAAAGTGCAGCCTTTTTCACAGCGCAGTGTTTAAAGGCTCCATTGATTTCTACCTATATGTTTTATCTTTTCTTTTCTTTTTTTTTTTTTTTGAATCAAATGCTGAAGTTTAGCACAAGAGAAGGCTGAGCCGGGTCTGTGGAGGAGAGAACTGCTCTGGAATAAGGGTTTGACTTTAAAAACTTTAAAATACTTTTTAACAGTTCCCTCCAGACTCCTCAGTGCCCCAGAAGGCTGGACGACAGCAGCGGCAGCAGCATTAGGAAATGACAACTTGCTTGGCCCCAAACTCCAACTGCCTTTTTTGATATTATCGCCAGCCCTCCAGCCTTTGTCTGAGCCCCAGCTCTCAATCAACGTCCAGCCGAACAATCGGCCACTGGGAAAAGAAGAGTGTTGTGGTTTTGTTATTTTTTTTTCTCAGGGTGGGAGATAATCTCTCAGCCTGTCTTGTCTGGGCACGCATCTTATTTTTGATGAGCCCACCACCGCACCAAGAGCGGTCTCACTCTTTTCTGTGCTTCTACGTCCCTCTTCCCTGTGGCTTCAGCCAGCTTCATTTGTTTGAAAAAACCTCCTTTTTAAAGTCAAGGTTTTTTACCCAGCAAGAAAGTGAAAGGGAGCCTGCAGCACATTGCAGCGTGGTCCTCTTGGCCACGGCTGGGCAAGAGGTGGGCTTCAAAGGGGGCAGCAGCTGGAGCCACTGTATGGTTTGCAGCGGGATGCAACGATTCCTGCAAGAGCAAGGAGAGGAACACAGGGACACAGAGGAGCACTGGGAAAATCTTGTGCTGTCCTGGGAAAAAAAAGCTCCCAGCTGAGTGTTTTAGCAAGTTCTTAAGTCTAACTGGAGAGATCTGAAGATAAGAGAGCTCAGAGCCGCCCCAGCTTTGCCTTTCACAACAGAGACTATCATCCATCCAGTGCAGGTCTGGAAGTATTGCCAGAAGACATTATAAAAAGCACATTAGGAGCAGAATTAAAGTAAACATAAACCAAAACAAACAGAAACATCTGCTGAGCAGGTAGCCTGAGAACAAACTCCTGATTTAAGCTGTTCTCCAGGCTGAATCCTCACCTCCAAGTCACTGGGGCACCACCAGGTGACACCGGTCGAGGTTCTGACGCAGGAGAGAAAGAGCTAATAATAATAATGGCTTGTCAAAGCCCGGCTTTGGCTTGCACAAACACAGCAGAGGGAAGGGAAAATAGGAATTGCAGGAAACAAACAGGGCTTTGTTTGAGTGTCTGGGCTCAGTCCTGCCAGACTCCTCTGCAAACATGGCTGGGAGCTAACGAGAGAGCAACGATGCTCCGGAGAACGTCTCCGTGCTTGGAGGGCTGCAGATTGGATGGGGGAGGATGGAGAGGGGATTTGTAGTATTCCCTCGAGGAAAATGGGGAAGTGCGATGGAGTAAGGCAGGGTGAGGTGAGATCAGACCCTGGACATTCAGACGATACTCAGCATTTTGCACCAGAGGAGTCACGTTCAAACCTGAGGACAAGAAACACTGTCCCCTTGAAGGAGGAGATGCTTGCTACGAGAGACCGCGAGTGAAAACAACTCATGCGCTTCATAGTTTCAGAGAGAAACGCAGATTTTAAATGCTGCAGGGAAAGAAACTGAAGAAAAAAACCACAAAAAAAGTCTAAAAAGGAAGGACCGCTAACTCTGCTGCTCCCAGCAGCTGATGGCAGGGTGCTGCTCCAAAGATGCTCCTGCCTTGCTGCGACCAACTGCCAAGCGCAGCGATAGGGGTTATTCTCCTGCCATCCCCACTCACAGTAAATACCTCCTCCTTCCAAACTCCAGGGACTGATGGAAAATATGAACTTAATTTTGGGTTCTGTTTTCCTTAAATCGGCACAGTTCCAGTAAAATCAGATTAAAATACCTCCAGTTCCTGATGTTCGGGGATATTTAAAGTCAGATCAAAGCACTTTTAACCAGTCCTTTTGGTAGCACGTTTGATGAGAAACACAGGTGCACTAATATACGAAGCTAGCAGCCGGGCTGATTTAAATGCTGCCTTGCAATTCTGCTTCTGATCCCCTTAAATATCAGCTGGGGGCGAGGGGAAGGACTGGCTGGATGATGTTTTAATAGAAGACTACTTTTTTTTTTTTTCTCTTTTTTTTTTTTTCCTTGGATGCAATTTGAGCTGCTTCACTTTCTGCATGAAAACTTTAACTCGCCTTTTCTTCTTTTTTTTTTTTCCCCCTCCTCCTTTTCTTTAATAATTACAAGGAGAAAGAGACTGTCAGATAACAGAGAAAGGTGGAGGGTAAAGTGATTTACAGGCCATAATCTTTCAAGTACAAGACGTTGGCTTGTGCTTGCGAGGAGCCAAGCCCAAGCTCCGCATCTCATGCACAGAGACCTGAAGGTCTAACCCCGACGGGCAGAGGACCTTTTTTTTGGGCACGCATGCAGAGTTAGGCAGCTCCGCTGGCACTGGGGGGTTGAATCCCGGGATGGGGGTCTGGGCAAGGCAGGAACCGGGCTGAGCCCCTCGGCTGCGCTCCCACGATGGGTGGGGAATGCTCTCCACACCCCATGGAGCTTCGCGGGGCAGGGTGGGGGGTTCAGGGATTTCCCCGGAGGCATTGAGCTGGGAATTTTTTTTGGTTTTGGAGATTAGAGAACAAAACCCAACCGTACTCAGCGAATGGGAAGGGGTTTTAGGTGGTTCCCTGTAGAGTCAACCCAAACCCAAGCAGTGCTGGCGGTGCAGAGGGCAGGACGCAAAGCAGAGCTGCTGTAGGGACACAGGTCTATCGTCCTTCCCTACCCAGTATCCCAGTATTTGGGTACTGGGATGTATTTGGGTACTGGTATCCCAGTATTTTAGGTATTTGGGTATGTGTCAGGGATTTTGAGATGACACATTTTGGAATGATGGAGCATCGGTGCTCTCGGGGCTTTCTGGTCCTGCCTCCAAACAATACCTGCTGCATTTAAAACACACCCTGTGTCCCCCCCCCAGAATGAAGGTGGGTTAGATTTAACCGTTTGACAACGCCAATTAAAAGTTGTTACTGGTACACTTCAGGAAAATCAGTGTGTCCCTTACAAAGGGTTCAGCCCTGTTTGTTGACAAACGACGTGACCCCAGCAATTCATCCCCAGTGGGACAGGATGGGAAGCACTATAGGATTTTCTCTGCTGGGAGCTTTCAAGTTTTATTGTGTGCAATTAAAATGCAGATGAATAACACAGTAAAATAATAAAATGCTCCTCATAAAAGGGCTCCAGTGAAACAAAACTGTCAAAACACAAGAGAGAGAGAGAAGAAAAAAAAAAAAAAAAAAAAAAAAAAAAAACAAAACAAAAAAAAAGCCACAACTTTTCCCCCCCAAAAAAAAAAAAAAAAAAAGAAATCACGAAAGTTTAAACAAACTCATTGTTATCAGGAGGTAGCAAAGGCAGTGCTTTAGTTACAGCTTCCCACCTGCCCATCTGCAGCTCCTCGAGAAGGCGGCTGGGGCTCTGCCAAAGAAGGGCCACTGTCCCCACTGCTGTCCCCACCTTCACACCCGGGTGGCACTGCCTGGCGTTGGAGAGACCCACAGAGACACCATCCCGCCCCAGAGCGAGCGCCCGCTTGGACTCATGGCTTTTGCTAGTGCGCAATCGCAAACGGCCCCCAAGGTTCACGTTTGTGAACTTTCTGTCCCCGATGCAGCAAAATCGCACGAAAAAGGCAACTGAATTCTTGCTGGCACTGCATGGTTAGGGAATTGCTGCATTTGTGTAAGGTACACCGTTTTAACTGAGCTGCTGCCAAGTTGTTTAATAAAAGGCATAAAAAAAGCCAGGTTTAGACTCAACTCAAGTGCCGGGAAGTCAGATGACGCCAGATTTGTGACTCTTGTTTAAACTGAAGGGGCGCACAGAGGAGGAGAAAGTCAGGACGCCGGGTGCTACAGAGCCCATGGATGTGGCCATGGGATGGGTGGTGTGATGCCTGGCGTACAGTGGGGACACGTCACTGTCCCCTCCCCAGCAAATCCTCTCCTGCAGGTCCATCCTTCGCTCCCCCAGACCCCACCCGGACTTTTACATGCACAGGCTTCACCCTGTGGTTTAAAGCACTGTAAAACCTTAACAGTGAAAAAAGAGCGATGTTTCTCCTGTGATAAGTTACAGGGCTGGGCAGCAAACAAGGCCAGTGACGGAGAAGAAAAATAAACAAGACGCACGGCCCAGACATCAAGAAGGAAATCAGATATTAAAGCTGAGTGGCGGCAGCTGCTTCGCAGCGCTCTCCTGGTGGCTTGGAGTCTTACAGCTGAGCGCTGCTCCCAGGAGCCCAGGCAGAGTTTGGGTGATGTACCCGTGCTCTGCGTTTAAGGTAGCTGGTCCAGCAGTGAAGTAAAGAAAACCCCAGAACTGGCGGCGCTTGAAGCGGATACACTGCCGGCAGGTAAAAGGTTGCTCCAGCCCGGGTTTGAACGCTCTCAGTAGATGCTACGGCATCTTTTGGGTGGGTTTCGGAGGTGAGATGGTCATCACTGCTAGACTTTGCCTCGCATTAGCTTCATCCCTGGGGCTCAGGGCTGCCCTGGTGCAGCTTATTAGAGCAGGTCCCAATTCTGCACGCAATTATCCACTAATGCTGAGACACAGGTGTCATCAGGGTCACAGCCTTGCACTGAACCCCAGGAACAGAGACTGCTGCTCTGTCTCACGCGGCACTAAAAGAGCTGAAAACATCCACTCTGAGCAGTGGCCTGGGCATAATCCACTGCTGAGACAAGGGCACCAAGACACCCCGTAACGTCCCCAAGACACCCCATAATGTCCTCGGGTTGGCACAGCCAGTTCACAACCCTATTTCTGCTTTAACTCCCCAATCACATCAGCCACTGTCACCTGCCGTTCCCAAACCCCAGAGACAGCTCTCCCAATTTACCACACGTGAGGATTTGTTCCATTTGGAGCATTTCAGAGCAGCTCCCGTTTTCCTCAGCGGCTCCTGCACTTACAGTTATGATTTTTCCCCTCTTTCATATGGTCATTGAACTCCTGTTATCTCCCTGAATTAATATTAATGGCTTCCTTTAAGCTTCTCCTTTAGCCCTCACTCTCCCCAACAACTTTTTGATGATCCTGATTCTCCCAGACTCTTTTCTTCCCCCATCCTCACGCTGCTTGTCTGCCTCTAATCCGTGGTGTTTCCCTGAGACCGCATCCGTGGCACTTGCTGTGGGGGCGACCCGTAGGGGGTGCGTGCGGGGGACAGGGAGCGCGGCGGGTTTGGGTCCTGCCCTCCGGAGCGCGGGGGGGATGAGGGGTTGGCAGAGATGCAGGGACAACACTGGGGCCGTGTCAGGGCACCCGCCAACGATGCAAGGACCAGATTTGGGGCCAACTTGGCCAAGTCGCATGTGCCCAGGATTTGGTCCTACACAGCTAAATAAAGGGAGACTAAATTGCTTAAGGGATAACCAGACTATCTAGGCTTGTTTTTAACATGGAAGACGCGGTGCCTCACTTTAAAGTTAGGGGGAGGAGGAGAAAGTCTTTTATCTGCACTTCTTAATAGGCAAGACAAGTATGAGAAGCCAAACGCAGCTCGTCCCACATGGTGCCAGCTGTCAGGACATCAGAGTTTGCAGCTGCACATCACACAAGAGAAAGGGCAAGAGGAACCGGCGCTGCTGAGCCCAGCGCTCCCCCGACATCTCCCCCCACTGCCACAGCTCATCGCGTCGCTCCTTCCACAGGCTTTGAGGGCAAGAAGGCCACTCACCAACACCTTTTCACGGCAGCGTTTCTAGACTTTTAGTTGGTGAAGATAAAGCCAAGTGTATGTTTCTTGGGGGTGGTTGCAACAAAACCTTATGAGGAGCGGCTGAGAGAGTTGGGATTGTTCAGCCTGGAGAAGAGAAGGTTGAGGGGAGACCTTCTCACTCTCTACAGCTCCCGGAAAGGAGGTTATAGCCAGGTGGGGTCAATCTCTTCTCCCAAGGAACAAGAGACAGGACAAGAAGAAATGGCCTCAAGTTGTGCCAGGGGAGGTTTAGGTTGGATATGAGGAAAAACTTCTTTACCGAAAGGGTTGTCAAGCATTGGAACAGGCTGCCCAGGGAGGGGGTGGAATCGCCGTCCCTGGAGGTATTTAAAAGACAGGCAGACGTGGTGCTGAGGGACATGGGTTAGGGGTGGTTTTGGCATAGGTTTATGGTTGGACTCGATGATCTTGAAGGTCTCTTCCAACCCAAGTGATTCTATGATTCTATGAAAACACCAAAGCTGCTACTTTTGCACAGCACAGGGGTCAGGAGCTGCTGCCAGAGGAGGAGACACCAAGTGATGGAGGGTGTTCCCTTTCCCCATGCACTGCAAAAATACCACAGTCAGATTGGGAAACCATCCTAAAACAGGCTGTTATGCCCCATAATAAAGTCTGTAGGCGCCTTTTCAATTACCAGCGGGTCTCTGTGTTGCACCGACCCTGCCTGCATTTCTCAGCAGCCCCAGAGGTACATGGAGACAGATGCTGTGGTGGGGACTGACCTGCTCCTGAATTCAGCCCTTCCCATCTCCCACAAAACGCGCTCATCCCATGGACCACTTCCACAGCATCTTGCAGAGAGCAGCTGGCACCCAAATCCCACTGGGTGGCCAGTTTGGGGATGCCTGCGGGCTCCCTTGTCCTCCTGGGCACCAAGAGCACTGCTGAGATCTTGGGTGACCAAGCTGGGCTCTGAATTTTGTCCAAGATGACACTGAAATAGATTTTTTTTTTAATTTTATTTTTATTATTTTTTTAAAGCATTGAGCAATACTCAAGCATGTGCAAATCAGAACTTTTGCAAAACGCTCGCTCGCGCCAACTTTCTGGGATGGAACCCAAGGATGCTGACATGTTTGGTCCCAATTTACTGGGCTTAGCAATGCTTTTAACCCTGCGCCCCTGCCTGAGCCGCAGCCTTCCACCCTGCCTCCCACCGAGGGCTCTCTGCAGATGCTGCTGCACAAAAATGCCAAAACAGGGACCGCATGAACAGGCTCCAGGGAGATTTCCAGACACAACTGCTCTGTCCTTGCACAGCCCAAGGGGGGACGAGGCGATGTTCATCCAGGTTATTGCATTAGTCTAAATCCATCCTTTCACCGCTCTAAAGCGGTTGCTCAAGGCAGAGCCTTCTCTAGGGTCCAGGATCCCTTTCTTGCATTTTATGAGTTTTTTCCCTAATTATGGAATCTCTTTCAATCTAGATCTCCTTTGATCATGGCTGGCCCCAGAGAGAAGTTGTCTTGTCTGGATCGACAGAGAAAAGAAAGGGATAATAGGCAGAAGTGACCTGCCGGGGATGACTAGGAAAATATGCAGCAAAGCAAAGCCTTGAACACAGGCTTTGCACAGCCACAGCTTTAGAGAAACAGCAGGAGAAACCTTCCTCCCATCTCGTGATCAGTCACCACATCCTTGCAGGTAAACCACATTTCAAATGGGAACTAGAGGTGAGAAATCAGTTAGCTCTTTCTGCAGCTATTTTGCACCCCAGTACAGGCAGGATGAGAACGGACCATTTCTGGTGCAATCTGAGCATCCAAAGGGAATTTCTGAGCCACCGTGTGTTACTGGTGCAGGAGAAAGCCATCCCAGTTAACCAGCACAGAGGAAACCCCGCTCCGATTCAGCTGATGGACCACAAAGGGCTTCCTATGAAACTCGGTTAAATGAGATTTCTTCAGGAAAAGGCTATTTTCAGTGCCACTCTGATTATTTGCCCTCTGTTGTCTTCCATAAAGGATACTGTGAAGTTAATGATCCAGCCGTGGAATTTTAAATAGCTGCTTCATGACTAACAACATGTGCTCCGGATCAGTTCGAGCCTGTATTTACATATTTCCCATGATAAGTTAACATATGGTTCTTGTTTGTAACGTGGAGTTGCTCTCTTCATATTATTACCACTTCCCCCCGTCCCCCCTTTTCAAAATTACAGGGGAAAAACCTTTCCTTATAATTATTGTTAGAAAAAGCGCTGTACAAATAAGAAGGCATTAGGGTAACTAGAAGCCTGTTAATTGCTTTATTTTGAGTCCCACTCGATCCTGAGCTGCTTTGTCACGCGGGGGCTCGGGGCTGCGTTCATGAGCCCTGTTGGATGCAGAAGGTCATTTCTCCCCATCACACCACGAGTCGGGGTTTCACAACCCTCCTTGACAGCTTGGCAATGGCATTCTTTGGGAAACTTGCACTAATGGTTTGAATTTCTTCCCTTTTGAATTTGCAGTTTTAAGTACGTAGATAATTTGCACAATTGTTGGTTTGGTTGTTTTTCATTATTTTTTTTTTTTACTTCTTCCCCCTCTATTTCCCTTCCCGCATCAAAGCATCGGTTAATGCCTGAATATAAACATGCTAACTGCTCTCATGGCATGGTTGGAATGGCAGGAATTGGCATTTTCCAAACTCCTGTGTCGTTTTCCCTGTGGTCCGCTCTCCTGACTCCCCTCTAACGATTCAAGTCCTGAGGCTTCAGCTATTTCCTTTGGGAGATTATTCCACATGGAAATGGGCTCTAACCATGAAGAATTTTTTCCTTCAACCCAGTCACAAAGATTATTTCCCTTATTTAATCTTATTACTCCCACTTGAACCAGGCTAAATAATTCCCATCCTCCCTGGGTATTTACACCCCTCTCATACTTGCAGACAGATACCGTATCCCACCCTTAGTCATCATTTTGCCAAGCTAAACATATGTAACTCTTTTAATCCTGCCTCATAAATCAGTCCAGCCCTTTCATCGTTTTTATTGCTCTTCTCTGAATCCCGTCCAATTTGTTGACATTGTTCTGCTCTCTAGGTGCTCGGAGGATGGATATTCCAGGTGAAATTTCACTGGTCGCCTGTTACAAGGTTCATTAACACAACCTTCCTCTCCGATTACCTGCATGCAGTTAGCAGGACTGAGGACTGATGCTGCAACCTCTACTGATAGCAAAAAGGACCCACTGACATCACTTGGGCTAACGAACGAGTGATTCCGGGATCAGGCCCCCATAAACCTCACTTATAACCTGTTTGAGAAGGTTTGGCGCTTGTTTCATCCCATGGAGGTCCCACGTGTGACAAGACCGTCGGCAGGTGATCCCGCAGACGGGGCTGCCTTCTGGGATGGATTTTTGCTCAGCAATATTCAATGCCGCAGAGAGGCCGGGCAAGAATTTGGACACCTCCCGCTTTTGAAAACCCACCTAAACCCTACTGGGGGCAGGTCTGAGCGGTGCAAGCGTGTGCAGGATCAGCCCCATCCCACCCCGGGGCAGGTCCTGCACATCTCACACGATGGTGCTGCCATGGAGCCGGCAAGTGCAAACGTGCAACTGAGTTATGGCTCACAGCTGCGCGCGGGGCATTGAGAAATAACCAGTATTCCCATAAAAATGCGCTGTAAACTCAATGCAACAAAGTGAAGCACGCACTCACGCCTGTGCCGCGTACGGAGAGCCGAGGGGCCCGTCTGCCTAAATTGGGGAGCGACTGCGGCATTTTGGGGCCAAACAAAAGGAGTGTGGAGCCCCGCACGGCTCGGTGGGAACCAGGGGAGCTGCTGGGCTGACACATGGGTCACTCTGGATTCACACTGGTTTAACTGGCCTCTAGTAATTAGTCTGCTCAATGTAGAGGTCCCCTCTGGAAGGAATTATCAGGGCAGCTCAAACCCCTCCGAGATCTGTAGGGGGTTTAATGTTATTTAGGGGTGACTTGTTCTCCGTTAACCGCGACGTTAGGGTTTGGCACGGGGCATCGCTTGTGGGGGAGATTATTCCCTTGGGAGAGGGCAGGCAGCCCGAGAGCCTCCGCTTTTTTTCTCCCCTTCCCCAGCTATGCAGCCGGCATTCCCGCTCTCCTCTCCTGCTGCTCCCTGGCTGGCTGGGGACGGCTTTGTCCCCCCTTGTCCCTGCAGAGCAGCAGGTGCCCATTCCCAGCTGCCATCGCCCTGATCCCAGTCTCACACATCCACCACCCTTGGGGTTTTTCCATGCCTCTTCCCCCCCAAAAAAACCTGCTGCCTGGGGCAGGAAGGGCTTGTGCAGAGAGGGGACAAAGCTGCCTCCTGCCCCGTGGTCCCCGGGGGGGACGTCTGCTCTGTGGTCAGCCCCCAGGAGCCAGCGCATCCGAAGGCAAACCCAGCCAATGTGCCTTTTGCTGAGGGTCGGGGGCATGCTGAAAAGAGACGGCGCCTCCGTGTGAAACCAGGGAACAAGGGAAAAAAAATCACTTCACAGCCAGTGGCTCGGAGGGACCATTTTTTTAAAAGAAGACTCCATGCTGGGTTTGGCACCAAACCCCAGTTTGCTAATTAATGCTCTGCAAGAGGCTCAAGCAGCGGCGCATCGTTGGGAAGCCCCATCCCTCCACCACGCCACTGGGAGGGTCAATCCTGCCCGATTTATGGTCCCGTTGCCTTCCACCCCTCTGACGAGATCCCGCACCCAAGGCCCTTCAAGCTACAGAGTCCCCAAGCTTTCTGCTGTAAAGCCAGCTGCCCTCAATACAAAGTTAATTCTCTTTGCTTCTCAACGATGCCACCATTCATAACAAATAGTCCATGATAATAAACACCTCAGTGAGATAAAAAGATCCTTAAACTGCCTTAATAAAAAAATTAAAAAAAAAAAAAAAATCAGGGAAGTGCAATTGGGCTCTGTTCTTTACCACTTTTCTTCTGTCCTCTTTGCGGAAGGTGGCGGCTACATAACTTTTACATTTCAAAGCTCCACGTCTCATTGTATGTCGAGAGGCAGGCTGAGTGCTTTGTGTTTTCCATAGTTTTGTCCAGCGGTTGTCCCACTAACCAGCCTCCTGCCAAGGGAAAGGGATTTCTCCCTTCGCCTGCTGACAGCATTTTCGCTTTGAAAGCGAGAGTTGACTGCTTCTTAATTAGTGCTGTCACGAGCTGGTCACTACGGGTTGGGAGTCTCACGAAGGAGCTCGGCTATTCACTCCGGCGAGCGGCTGGCGCGTCCTGGGGATGCGAATCCAGCCCAGCCTCAGCTGCTGCTGCCAGCAGCTCCCGGGGATTCTCCTAATGGCCCCATTTATACCATGAAACAGGTCTCAGAAGCCTCGAGAATATACGCAGTGCACTTTCTAAAAAGCGTAGAGATTGATATGTTACAAAAGAGAGTTTCCTTTCAGCCCCCCAGGTATCCCGAGGGGCTTTACAAAATAATGTTAGGGGCCTGCCTGCTCGGATTTTGCCCTTGCGATGCTGCTCGGGAAGCCGCTCACCCAAATACTGCTCAGCCACACACAAAACTCATTAAACTCTGAAGAATATATATCACCTATTTGCAGAGGAACATGTGAAATTATCACTATCGCCAGTATTTGTGTTTATTACAAAAGCACCTAAAAAGAGTCCCGGGCCAGGTGGTGCACTGTGGTATGCACTACACGAACAAGAGCAGGTGAAGGGACCATAAAATGGCAGCAGTGTGACCTCCAGCCCGTGCTCCATCACTGTCCTCTTTCGCCCATGAAGTACAATAAAAGCAATTCCACCAGCCAGTACAACTTTGAGAACCAGACAAGTTAATGCGCCTAATGCTTCCTAAAAATTCCTACTTTTTTTTTTTTCTTAAAGAATACTTTATCTTGAAAATATTAGCAGCAAATAAAGATGGAGACTTTTTGACCAGACTACGCTGCAGTCAGCCTCCCTCCATCTCCCACAGCGCAGATTCCCGTCTGATTGCTGGGCTTACAAACACACGGATTTTTCTTTGTGTGTTGGTTTGAATCCACACAAAATACAGGATAAATTTCTTTTGAAGAAAGTGGGAAAGCAGTATGGCAACAAGCCTAGGTAAGTATTGAGTTACTTTCTGTAATTCATATTTTCTCTAATGAGAGACTCGCAAGAAAGATATTCCTCTGGTCGCTCTTCAAGTCAGACAGGTATAACAGCAAGAACACCAGACAGGTACATGTGATCTAGCGATGGCTTTGAACCAGCTCCCAGGATATGAGCACTCCTGAACTTTTAAGGTATTTAGATCCAAATCTGGATCTGTGCTTTGTGGTTGACCATTTATCCCACTCCCCCACCACATTATGCATATATCATTATTTTTTTTTCCAACAATGACCCAGATCAAAACACGAGATGTTAACAACTTTCGACTTCAAGGCAATTGTTGGCATCTCAGTTTCTGACTTACACTTGTAAAAATGAGAGGACTTACACAAATGTGCCTAGCATAGAACTTGCAGCGTTCTCCTGAAAATATGACTTCATTTCGCAGATTAGCCCAGCTCAAAACAGTTACAAAATAAAATAATATACAGGAGGAACACATGTAGTAGATGCAAGAGCTTGTGTGGTCCTTGTGCCAAAGGACTTAATCAAATTTTTTTCTTGTTTTGTGCTAGGATCAGAACAACAACTTCCTAGTGCTCAAGACATCCTCCAGTATGAGAGACTGGAGACGAGACAAGGATCCTGAACAAAAATAGGATTCCTGGACATCAGGTTGATACCTTCCTGTGAAAATAAGAATTTCAATGAATTTAGCTAGATTTTTTCAGGCCAGGAAGAAGGGTAATAAAGATACAGAGTTCAGGCCAAAGCAGCTCCCCGAATGCAGTCCGATAACTTGCAGATCTCGGATGAGAACAATCCTTTTAATCTTTTAACGACATTTCAAATTTATTACTCTACGGAGTGATTGCAGATACTTTGGGTAGGTTCTGCCTGCGTAGTTACACCTGCCTGCTCTAGCCACGTCATGGCTTTCTGCTCCTTGGCCGAATAAGCTTCCCAATATCCCACCCTGAACATTTCTGTGAATTAAAACAACTAGTTCCCATGAATTCACTGTGGATGCAACTTGAAGCTTTCCTTTTGTGAGCATCAGTGTCATTAAGAGCCACCCAGTGCAGCGACTGCAGGAAAGGAGTCGGGATTTGAAGGGGTGAGGACAGCCAAAGAGTCAAGGTGTAATTTGTAAACCTGATAATCAGCTTCGAGAAGAGTGTCCCACGGGATTTCACGGCATCATGTGCGATGTTTTCACAGTGGGTACGTATTACAAAAGTGGACAATGGGATCTCTAAAATCTTTTCGGTTTTTTATCTCTACAACTACATTTTCAATAGGCTTTAAAAATACAAGACCTTTCATTAATTTTGTCTCTCAGTGAGAGAAGCACCCATGAAACTACAAGCTAAATTTGGCCCTTGAGCTAAATTTGGTGGCTTTTGCAACCTGGAGAGCCTAGGCTGTGCTAACAGGGAAAAAAAAATTCTTGGAAGAGGAACTTTTCCTTCTTTTGAAGTCAGAATGGATTTGCAAGGGTCTTATGTGATGAGGGGACAGTTTTAAGTAGAGGGGATATGTGTAAAATTTTAACCATGTAAACAGTCCTTTGCAGCCTGGGAATCTTCAGACTTTTCAAGGCTTTAAGAAGTTGGCACTGCATACTTGTTAAAATCAGTTTAACCACTTGCCAAGAGGTTTAAAGAAAGACGACAGCTATTTTGCATGAATAGTAATATTACTCTGATGACTTTAGTTATACTAATGGGAGAGCTTAAAGAATATGCTCCTGCCCTTGATGGATTTTTTAAGGCAAATAATAAGGTTCTGGAGGGTGTAACCTAAAATAGACATTTCATAAAAGATTCATCCTTGAACAAAAATGTCATGAAAGCATAAAATGAAAAATAGACGACAATCAGAATTCCTCTTGAAGTGCTTTGTAGTAATTATTTTTAAAAATCCTCACAAAAGACTCTTTTCAATTGCAGAATAGCAAGTGAGGTCTGTATGGTTCAAGGCCAAATAATTTCTGCAATGGAAAAAACAGCTTCAGTTCTTCAGTTCTAATGTAAGGTATTTTAAATGGGCACGAGCTTCAATTATTGCTTTCTTTTCCCTGGCTTCTGTGGGACATGAATTGCCCACAGATAAACCCCCTGCTCTGCAAAGTGATGACCAACGTCATTTGCAGCTCTAATGCTCCCCATTCCACAGTGACAGTGAGTGTCACAGCCTTCGGATAAGGGTCGGGGGCTTGTGGCACCACATATGGGACTGGAGACCCCTCTCTGCTCGCCCCCAGCTGGTCCAGTCATGCTGCTGGATGGAGCCTGCTCCTGGGTAACTTAGAGTGGACCAGGTTGGGAATGTTGGATCCTTTCCTCTCTCCTGCCTCCTCTGTGTCCTGCTTGTACCCCACAGACCCCACAAACAGCTCTTTGCTCTTCCAGCACGTTGCTGGAGGGGGAGAGGTGGCCACAGAGCAGGGGAAGTGCTACACGTCCAGCCCTTGTCCTCCTCACTGCTGCAAGCAGGCGGCCATGAAAACAGCATCTCCCCAGATCTGGAGACAGGTGTCATGGAGACAAAGATGGGACCAGCAGAGATGTTTAAAAGCCAAGCACAGATGGGTAAAAGCCGTGATATTATCTAACAGCTGTGATCAGATGAGCATCTAATGACAGCACGATTGACACTATGTTTAGATATCACCTTAAATTACTACCATGGTGGAAGCATGTCACCACCATTGTGGTGACAGGTCTGCTCAAGATGAAGATGTTTTCCTATGATGAAGTTGCACTTTCAAGTCATTCAAATTGTAAATCTGGTCTGGAAAGTGCCAGTAACTGGAGAACCAGCCAGGATTTGTCCCATATCAAAGCAATATGGCTGGTCCGTACCACCATGAGGCAGGTACCCACCACTTTCCTACGCCAGGTCTTAGTGATGGCCCAAGCGGAAGGTGATGGGAGCGATACATGTACGAGAGTACCCTCAAGTATCTCCAAAAGCCTGACTGCCAGCTGAGCCGACTGCGCTTCCCCTTGGAAACAGGCCCGTTCCTGCCCGTTGGGGGATTTTTACAGCGATGCCCGAGCAGCACAAATGAGTGGGAATCAGTCAGTAGCCCTCTGGCACCTCGGCGAGCGCTTGCCAGCGCCTCGGCATGCAGGGTCCTGCCCGGCGGGGAGCCACGGCCAAGGGTAGAGGGAGCCAGGCTTGGCTGCCGACATCTCCCACCCATCCTTCCCCATCACCCAGGGCTATTTCACACTGTCTGAGCTCACCACCCTTTCATGCCTTTGTTTTTCCTCTCTTGTGTCTCGTGCAGGAAAAGGCATTTCCCGAGCTGCCAAAACCCAGCCTTGCTCCAGCGGGTGCTGGGTGGGACCTCTGCACCACAGGGAGTGAGCACAGACCCTGGGTGCAACCAGGATGTCCCAGCTCCTCAGCAGGGAAGAGCCGCTCGCCCATCCATGGCACGACCAGTTCCCATCCCGGAGCACGTCTGTGTCTCCGCTGAGCACCGAGATGTTCCAGCCGCCAGCAAGTGGCCATTCCCCTCCGTTTGGGGGGTCGCTCAGCAGTGCCGGATCAGTCCCCAGGGAGAAGAAGAGCGGGTAGGGGAAGACAAAGGGTTGACACTGCTTATTGTATGTACAAATGTTGGTGTTTTTTAATGTATGCAGCTTCACCCCGAGCCTACGCTGCGCCTGCCTCGCCTGGAGGAGCCAGACTTACTCCCCAGCATCCCCGAAACGCGGGTGACAGGGGCGTCATTCTTCGCTCGAACAATAGCGACTTGTTCCCAGCTCGATACCAGGCTGGTAAAACACTGAATTTTCAAGTGTGTTTGAGTTGGGGCTTAGCTAAACAAAACTCATTTTCTAAGGCAGGCTGAGGGATTCCCACAAGCTCTGCGCCTCTACGCCCCCAGCTCAGGCCTGTTCCCCACCCTCCTTTCCCCTTTCTCTTCTTGTTTCTGCTGTTCGCCCCTTTGGCAATTCTAATTTTGCGCTGAAAATCCTCCTGGTCCTTCTTAAACCCAGGGCTGACCTGCATTTAAGACTGTGGTGTTTGAAGCAGAACCTATTCCCCACCAGAAGATTTTAATTTTAAGCTAACTACTGCGCTTTGTTTCCAAATGCTTTATTTAAAATTGCTTCAATGTGTAGCTTTCCGAAAAAATTATTTTCCCTTTTCTGGGGCTTTTTCTGGCTTTGGATTTTTCCCCTCCTGATTTTCAGGGCTTCTCTTCTTTCCCAAGGAAATATTACCCCCCCGAACCAGATCTCCTGCAAAACTGCCTCTGGACTTTCCCGCAGATGCGTAACCTCTCCGTGCCTCAGTTTACATACGTGTAAAAACCCAGGGAACATCATTTCCCTGCCTCAAAGAAGTACAGTGAAACTTAATTAAACTCACTAATGCCTACAAAGGGATCCCATATCCTCAGGTGGACAATCTATATGGAAAACGCACTTCTAAGGGAGCGCTATAAGTGCTTCAAGATGAAGCTATAACAACAGGAGATCACAGGGACTTGGCTGTGCTCCTCCTCCTGCAGCACCAGCACGGTCTGTGCATCTGTTTCCCCCGAGGGACTCAGTCAGAGCCTGCGGAGGGAGAACACCGAGGGGAACCAGGCGCCCGATCTCGCCCCCGGGACGCTCCCCGGCAGGTGATGTGGGACCGAGCCGCGGTGGCAGCGCCTGCGTGCGAGGAGGAGGTCGGCGCTGGGCTTCGGCGGAGTCCCTGGGCTGGTGCCGGAGGGCACCGACAGCTCGCGCGGCGGACGCCGGGTCTCCCCTTCCTCCCAAGCCCCTTCAAAGACCTTGGGAATGAAGGAACCGCAGCGCTCCTGTGATGTGACAGCGAGAGGGGAAGCGCTGAGGATCAAGGAGGAGCAAGAGCCGGTGACAGCGGCGAGGTGCTCAGCCCGCGTTTAAGGTGACGAGGGCAGCTGTGAGACTGGGGACCCTGCTGGAGGCTGAACCCCACCAAGAGGCGACCCAACGCGCCGCGTGGTACACGCTTTGCCTGGGGGTTGTGCTGCACCCACACCCCCGTGGTGGCCGAGCGCCCACGGGGAGCACCCGCACCACCGCGGGGCGCCGGGGCAGAGCGGCTGCGCTGGCACCGGCGCCTCGGTTGGCACCGGGCGCCATGGCGGGGGACAGCCCGACGCAGAGCCAGCCGGGGCGCAACGCGGGGCTGCGCACACGTGCACTGTTGGCTTTGCTCCTTCCCTCGTGATGGGTTTTTGGAGACTGTGCCTCGCTCCATGGCACTCTGGTCTGTTGGGTACCGCTGCCCGCCTCCGCCTCCCGATGCACCAGGTAACTCTTCCCAGGGGAAGACAACTCTGTTAATATGTATGACCACAACCCAAAAGCAAAACAAACGTTACATTTTCTGAGCGACAACGACGTTCTGCCACTCTCTCTAGGCAAACCTATGTTGTCTACGTGATAAACACAGCCCATGACTCTCTGCAAGTATGAGGCAATGCATATTTCATCACAATGACATTCCAGCCACCTACGACAAAAATAATTAATGACTGCTTAATGGCCCCAACGGGGCTTTTTTTGAAGCATATGAATAGATTAAACTTTATTCCCAGCGTAAAGGAAAAGCTATAGATCATTCTGAGCTGGAACCAGTAGATATTATATTATTCACTGTTACGTATTTATCTAGGTCTGTAATTTCTGAATGATTGAAATAACTGTAATAAGTGCTGTATTTTTCCTCAGTGTTTCCAGAAATGCTGTTCTACATTCTTGAGGAAGAATAAAACATGGGTTTCAGTTTAAAACAGTTTCACGAGATGCCAATGGAAAAGGAAGCTCAAACAACCTCAGGTGCCATCGCCACGCAGCAGCCATCGGCACCCACCAGTACCTGCAGCAACCCTGTTCCTGAACGGGCGGATACGTGGCAAGAGTGGCTGGGATGCCACGGGATGAAAAGTGTTGTAGATGCAAAACGCCGTATTTACACTTAGGTGGGAATACTGTGTGTAGCGCTCCTCTTTCAGAGGACATCATTGCTGAGAGAGAAGCTTTGCCGCCGCGGCTGAAGCCCATGAGTGTGAGCATGGTTTTTTTGGCACCGTTAAGCCAGCAGTGGCGCATCCCACCTTTGGCCAAAGCTCAGCCGCCTGCCTCGTGCAAGCCCAGGACGCCACTGAGGAGCACCTTCCAGCTGGTTGCGCATCCTGAGCCATCTGCTCCCAAACTCACGCGGCTTCGACGCCGTTGAGCTCGCCCGTGGTTCGGAGGGACTGGCTCTGCGTGGCAAGCGTCCTGCTGCGTGCCCCCATGGCCACGGCCAACACCATCGGCACCGAGGAACCGCCCGTTCCCCGCTGACTCAGTGCTGCCTACAACTAGGATTAGAGAGGAAAACCAAAACACTGCACAAGCAGCTGGAGACTGACCAAAATGAGCAGAGGAATAGGTGCAGCCCTGTGTCCAGGCACCCCTCGTGCTTTCCTCCCTCTCCACGCCAAGTGCTCACCATGAACCAGTAAGGATGCCACGCAGCAAAGCCCAACAGTGCAAGCTGTTGAAGAAGGAGCAGCAGGACCACTGCCACGTCCAAGCACTCAGGAAACCATTGCCATACAACAAGGATTGCTTTGTAAAAAGCCCAAAGGAATTCAATTTGTTTCCTGTGTTCAGAAACCTCAGGTTTCGCATGCTGGAGCTTTACTCCGCCGCAGCACCCTCCGTTCAACCCTTCCCAGTGTCCTCAAGTGACAGCAAAACCCTGAGAGCCACTGGCCTCCCTCACTGGCTTTTAAGGAGAAGCATCAATGAGAGTTTTCCCACGTCCCTTGGACAGTCGTGTTTCCTTTCTTAGTTTCTCAGTCCATCTCATGTTATTTAAGCAAGATCTGGGCCAGCTGCACGGAAGATTCAGGAAATCCCTGCACCTCTGTGCCATGTCCTGGTGATCGGGGATATCAGGTAATTAGCAATATCTGAGATGCACTAGTTATTGTTACGTGCTGCAGGTTTATCGCCGAGCGTTGCTACAATATTTATGAAGTGGTTTGCATTCCTGTGCTAGCCTGACACATTTTGAGAAGTCATAAAGAAATCATCTTTTCAAGGGGAATTTAAAGCTGTTTTGCAGCATTGTGTTCTCTAACAGCCCCATCACTTTTAAGGCAGAAGCGTTCAAAGTTCAAGTCCTGCAAGTGCATTTGCTACGCCATTACTACCACTAGCAGCAGTGTTACTCAGCTGGAGAACAGGTCTAGCTCCCTTCTCACCCCCGGTACCACATCCATCCAGCCTTTTCACAAGCTCTGGTTTTAAACTAGGCTGTATTTTTCCTGACTGGCACTATCTGGGAAGGTGTTTCAGGACCCTACTTCCCTGAAGGCTACAAACACATTCTACATTTCATCCTACACTTGCAAACTGAATTTGTGCATTTTCCCTACCGATTCCTGGAGCATTTCAGGGCAAAGACAGCCAGTGCACGAGTGCCTGGGATGAGCAATTTGAGCACATCCTAACCTCCTCCTCCTCCTATCGATTTTCACGCCGTCTCCTCTTTCAATGTGCGTTTTCCTCAGTTTACTGCTCTGCCCCCAATTCCACTCTTCCCATCAGTTCCCGCTGAGCAGGATGGCAACCTGGTGATGCTTTGCTCATTTTCAGCTGGCTCCAAAACTGGACATAAGAAACACGGATATGGGTTCAAGCACCACTGAGCAATCTCAGCGCTCAGCACCAAATACAAGATCAATCCCACTGGAAAGTTAAAGCCAGCAAGAAGCTCTTTAAAGGCATTTAAAAAGCAACATACAAACTTCAAACAGTCACCATGGGGATGAAAATTTTCAAGTGACAGTTTAAACTGTCAAACATTAATACACGATAGTATTCGTTGCCTTCCATTGGCTACCTTCAGCACGTCACCCATTGCACTAATGGCCATCCTGTTATTAACCATGGATTTCATGGTCATTAACTTGAGTTCAGCAAGTCACAGATGACTTTATTAGGCATGACTTTGATAATCACCATTTTAATTGCAAAAGCTGTCCTCTATGCCCACCCTGAACACAAGCTATTTTTAAGTTGAAACAACATTTTCCTTTCTGTTGGGTGGCTCAGTGTGCCATCGCGCTGGGCACTTTGCCAGCAAAAGAAACTAAATAAAATAATTCAGGGTAAGAGCTCACCCGTTTCTGTGCCGCTTTGAGGTACAAGCCACATCTGATAAGGCAGAAGCGAGACCACAAGAACCACATTCTGCTCAAGGTTTTAATAAAAATACTAATGGAGAAAGGAGGGGAGATGGGGCTCAGCCGACAGACTGGACGCGGCTCACGGCCACCAAATCCAACAGCCAGTCAACAATGGAGAGCGAACCCATTTGCTTCACAAAAATACAGAAAAAAAAGCGCTTTTTTCAAGTCATGTAGCAACTGCCTGTGCCTATCCTACAGAGGTAGCGCAAGCAGGTTGTGCCAGGAGCACACACGGCATTGACTCTGCTAAAGCGTGAACTGTCCTGCTGGAGGTTCCTCCTCACACCGTCACAGACCCCCGAGATGTTGTGTCCAAGGTGGGCAAATCAACCCCCTTGGCTGGGTGTGACAGGAGAGAAGAGATCCTCTCTTTGAAAAAGAGAACGTGGCTTAAAATTACGTTTTAAACGTAGTTTTTGAACGTGACGGCTGTGCTAGTCACGCTGTTGGCCATCAGCTTTGGAGCTGGCCTGTTCCTCAAGTGCAAAGCATCATCTCCCCGTGCATCGTCACCACTGACAGCACAACTGTTCTTATCGCGCGGGCTCTCGGGGTAGGAGGTTCCCTTCCCACTGCCAGTCCAGCTTTGCAAACACCCACCCTCCCAGACCCGGATTTCCATGAGAATAGGTGACCTATGGCAAAGGACACCCACCAGCACTCTGCCCTCTTTGCCTGCACTGGAGGTAGTACAACTTGTTTCGGATGTCAAAATTACAAAAGCAAAATAACCCACTCCCCAAACCCAAAATTTAAACAAACAAACAAACCACCCCCGCCACCAAACCAGAAAAACACAGTTCTGAAAGTTCATATTTTTCCTGCTACACTGTGACCGACGTGGAATATGATTTTTGTGAAACTTTGAAATTTTGAAGTGTCATAAAAAGTGGATAAATATCCACCAAACTGGATTCCATGCCAAGCTAGGCTGTATGACGGGCACAGACAAATTCATTTCTGCATGAACTGCACTAAAGCACATTCACATCCTCAGGGCATGCAAATGCAAGGTTACCACTCTGCAGCTGACACAAGCCCCGATATAATCCTCAGTTCTCAAAAGAAAAAAAATTAAAAAAAAAAAAATCTCCCAACAACTACAACACAGCCTTCCCGGGTCAACAGATCTTTCCACAGGCACAGGAAGTCTCCATGGGTAGACTACAGGACCGCAGCCTTAGATCTCCTGTTCCATCACAGATGTATCACTTCTGCAGTTTATATAGACCCTTCCTGATAACTTTTATTGCACAGTTTAAAAACATAACACAGCATGTGATAAATAATTGTGTTAGCTCTGCACACATGCAGGGCTTTAACTTGGAGCTTATACTTAGTAATGAATGTCAGAGTACGTGTTAATAAAAAATTAAACCGCCATAGCGCGGTGTCAGGATACAGACTTTGGTAACCTAATGCTGTTAAGTTTTCATGTCATGTGAACTGTAATATACAGTAGCAAGGAACAGGCATTCCCATTCCCTTTGGATTGTACAGATGTTTTGTGCTCCCAGAGAACATTCTAAAGAGACGCATGCTCTTAGTATGTTTCTATTATAGCATTATTAGCCACACTCCTAATTAATCCTTAGGAATTCCAGGCATTTTTCATTTAGTTCTTAGCAAAGGAAAGGGGAAAAAAAGGGTGCCTTAACAATTATTTGCGTTGCAGAGTTCATAAATGAGCCCATCACCCTATACCAGAACTGCTATAATTTTATCGGAATGAAAACCATTCTCTTTGATCTCCTCCAGTTCTTAAATCCAGCAGTTGTGTATTCAAACATCAATGGAAATGTGGTTTCAAGCTTCCTCTTTCATTATCTTTCTCAAAGATAAAAAAGAGCAAAAGAAAAAAAAAGTTCTGAGCTTTAGAGATGAGGCAATATTTTTACAGTAATTTCTTTATCTGATTTCATCCTGTTTACAGAAGCTGCTGTTTGGAAGATTCCCCCCACCCCCCCTACCATTTTCGAGATGGCTTTTCTTTAAATAAACGTATATTAAAAAATAGAACAGACAACAGAGTCAGCTTCCTGCTTGCTCTTTATTGTAAAGGAGATAAGGCTGCTAAATGCTATGCTATCTGACGTTGGTTCAGTGCATGACCTACATGGATCAAGATGGAGATTTAATGATTAAACTTAACTCCTTTATCTTCAGCAAAAGGGGGGGAAGGAAAGAGTACCCAAACAAACTGCTTGTGTTCTGGCATGATAGAATTACGGTTCCACACAATAATTAACTATCTGACACATTCCTGGGAGGCTGCAGATGTCATTAATGGCTCTGAAATGCCCCCTCTGTTGTCATAACCCAGAGCTCTTCTCAGGAGCCAAAACAAGCATGCGCTCTGAAGAGGATCACGGTTGGCAAAACGCATTTCGTCCCGTCTCAGCTGATTCACACAGACCACAGGTGTGTTTCATGCTTCATATACCACTGATAGAAAATTTTAGGAGCAAATTCAATTATAACAAAACAGGTCCTTGATCTACCGAACCCATAAAACCATTTTAAGCCCTTCTGTCCAAGGCCCTGGAGTCCAATCTCCCCGCTAGCTTCTTTACAGCTCTTGAAACGCATCTGGATCGCTCACACCCAGATAACACAGCCCGTTTCGCTGACTGTTACTTATCCAGCATCTCTGAGCAAACTAGGAGAAGGCATAACCCTCTAGGTGGTTCCCAGGCTGCTCCTCCTGCACCCTTCTCAAGCCCACCGCGAGTAGATCCTGAAAAATCTTGAATTAATCTGCTCCAATACAGACTTCAAAAGGGGCTGGCGCTTGAGTTTTGACAGGTAGTAAAACGCATACTTATGCACGCAACCCTCGTGCAAGAAGAAAAGACTGAGAATGCAACCCAAAAGCAAGCAAACCCAAAGTCCAGCCCGGGTTCACCACGGGGCCTCCTGAGCTTTGCGAGCGCACGCATCGCGCTGTGGACACTGGCAATGGGGTTTTATTTTTTTGCATGAAAGCCACACGACATGCAGCAAGTTTAATGAAGTTTGTTCTTAGCATTATGTCAAACCTCCAGGGCTGCTGTCACCCGCGTGGATCAAAACAGCAGGATTTATTTGCATCAACTCCCACTGGAATCAAAAAGAAGCAGCCATCAGCCCCAGCTTCTGCAACAGCCACAAAAGCAACAAGCTCCCTGTACCTCCACAACCAAAAAAATGAGGATTACATCAAGAGCAGAACTCGCTCTCCTCCTCAGAGCGCCAAAGTTCATTAAAGAAAAGAACAACGTTAGGATCTTACCTTCCAAAAATCCCTGCAGAGCTGCAAGACCAGCTATTTCAGGTGCCAGAGGAGTTTCTCTGCCAGGAGTCCCAAGGCAGCCCCGGCAGCACTCCTTACCTGCCCAGCTGGGAGCATTTACCTTAATTAACGAACCCACATGGAGCTGAGAGAAGCATTTCTGCCCCCTCCTCCTCCCAGAGCGTTGGCCTAAAAACCTGGCTGCCCCCAGTCAGAAGGGCTTGATCAGTATTAAGGGGTTTGTAGGAAAACTGGTTTTGCCCTGCCACCTCCTCTGTGCTGGAGCGGGCTGGGAAGAGCAGTTGTCCTCGTGCTACGCTGCTGGGTGGCTCTTCCATTTTTAGATAAGCAGCTTTGACAAAGACTGAAGTCCATTTTATCACTTACCGGAGTGCTTTTCTCCCATCTTTAATGGCCTTGCGATGTTTCCCACCTCCCTTTGGGCTTGTAATAGCGTAACATCCCAAAAGTTTCCCTAGGAAACTTAATGCCAGCTTAATGCTATGGACCGTTCCTGGCTAAAGGTGCTGGAAGGAAGCAGCCTGCAAAGGCAATGCTCGCCCTGCGTCAGGGGAGAGGAATTTCGTCCTGGAATGCCATGAATGCTGTCACAGCCAGAAACCGAGCTGCTTCCAGGAGATGCTCTCCAGTGCGAGGGGAGATGCTGCAGCGGCGGCTCTTGGGCAGCTCTTCAGTTACGTGATGTTGGCCTCTGCGTCGCCTGCTATGAGATCATTGTCTTTCTTGTTAGCCCTGGAAAGTTTGTAGCTTCAGATTCCTAGGGACAACCATCACCGCTTGACATTTCAGTGCTAAGGAATCAATTAGCTAGTGATGGGAAACCAGATTTTTGGTATAAAAAAATAAGAGGGGACAACACTCACTGATCAAGTCAAACCTCAGAAACGAGTTTCTGAGTCATATGGAGCAGTGAAAATGAACTACCCTGGTATGTGGGGACATCTGGTCTCGAAGCTGATTCAGTTTCTAAACTTTGTTACACGGCTTCTTAAAAAGTGAAGCATGAGGCGTTTGGCAGGGGAGAGCCAGAAGATGGTAGATTTTTCCAGCCTTGTGGAAAGAAAATCAGAAATACTCCCATGCAGCCCCATGAACCCTGGTGCTTGTCACACTGATAGATTGGGGACGTTGCATGAAATAAAATAGAAAACAATTAAACGGCACGTGACTCCGGGAGGGGGTAGGTTTACTTTGCAGGATTCGCATCAACATTTTCTTTGGCTTCGATCCAGGCGGCTCAGCACCCCTTTGAGTCGCTTAAACAAACCCAACTTTGAAAGCAAAACTCTGTCAGAACTTCTGAGTCTCACCCAGCTTCGTGTTCGCACCAGGGGAAGGGTAAATGGCCCATGAGGTGGTCGCGGGGGCCACAAATCTTCTCTGAAAGTCTCTGCTCTTTTCACACACATGAGAAAATTCATAGCAGCCTTCATGTGGGTTTTAAGCTTTGCGATGAAGAAGATTCAACACAGCCCCGTGCCGTCTAACGCCGAGCTTTCTGGACAGGGTTGTGACGGGGCAATAAAGCTCAGCTCCACCTCGAACTCTTTGCGAAGTTTGAAGGAGATGTCAGACCAGGGGGGTCGTTCAGCACGCTCCAGAAGAAGGGGGTGGGGGGGACCTGATGTTGGGTCCAGATGTGCCCCCCTTTCTCCTGACGCTGAGCAGTCGATGGATGATCTAGGGCTTGGCTTCGGACTCACCAGTCCCAGAAATTTTGGTGCATGGATAATAACCAACCTGGTGCATATTGAAAAAGAGCTCTAGGTTTGTTCCAGCACATAGTTACGATTTGTCTATTTTACGACAAAGTTTGCAAGCATAGAGCAAACTTTCTGTTCTACAAAGTTCGGAGCAAGTGGCTGGCTCGCACTAATCACAATATTTGGGCCCTTGTGATTAGTTTATTTAGAGCTTTTTTGAAATTAAGCTGGGCCCTAGAAGTCTTTCTGTTTTGATGAGGTTATTTTCATATGGTGCAAGTTGAAAGGTGGATGAGACAGCTACGCATATGTATTATAATCATATTTGAGCCATTTTTGTTCTTCATCTGTTTAATGTCATCTGTGCTGCCAAAGTAGCTAAGCTCCTTCAGGGCGAAACTGCGTAATGGGAACGGACTTTCCTGATTTACGGTCTCTGTATGCAGCTATGTAAGGGAGGCATTGCTGGATCCGCCTGAGCTCTTCTATCCTTATTACTCAATTACCGTTACTTTTACAACTGAATGTTAACCTCATGATAATTGTTAACTGTTGTCAGTTGTTGCATGCAGACTCTCGTCTCTGTAGCTCTTTAGACAGAACTAAACTGGAATTTGGTTCTGAATTAAAATCCAGCCTGGGATTTACCCAGCACTTTGGAAGAGCTACGAGGCCACGAGCAAGAAGGTTTAATCTGGTGAGTAATTGGGGTGAGGAAGAGTTTGTGTGGAAGCAGGTCCTTCCTCGTTGTTGGACGCAGAGCCTTTCGTGGGACGTGGAGGCAGACACCGCTCTCACACTGCTGCTGCTCCAACCTCAAGTTTTCCAGTCTGGATCCCTTTCACACATATGTGATCAAGCTGTGAATGGGGAGTTAGCTCCAGCCTCCCCGAAAAGATGTGCGGAGGGGTGTGCGGAGGGGGAGTTTGCATCATGTATTCTGCTTTAGACTTTTTCGCTTGTCAATTAATAAACAAAAGTAAAAATCTGCCTCCTGAAGTGCCTACGCCCCAGAGTTGCTGGTGATGGACAAGAGTCTGGAGTTACAGGATGTTGGTGTCTTGAGACAGATGGGTCTCTTCTCGCTGTCCTGCTTCGTGAAGCCATCCAGAAACTTGCTTCATCCTGAAGCTGCTTGGAGGAAAATAGTTCTGGAGTGGGAGAGGGGAAAGTTTAATTTTGGAACCTGACTTGTGCAAAAGAGCTGCTTTCACCTCCACCAGCACCATGAGCTCCTTTCTCATCACCTCTGCATTCCACCTACTTTGCTGCTAAGGCAGCATTGACGATATGTTGTCATGCTTCAAAACCATGGCACGAAAATTCACTTCTTAGGTCCTTCTCACTTTCCTTCAAGTTCCCTGTGTGCATTCAGACATTTAAAGACCTAGAACTGCAATTGAAGCAATTAGTCTAACACAGTGGCAAACGCAGGTTCTAGCACCCTCCCAGAGAGGCTCTTAATGCATTTGCTTAATGCTTTTAATTACAGTTGTTAATATGACAGATTGATAAGGCTTTTGACAGCTTCTGTTTAGGTTGGGATGTTCTGGTACTCAGCAAATGCTCCAGAGATGTACAGGAAGCGGTGTTACTGAGTCAAAACCATATCCCAGGGCATTGTATCAAATTAAAATGATTTTTTTTTCTTCTTTTTTCAATAGGGAGTTTCACTCCTTCACCTCCCAGTGTGAATGTGGATGTATGAGCAATGAACGGCAATGGGAAAGGAAATGCAGGGAAACCACACAATGATTTACTGGGGCTTTAGCAAAATATTATCATTCTTAATGTTTGTCGGCATGTGGCAATTTTCTTTGAACCAGGGATAGTTTAAATTCCTCCTTGCTTTGAAGACTTAATTTTCTCCCATAAAGATTATGGATAATTTTAGGACTTAGGCAGACTGTTAGCTGAGCTCAGGCATGTTTTGCACCATGTATGTTTTATTTGCCACCTGCCAGCTAGTGCCCACATTTTCCCAAAGTCTAGAGGTCACGGACAAATCCCCAGCAAAGACTTCTGCCATTGCCCACAGCCTGTGTTGGACGTGCGTGGCCCGAGCACCCGGTGCGTGCGCAGGCACAGCTCAGCACCGCTTGTTAAATAACATTTCCAGGCACGGTGACGGCCCCAGCATCGCACACGGTGACACCTGCGAGTAGCTTTGCAGAGGGCCACGCGCCAGGCACGTGCATGCGGGACACGACGTCGGTTCTGCTGGTGATGCAGGACCCCTCCAAGCTCGGTGCATCGGGGTTGGCAGCCAAGTGAGAGGTGTGAACCTAAAAAAATGTCCCGGTTACTCTGAATTCAGCTGTGCTGAGACCTCACCCACTCTTGGGTTTGGCCAGTGCAGAATGGACAATAAACCTTTGGCGGTGACATGAGACATCACCATGCCCCAGCCCTGGGGACGGGTACTAAGCAGAAGATGGGGATGAGGCACGAAGAAAGCACATCACTGTAAAATATACTGCTCTTTGGTTAGGAAGGGAGCACACTGAAAAGGACTAATAGATGAAACCCGAGGCAGACAAATTCAAAATAAAGCCTGTAGACATAGCAGTCATTGTAGAGTATTTCTGAATGACTGTTGTGCCTATGTTTGTGTCTGCAGACGGTTAAGTAGAAAGAGATTGTTGTCTTTACTGCACACATTCCCTCGCCCTGAGTTAACTTCCTTGGGCAGAAGAGTGCCCAGAAATAAACTGTCATAACCACTGAGTTAAACTGCCAAGGGGTGGTGAAGTGTCCTGCTCCAATGTCTTCAATCAAGACCGGTTTCCTCCTTTGAAGATATGCTTTTGCCAAGCACAAGTTGTACCTCAGTCAGACACCAGTTATTGGACTTGATACGGATGAAATCTAATGGCCCATGAAATAAAGGTCAGCAGAAAAAAAAGATTATTGAATGGTGTCTTCTGGCTTCGAGTATATGAATCCGCAAAAGGTTGGCAACTCGTACCCACCGTCATGGTGTTTTTCATGGTATCCTTTGATAACGGGATTAAGAAGTACCAATATTAGTTCAAAAAAGCTGCTGAAAAGTCTCTGACATTTGGTCATTACCAGCCTTCAGTCACTATTGATCGGGGTCTGTGCCGGAGCCAGTAATCCCGGGCAGGGAGGGATCCAACGGCAGCTGCAGATACGTTGAAGATCGATACGGAGGCTGGCCGAAGGGATGCTGCTTGGCACTGCTCTCCCCAGCGCTCGTGTTGGGAGCCTGACGCTTGCTGGGGGTATTCTAATCAGCTAGTCCTGTTTTTTGTTTTTTTAGCACATTATTCTGCCAAGCAGTTTGGCAGCATTCTCATTTCTCAGAACAGAGGAATCACCATTTTTTTTCTCCTGAAGCATTTACTATCGGAAGCAACCGCCCTGCGTGGAACAGCGTTCGCGAAGCATGAATATTTCATGGGACTGGTTTTGGGGACATTACTTATGGTTGAATTTTCATGGCCAATAACTAGATTTTTTGTGACTATCAGCACTTCTTTGGTAATTTAAAATTTACTTGAAAAGAAAAAGAAGCAAACCAAGGCTGTATGGGTACAACCAAGGTCTTGAACTCTTACAAATACCATGATAAAAGTATATTGGTTCATAAGAATACTTTGAAATATTTAAGAGAGCATCAGCAGGAAATATATACACACGTACATGTACAAAACTAGCATTTTGTGAAGTGTGTGGGAAGGAGAACATTTGGGAGTCAGCACATTTCTTACCAACTATATTAAGTGCACCCAAGGGTGAATTTTTTATTTATTTGGATTTTTCTTTAGAACTACCCCCTGTGGCGCTATGGATTTCTGGACATGAAAAATAACAACAAGCTTTACAAACCTACGAGTCACAAACCTGATGTTAACCTGACTTGGGTGGCTGCTGCCGCCCTGCCAGCCCCTTCCTCCGGACATGGCTCGGGGAAAGCTGGTCCCAAAGAGCTGAGATCTCTCCTCAAAACACTCAGGCCTGCCCGGACCTGATGACGGGGGTGGTCAGAGGCTTTTTCTGCTTCTTCCACGAGCTGTCCCACCCTGCCTCCCCCGTGGTCCGCCCCCAGTGAGAGATATTTCTCTCTGAATGTTCAAGACGAGAGTTCATATTTAATGGGAAGCGTCTTCATCGTGTGAAACATCCCTGGGCTTGAGTGGTGCAGAAATCTTTGACAAAATATATGAACTGTGTTTAGTTCCTTGAATATACCAGTCTTGCCAGAAACATAACAATTTTGATAAAGCTCTTATTTGGAGAAATTTCTCAGCTGCCTCTTTGCTCCCCAAAGAGAAGAGTTAATAAACCAGATAAACAGAAGACTGGCATCCCAAACAGGCGCTCTCCTTTGCTGTGAGAGGGTAGTTTCTCTCAATCTCTCCTATTAGCATTACTCCACTTTCAGAAATCATCCAGCAGTAATTTTTTTTTCAGGAACTTGAATCAGAAAGCGCAATCAAGGAATCAGTCACAAAACAAGGGGGAAAAGATCTGCAGGTTTTGTCCTAGGGTAGGACAGTCAAATTCCACTTTTCTCCCTTTCTCGGGCACGCGTCGGTGGTGACAGTGGAGCTTTTCCTGGCGGCCAAGGATGAGAAGCGTCACGAAAACAGCCGCTCTGTCTCCTGCCTTGCCTCGGCAACAAGCCAAGACCAAGCTACTATTTTTTTTTTGTCCCTCTGTCTGTCACTTCCCGGGTGCTTTGCCTTCACATTAACTAGTCAATGGCCTGGCCCGGTCTTGGCCGGGTTTGTCTCCCCTCCCTGCATCGTGTTTGGGATGGGAGCCCCCGCCGAGGCATCGTGGTCCACTGAGAGCTTGCAGAAGTGACCCTGAGATCTTCCTGACCTTTTGCTGCATTTGCTCATTTCCTTCCCGGCTCTCTTTCTATTGCTTTTCAAATTAAGGTGCGCAGGAAACCAGAGCAGTTTCTGATCTCTCCTCCACCTAAAAAATTAGAACATCAAAACCAGTTTTACCAGCAATAAACGAAGCTACTTTGAAAAGTGAGGCAAAGGGATCTATCTGGAGTCAGTAAGACATTGTTAGGATCTCTTTGATCGGGAGCCTTAAATGAAAATTATCAAATGGCGCTTTAAAACATACACCCTTTTGTTTGATTAGCCTGCTGCAGATAACCTTTATTAAACCTGATCTAAAATTACAGCCATGCACTGGTGGTTCTTTGATGCCTTGGCTGTTTCATTTCCTGTTTATACTATGATACACGTTGCACTAGGAGATAAAGCACTTCTGAAGGATATTAAGACATGAAAGTCCCTTGGCTATTTGCTGGCACTGTTTTGATGTTTTCTTGCTCTCTAGAAATTAGCATATCCTTTTCAAAGACTGCCTCTGATGAGAGTAATCCTTTGCCATGATGTATTTGCTAAAAGTCATAAATGATAGTATATTGTGTAAAGAAATGACACATAAAAGGGACGATGCTAGATTATTGATAATGAGGCAACTTGTGCAACTCTGCTTTTGGCTTTTATAAAACACATTTTTGACACCATAAATACATTGAGCTTATATTAATGAGGATTTAATACTTCTGAGATTTTAGAAACTTGCTTAGAACAACTTTTCAAAAGAAGGTTTTTTTGGGAAGTTTAATGTTTTCACTAATTTTGATAAGATAGTCTGTTAAGCACGTTTTGCTGCCTTCATAATGAGGAATGATGGAAAGGTATTTAACAGGGCTTTGCCAGAATTAGCTATGCTGGAATACTTATTTTATTAATTTGTATAGTGTCTATTGCCATAGAAAAAAGGTGGCTTAATTACAGAAATTTGAAACAAAATGTTACCTTTCAGAAAAAAAGAACTCTGACACACATAAAAGCAAAACATAAGGATCTGATATCTGAAGGTGTAAATAAGTATTATTGAAGCTTTGAAGTGACATTGATTTACATCACCAAAAGATCTGTCTCCTGTTGTCACTACAAATGACCTGAGTGTTTTCACAGAAGAGAAAACCATGCCTGGATGACCTAGAAAATAAGGACCAGGGTGTTGGGATGATAGCGGGATGAGGAAGAGTAGCAAGGGCTTGGGGATCTTCACCAGTCTCTTTTCAAAGGGACTTTTCAAAGTGCTTTGGATGTCACGGTCTAAGTTAGACTGTAAAATTCTGCATCAAAATCTGCATCAAAATCATCATAGTATTTGTGGAGCTTCATTTGCACAAACACCCTTCCATCACTCTCACTAGCCGGGCGCGTGGTAGCACAAGAAGATCTGGACTCTGAAGGAGGTGACGTGGGGCAGGTACGGTGCCATCAATAAAGACCTACACTTTCCATAAAGTGCTTTCCGTAGGCAGACGCAGAGAGTTGAATTTTGTGTTTTTCAAACTGGGTGACCCGAGTTACATACCTGAGGCTGTGGGTAACACACCTGAGGATGAAGATTTTGGTACCTAGATTAGTAAACAGACTTTGCAGTGACTCTGAATACCTGAACTCCCCCTTCTGAAAATCCAGTCCCTTATCCATATGCTTTTATGTGGAGCTGAGCCCTCACCTTAGATACCCCAGGTTGATAAACCTGCCCTCAGGAACCAAAGATCTCATCTGATACCCACTGGAATCAATGGAACAATTGACTGTGGGTGGCTGCTCCAAGGAGCCCTGAAGGGAATAAAGGTCAGAGCCAGCCCTGCAATCGGAGGTACGGCTCTGCTGCCACCAGTACCTTTCCAGTAGGTGCTAGCACAGCCCAATAAGAGTTGCAACCATGCTAATCAGCATGGGGCACTATTCTTCATCTCTGCATCTCACTAGCTTGGGGCAGGAGCTGGAGTTTCATTAGCTCAGGTAGACTGCAGCGGGAGATGAGAGGAAGGGAGGAAGGAGCAACTGGAAAGGCAGAGACAAATTATACCTCCAGTGATGAAAGCCACCTTGAGTGCAGTGAGGCTAAGACATTGCCAAGATGATTTCCAGTTAAGCATGTATTAAGCAACTCTCTCTCCTTCCTTCCAGCGAGGCCTCCAGTGGAATTGCCTTCTCCTACAATTTACTGGATTGAAAGTGCGTAGAGTGACAAAATTACTTTTTTAACGGCTGCAAAAAAAAAAAACACCCAAAACCACAAACGGTTGACAATTCAAGAGAAAAAGACTTTTAAAAAATTGATAGTGTTTTTTCTGTATCCTTGTCAGAAAGTCTTTCAACTTCCCTCTTGGAAAGCAAAGACATGAAAAAGGTGCTGGGAAAAGGATTTCTGCATGGGCACCTGCTGTTATTACTGCAAGCAGTGACAGGGAGCAAAGGCATTCAGGATTAGTCCCTAAAAAATGGTGATTATCAAGACTTCTTTCTGCAGGACCTTTGCTTACTGGCCTACATGCCACCCGGTAAACAGGATTTGCACAGCTCCAGCCAGCCGCTGGAGAACATATCCCATTCCAGTGCTTTACCATATGCCATACAGCATTCATGGCACTGGGCATGACTCGTAAGATCAGCTCACGCCTGTATAAGGTTTTTCTGCAAATTTGGCATGATTTGAATAAAAGTAATACATGCAAGGCTCACTCTGAACTCTTACGCTAACCAAAATAAAAAGGGCTGATGAAAGGCAATGAGCGGAAATCATGCGACATCCTCAAAGCCGAAGGACTTGGTCTCTCTTGGAGGTCCTGCCGTTGTCCCCTGACCCACCCACAGGTCTCCGTGGGTCCAAGCCAGAGGACCCAGGCGCTGCTCTGGAATCCATCCCTGCCCAGCTCAGCCAGCCCAAAAGGCAGCTGTGAGCGAAGCCGGACACTCCCTGCAATAACGGCTCCTTCCAAGCGCCTCCAGCCCCGCCAGCACGTGAGAGGCGGCCAAGTGCTCTTGCCTGCCAGGATGTCACAAGACTGGTGAGTCACGGGACAATCACAAAGTGTTCTTCTCATAATGGAGCTTAATAACAGCCAGTGTCAAGGTAAAAGCACCTGTAAATGAGACGGTACATCGCTTTACAGCCTTGCAATAACACTGCTGGGCAACTCGAGCTCGCAGGTCTCTGCACTCACTTCATCCGTGTTGGGTCTTGTCCTTTGGAGCAGCTTTGGGGCCGACCACAAGGACTGGTCATTTGTAGGACAGTGCTGCCCAGGCTCTGATATCCAGGCAGATAACGTGCTCCCTCTTCTCCTTGAAATGCCGGCTGCGAGCCCCGTGCGCAGCAGCAAAGGTTGCCAGGGAGGAAACACAGCTTTTCTGCCCAGACCATCAGCCGCAGGTACCGCCGTACCCCGGGCTGCTGCAGAGCCGTGTGTCCACAGGACCCGTCCGGCGCAGCGGTGACTCATCCGAATTTCATAGTCCACATGGGGATAAGCTACGGGCTGGACCACAGCTGGCAGCTCTGAACCGAGACTCTTCAGTGCCGATGGCCACGCAAGGAGGAGACCTCAGTGCCCCCCAGCACGCTGTGTTTGGTGGGGTAAGGAAGAGGATGCAGCTTGTGCTGCAGTCAGTGGTGGCCCCCTCTCAGCCTGCCAGCCTTTAAGCTGCGTGGTAACTCCAAAATATCACATCCCCCTTTCCACCTGTGGCCTCAGAGACCATGGGTTTTCCTGGGTCTCCAGCACTTCTGTACCTGTTCTCCCAGGCTGCTGCTTTCACTCCAGACCCCGCGCGGGGTGTCCCCTGCCCAGCTGCACTTCTACACAGCATAACTCCTCCTTCCTTCCAGCAGCAAATCCCTCTGTCCTCCCCATCTTACCACTTTACAACTTCAGGGAAATTCCCCTTTTCTTTCCTGACATACAAGTAACTCACCCAAATTTTACCTGCCACTTTTACCGCCACCCTGCCAGCCAGGCAGTAGGTCCATAAACAGCAAGGCGACCTCCCCAAATAATACTGTCTCTAAAAAAGCCCATTCACGTGCCTGGTGGAGGACATCTGCTCACTTGCAGATTTTCCTGCCCATTTGCTGCAGCTGAGGATGCCCCTCGCTCCCCCCTGGCATGCTCAAAGCATCCAGACACTGTCCATGAGATTTGGTCCCAAAGTTGACTTTACCCTTTGGAGTTCCTCCAAACACACACCCTACATGCACCCTCTCCCTTTGTTTGTCTCCCGAGCATCGTCACCATGCGATAATGATCTCAGAGGTGCTAAGCTGATAATCATCTACCTCAGCTACTCCGCACACTTTGTCAGGCACGTTCATAATGAAAACATAAAGTGTAAAGATATCCCCTTCCCAAGGTAATGGAAAACCTGAGTGGAGATTGACGTTAGAAACAAGATCAGCGGACGGAGAAGCCAAGTAAAAAGGAGTAACATCTGGTTCCATTTTTCTTTGTGAAATTATCTCACACTGACCAAGCAGTACCTTCTCTGAAGTACATAAACGTTGAAGACACACACACATGGTTGTTATCAAATGGTATTGTGCAAAATTAAATTGGCTACTTTATGGTGAAATGGAGAAGGAAAGCAGGCATTTCAAACACATGCGTGTCTCTCAGCAAGGTCTGGAAGCCATCACGATGCAAGGATGGCTACTTTAAAATATCTACAAATACTTAGGGCCATTCTGCGAGATGAATAAGCTGGGGCTGAATTTAATAAAGTTATCAAGGCCATAATAATACAGGGGCCAGAGCCTGAAACTAATAAGCAGTTTGGTGAGCATGAGATAGTTCATATGTGCAAAGCATTCCTCCAGTGCTGACTTGCAAAGGTAAAACACCATGCCAAATTCCTCTAACTTCACCAAGATGTGCTGAACGTCTGCCCTTTGGCCGGGCTTAGCCAGCTGGACTGGAGGGGACATTCAGCACATTTTTGTCCAAGGGGGAGTCACAAGCTTGGCATGTCCTTCACCTATAGCTGGTGGGTCGCCTACAGCAGGCACGTGTTTGTCCTTAGCACGTATGCTCTCCATGCCAGTCGGTAGCACGTTTGCGGTTTAAGAAGAGAATCAAAAAAATCTTCACCAGAAACAATCTGTTATGTCAAATTTTTATCTAACGTTTTTCATCAGTAACTTTGGAGCAGGTTCCTCGAGGCTCCAGCCCCGCTGCCCATCCCCAGCCAGAGCCGTGGGACCTCGCTGGTCCTTGGAGCTGGGCAGGACAGGGAACACCATGCCAGTGGCTGAACGTGGGTGTGGAGGAACATTCTCCTTTGTGTTCTCAAAAAACCAAAATTTTCCATTTGTGGAAAATTCCACATCTCTAATTTTTTATTTTTTTTCCTAATTTGGAGGAATATTTTAGATATGAGAAATTTTCTCTGGACTGGAAATTCCCGTTACCGCACATGTTGAGAGGAAAGTGTTCAGTTTTTCCATCAGACCAGTGGCAGAGCAGGAAAGAGGGCTTGGTTTTCCTGAATTCCACTCCAGAGCTCTGTTCATCAAGCCACACAGCTTCTACAAGACTTTTGTTTGGATAAACCTACCTTTCCCACAGAGCTGCAAACCTGGGCAAAGTAACAACCCTACTTATTTTATTATTATTTTTTTAATTTCGGATTCAGAAGCAGAGATCCAAGAGCAGTGTCGGGGCTGGCTTCGGGTAATGCAATTCTCATTCCTTTGAAAATTCTCGTTCTGCCGGTTGGGAGTTTTGTTCAGCATTTCCCTTTCCAGTTGGTATTGTGGGGCCGAACTTTCTCAAGATGTTGACTGTGCGGAAAGAAGAAAAAAGAAGGGCGGATTTCATCTAGCTTGGATTTACCCGGGGAGTGATTTTATTCCAGAGATCCTAATCTGAAACCGCTTTTTCCCGTTCCCCCCTATAGTAGTTTACAATCTCTGACGTACGCAGGGATGGACCGTGAATCTGTTAGCACCGAAGGGGCTGGCCAAGTACTCGGGGGAGAGAGGGATTGGCATTTTGGTTCACCATATCAAGAATCAAGTTTATTACAGCCATGGCTATGCCTCAGCACTGCGCTGGGCGTTGCACTCTACCCTGAAAACCCATTTATGTAAAAACCAGTTAGGCGGAATTTACTGATATATCACTAATTTTGCCAGGGTAGGGGAGTCTAGCTGAGCTTCCGGACATTTGCTGGGGCTGGTTCTGTTGGAATGAACTTTAAAACTCTCCACTACAACTCCATGAAAAGGTAGGAGAGGCGGCTGCAGACACGTCCTTCGAAGGGAATGATTACTGAGAAGACTTTCAAATTGCCTTGGGAAACATAACTCTGAGCCCCAAGTTTCAATGGAAATGCAGTAAAGAAAACCTCAAAAAGCAAACTACAGGCTCCTCTCCCAGATTTCCTTTTCCTTTCATGGAGCAAATTAGAGAACACAAACTTAGTGGAATTGCAAGCATCTAAGAATAGCTTTGATTTTCCTAAACATTTACAATTCTGTTTTATGTACATCGTCAGAAAAAGAGCAAGGAAATACAAAATGTAAATCTTTAAATGAACCTGAATACCAAGGAGACTTTACATATCTGCTTGTAACAAATGGGATGTTGCAGCTAAATCTCAAACAGGGGAATCAGAGAGTTTCAATAGCCGTGGATGCATGGAGTATAATCAGACACGGGATGTCTCGTGTAGGGTCCTTCTTTCCCTCCCTCCCCTCTCTTGCAGGTTAAGAAAACTGTTGTGACTTGCTATAGATTTTGCTGCCTGCCGTTCGGTTTGGTTTCACGGCTTAGAGCCAGAATCCGATCGCCATTTCAGTACTAACCCAGATGTCAAAATCCTCCCTGTCAAAGGGGCTGAGGGGTCGCCCTCGCCGCCTTGGGATGCGCAATGGGCAGTGTCCCCATTAAGAGAGGACTCTGCAAGCTCTAACGAACCCAGAAGCCGCACGCAGGTCTGACAACACCTCTGGAGGCGGAAGAACTGCAGGAATTCTGGAGAGCCTGTTGGGCATCTTTGATAAAAAGTCACATTTACAACAGGGATATTGTTCTCAGCTGTACTGCAACGCTGAGAGAAAAGTTGAATTTGGGAGAAGGTATTAGCCCTTTCCTCAGCAGGACGGCCCGGATAGAGCAGAAAGCATTAAGAAAGCAATTTAAGAAACATAATGCTCAGGAAGCACCTAATTTTACTACCAGCTGGGTGTTAAATTAATTGTGTGCAAGCTGAACGTGGCACGAGATGGGAAAGCCAGGCATTAAAGCGTGTGTGTGCTTTTCTGAGAGCGATTTTCTTTCTTGGTTGAAAGCAAGGAGCGTATCTCACGGAAAGCATCAGGTGATCAGCAGGATGATATCATGATAGATTACCCAGCGCATACTTGCCTGGAAATGCTCAGAGGTCAGGAGCAGGTTATAACTCTCTGCAGCACTGAGTTACGAGCGTGTGTTACCACGGGTCTGTAAGGAGAGGTTGCTTTTGGGAGCGGGAAGAGGCTGCCTACAGATGGGTAGGACGATGATTCACTTGTCTCAGCAGACTGAGGAAACACGTATTAGTGAAATCTTGGATACCGCAGAGGCTGATAAGTGGTACCACTCCCATTTTCTCACTAGGTAAACTGAGGTCAGAGATGCTTTTTGACTTGCCCAAGGTCATGCATTAAATTAGTGGTAGAGCCAGAAACAAGACCTAAAAGACCCCGCTTCCTTTCATTGCCGCAGTGTTTTCAATTGCAGATGCAGAAATGTTGCAGGCCTGTTGTTCAAAAAGAAGCCATTACCCATCTGCAGGACTTGTATCAACCGCAAGAGAGATCAAATAGCCCCGTGGTGAAAAGGTATCCAAGAACAGCTGCCTGCCTGCTAACTGCCTTTTAGGCTGTGATTTCTTCAGTAGCATCATTCCTAGTTCCCACTGAACGCTCTTAATTTAGATGGATGGAGCCATTCTGCAAAGCAAGAAACTTTCACTTACACATATGCAACTTTTTTATGTGTTCAAAACAGCCAGAAATTTTATTTATACCAAATTTACAGCGCAAAGCTAACAGCTGCAAAAACCCCTCCCTGCCTGCTCCTTCTATCTTTTTCTTTTTTTTTTTTTTTCCCTTTTTTTCTCCGGTCGGGATCTTGTTTTGAAAATACCCCAGATTGTAATAGTTTTACTTGTACTGTATTACTTGGCTTTGTTCATCTGCTGATGAAGTGCCAGCCCTGAAGTACTGCCAGATGAGGGTAGGCATCTCACCGCACTGAAGGGAACTTTCCTGCCATTATTTATTAGTCGAGTCACCACGCAAGTGTTCTGAACAAACAGCAGGTCTCTGCCCAAACGAGCTTACAGTGGGAAGGCGCGCAGAAGGTCTGATGGGTGGCATCCATCAAAGCCCAGGGAGGAGGATGTGGCCTCAGCTGGACCTGCTCTGCCCACGGCTCTGGGCAAGTGGCTGAGCAGATGAGAAGCAGCAAAATTTCAGTGGAACCCAACTGCCTCGGTCCCCGTGGCTTATGTTTGGGGTGATTCGGGTTCTCAGGCAAATCTGTCCACCATGGGAAGTGGCAACGCAGCCCGGGAATGGGGAAAATCCAGCTACCACCTACTCTTCAGCCCGCTCCACACACCACGTGCCTCCCGGCTGTTTTGAAGTCCAGACTAGGGTCAGTTCAGTTCTCAGGCCCAAACTCACTAAAAAAAAATCTGAGTCTTGATGAGTCTTGATGAACATTTTAACTAACTTGGCCCAAATTCCAAGTTCATAACAGAACACAAATCCAAGCACTTTCATGTGGTCTGAGGTTTTGTAAAGAAAAGTTCATTTTGCTCTCAAGTTGACTTTGGGTTTGGCTGTGTCTCCTGGGTCACTCCAGCCTGCAAGAACCGATGTGGGCTGCCCCAAGCCCTGCTGTCACTGTCACAGCTGGGGACAGATCAGCTTTTGTCACTGTTAATTGTAGAGAAGCAAGAAAATAGTAGGCTACTGATATAATTAACTCTTTGCAGGCTGCACGGCAATCTGCTACGAGTCCTTCCAGAAATTTAATCCTGTCATCACCTTCTGCAAACAGACCACATCCCTGCAGCACCAGAATTTAGACAAGCGGATCATCTTGCATGCTCTTCTTGGTTTCAAGTGAAAGTGATCTTAACAGTTTAACTTGCCTCTTGGTAAGGCTGTGATCTACTGAATTATTACTTAAAAAAAGCTCGCTGCCAGTGCTTTCTCTCGTTATCTTCCCTCGCACAGATTCTACGTGTAGGTGCAATATCTTAGTGAAGAAGCAGGAATTTTTTTTTCCTGGGGAAACGTGGTGGACAGCAAGTGAAAGTGAGCTCCTCACAAGGGAAGTCCTTCAGATACTCGTGCCATCCTAGTGGCATGCCAGCTTGCTGACCAGTAATTTGGTTGAAGTCTGTCTCAGCACATCAAACTACAAAGACATGCATTTTTGAGGGACTTCTTTTTGGCAGAATATATAAGAAGCCTTCCTAGGGGTGATTGCTTAAGTCCCTCCTGTGATCTCACACAGTAGACCTAAAAAGTAGATTAAGAAAAGTAATAAGCAAAAGGAAAAAAAACACAGTGCTTTGCTCATTTATTTTATATATTAAGGGGAACACTGACCTTTGAGATCTCTTTTTTCCCTAGTATTCATGGTGATGAATAGAATGTATTCTGACTTTAAATGAAACAGAGTGCTTTGAAAAGACAGAAAATTAGCAACATATGGGCCAAAGGGCCCAAAGAGATGAGAAAAAAGGAGGGGGAAGAAAACGACTGAAAGAAAGTTTCAGATGTCGCTGTGATCCTGCAGCAGAATATTTTAATCTTACTGTTATTCGAGGAGGTCAAGCCCCCTTTGGACATCCTCCTTGCATCCCATGTGAGGAGGCTCTTCTGTGCGCAAGGCAAAGCAGAAATTGCCCGTCCTTCATGGCAAACGCTCCTCGACCAACCGGACCGGTGGCTGCCACAGAGGGAAAGGACAGCGGGATTTTACACTTAAGGTCATTTTTCTGTCCCCTCTCTGCCGCGGACCACAGATGCTCTATAACATAAGATACAGCCCTCCCTGCCAGACTCCACAGCAGCCCAGGAATCCTCAATTTCGGCCCCCCAGTCGGCCCCTGGATGTCCCTGGGCGTCCGCAAAACAGCCGCCTGCTCACCACAGCCTTCCCCACCCTGAAGCTGTAACGGGTCATACCCCAGCGGTGCAACACCAGTCCCACCAGCTGGCCACCAGCATTGCTCATGGTCATTCCTTCCACGGCCAAACCCCTCCTCGTGTGCTTTACCCTGTCCACAACGCAACGCGCGCCACAGACGGGGTTTTCTTTGCACTCACTACTGTGCTGACACAAGCATGTTCTTATTTTTATGAAATAAAATCAACAAAACCAACAAAAATCATATCGCAATACGTATTCCTACCATAACTTTTCCTTTGCTTGCTTTTTTTCTCTTTTTTTTTTTGGGTGGGTGGGTGTGTGTGCAGAATTTCCTTGTTTTCCTCTAAAGTATATCCGAAAAATTCCATTTCTAAAGGAGGAGGGAATGCACCGAGTAAGGGGTGGGTGGTTAAAAATAGTTTATGCCGCTGATGAATGCTAATTACCTGAGCCTTTTTGATGGCTGAGAGTCTTCATCAAATCAGAAATTAGCTAAAGCAGGAGTTGAAGTATCAAACCCTTCACAGCTAACTTTGTGTAATCTTTTAAGTGTCTTATTAATTAATTCAATATTCTTAATTAAATTCCCAAATACTCCCATTTTAATTAAGGTCTGATGCAAGCCAACCAGAGCAAGGGAACTTGGAGTTACGACTCCCAGCTTCACCCCTAGCTCTCCTGCAGCACGTGTATTTAGAGGGGCTGCGTGCTGCTATGAAATATCTCCAACGGGGGGGTAATTAGAGCTGACGAAGCCGACCTGGCCGTGGCTGTCGATTCTGCAGCGACACTGGGAAGCCCCACATCTATACATTATGCAGACAGCTCCGAGAGACAAAGCGTTGGGTTTTTCCCAAGCGAAACCAAATCTGGGTAAAATTAACGTTCTGCTAGTATATTTAGTCCAGATCCAAGTGTGCTTATTTTTTCCATTCTGTTTCAGTCGTTTTAGCTCATTTGTCTCTCAGCTGAAAAAAGAAGGGTAAAAAACCTCCTCTGCTGCTGCACAAGCACGAAAACTGTTCTGTGCTCCCCACAATACCCGTAAGTCCATGTATCCTCTGCACACCCCGTAATATCTATTACATGACCATACTCAGGTATTTGCACAGACCTGCTGTCACTTTGCTTTCCCCCCCCCGCCTCATGTGTCTAGTTAAAAATTACTTCGGGGCTTTGCTTCTCCTCTTGGCCATTGAGAGGCTTTGCTTTTGCATAGGATGCACAAATATTTCTCAAAGAGCTTTTTTGCAAATGCCTCTGCTTCCTTCCAGAGCGGCACGTGCTTAAACCAGCAAGAGTCTTAAAAGCAATGAAGTAAATAGGAAGCTCGCAACTGAAATACCCTCTCCTAAAGCTCTTGCAGGAATAGTGTAAACTCCTTTTGGCATTAGCCACGGCCCAGTTTGAGGAGGGACAGGAAAGAAATTAAGCCGCTATCGGCTCTGGCTTCTCTGCTGGGTCTGGCTGCTAAGGTGCCACTTTGTGTGAGGTTGTTAATGGCTCGTGGCTTATGGAAATCCTTTAGCAAACGGGCTCTCGGAGCAGCCCCACGTCTCCGGCATTTTTTAAAAGAGGAAATCAAAGTCCTCGGATGGGGTTTGAAATGATGGACGCCAGGGCCAGTCAAACACAAACTCCTCCAGACTTCGGTGGGACACGGCAGGGTCTGAACATCGCTGGCTCTTCCGGGACTGAAACTTGTTTCTCACTGTTTCATCTGGTCAAAACCACAGCCAGCCCCACCTGCCTCCCCGTGCGTGGAAAGAGAGCACACCTCCACTTCTTACCCAAACTCTCCCAGATGTCCATGCTTGGGATAAAAAGAACCAAGGAAACAGCACCCAGAGGTCACATTTTGCCCTCAGACCCGTGTGGTCCAGGATGAAGGCTCAGCACTCCCGATTCCAGCTGGTCTCAACAGAGGGGACACCTGCAGCCTGAGGACCATAAACCTGACCACAAAACAGCATCCCAAGCCCTTTGCTGTCCTCTCCACCTGTCTCAGCAGCAGTAACCTACAACCTCTCCCAGGCTGCCGGTAGACAACTCGTTTGCGGGCAGTTAATGAGCCGGTCCCCAGCTCTTCCCACGGTCCGGCTCGCGTAGCCCCACGCAGCAGATCTGCAGGTGATGGCCATGATTTCCCTCCCAGGCTCAGATATATAACCAGACCGCTGTTATTTTCACTCCACCTGTTCTCCACCAGTTTCTCCTCTGCCTGTTAGGTCTCCCCTTGCGGGCCAGAAGGGCTTATGGAGAGCAAGCGCCCAAGCCCGATGGTGCCCTCCTCTGGCTGAGGTTCCCGTGCGATAAATAAATATCCACTGCAAATAATCATGCAAATAATCATCCTCATCTTCGTCTCCACACCAGGCAGTACCAGGAACAACAGACACAAACCCCTGCCGCTCTGGGACCTGGTTATGCATCATGTCCGAGATGGACTGGCCCTACAGGAGCCTTTTTCCACCCATGCCGCTGGCTGCTTTCCCGGCACCCCCCCGGCCTCTCCGCTCCACGCTGTGCAGCACATGGAGCATGTAGCCCTAAGAGCAAAGTCCTCAGGTAATGAATTTTAGGGTCAGATCGACTCTGCCCTTTGCTTCCCCAGCGGGCATCGAGAGGAGCCCCACTCCGGGAGCGGGGCCGACAGGCAACGTACACCAGCCAGCATCTGCCGGCTGTGGATTCGGAGTGACATCACGAGTTTGTGGGTTTTTTTCCAAATGGGTCTTTCAAAATTCGCTCTTGTGGTTCCTTCCACTGATTTTGCTGGAAGAGATAAGAGCGGTTTTTGGCGAGCGGCCAGCTCAACTGTTGACGGAGCCGCACAGTTCAGCTCCGAGCTGCAGGACTCTTCCTCCAGAATAAAGGGTCCTTTTCAGTTTATAGACACAAATACATGAATAAAGGCATATTTCATGCGTGATGTCTAAGTATATCAATCAGATAACTGGAACTGGTGTGCGTGTGGAGAAATTTCTGACGTAATATAACTTGTACAAAGAAGAAAGGCGCTTTCATTAATCCGGTGCTTGGAATGTCACTTGTACACCAACAAGTGATTCAGTAAGAACTTGGAAAAACAAATGAAGCTATCGTTTTCAAATATGCAGGAGCCTCCCAAATGACAAGGGCCAGTGAGCGTACAGGATTTGCAAATAGAAAGAGACTCCCAGATCCCAGAGAGGTCTAGAGAAATAACTGGAAAATGCAGAGAAGGTATGCATAAATGATGTTGGTGTGTCTGACAGAAAATAAAACCAGTTCAAACTGTTGGACCTTTTTGGGGAAAGGAGGAAGTCACTGCAAAAAATAAGATCCTGGAGATCGGAGTTTGCGACAACCCTCATACAAATCTCCTTTTGCAGTGTGAGCACGGAAGGGACTTGCTAACTCCTGCCAAGATTAAGAACCTCCTACATTCATATCCCTGGTCCTGTGGAGGTTTCCAGCTCGTCTATAATATGAAGACGGACTCTTCCATCCTGTCCTTGTAGCTCTGAGAACATACAATAATCAAAACGCATTGTGGCATATTCACACAAATACGGTGGATTCACACTGCAAAATTCAGTTCTGGATGTAGGTTTAAATGCCCCGAAGTCTGGTAAGTTTGGATTTACTAAAAAAGCAGTACATTAAAATTAAAGGAAAGATTTTTATTTAAACCAAAGAAAGGAAATTAAATTTAGGCAGAAATTCCATCATTAAAAATTCCTGCACCATGTCTCAGTGTTTTGGCACCTACAGAACGGTAAATACAGTTCTGTATTCTTTGGGCATCTCCACTGTATCTTAAGTGCCTTTTGTGTCGGCACAAGAGGATGGGTTAATAGTATTATTTCATCTGTAACTGAGAAATATTTTCTTGTCTTTGAAAACAAAAGACGGACTCCTAAGATTACTTTCATGTCAATTTTTCTTATTTATCACAGGTATTTATAAGGTGCCTATCACACGGGGATCCAAGTGCCAGGGTTTTTTTCTTGTGGTAAGGTCTTTGATTTTTTTTTTTTTTTTTAAAAAGGTAATTTCATACCAAGAAAATGAAGTTTTCATTTTAAAAAGTATTTAAAGGATTGTTATAAAAAAGGAGGAAACATGTCTCCAGGGATAATATGAAAACTGTATCTACTTTACAGCTGTTATGGCCCATTCCAGCAGTTCACCGTCAAACGTGGTCTTGCACCATTGATGGTCCGTGGCGTATTTGCTGGAGCTCCACAGAGATCTTGGCTCTCGTCCTCATTTTCATTATAGAAATTTATATCTAAGGAGATAACTGGGAGCAATGGAAGATTCCCCCAGGACAAGCTCCTGTCCACACAGAAGGATGCTGTTGTGCCATTGTTGGAGTCGGGTAGTACCGTCAGCTCGTGTCAGTGGCCATGCCAGCCTGGTGAAGGGGACACAACGGGCACATCTGAGATGAGCTCAGTTACGTGTCCCATCGAAATGTGGCATTTTCACACAAACTGCAGAAGAAACTTTTGAGTTCCTTGCCTATCTGGCAGGGTAGGTTCAGAAGATGTGGCTCCAGTCACCGAAAGCATCCTTGATGCTCTTAGTGCTGGACCGCGCTTGCAATGAAATACGCAGTAGCAGCAGGGGATGCAAGTAAGCAGCAAGATAAAGGAGGGCAGTTAATAAAGAGTTAATTTTCCAGACACCAGCATAAAGATAATAGCACCATGTTAATGACAGTGCTATGATAGTGACTGATAACAGTTAGCGATCAAAAAAGCGTGCCAGTGCTTTGGGGTGAATAAACTGATTTAGCGGCTGCGTCTCACATGTCGATAGTGTTTTGGTGACTTTAATGCCATTGAGAGGGGACCTGAGGAAAGTGGAGTTTGCATCTTTATTGCAGCCCTTTCGCAGGGAAGACGGGGGATCCCAGTCTGGCCGTGGCCGGATCCGGAGCTCCCTGACAGCAGCTGCCGGTGCCTGTGGGCACGGGGTCGGGCGGTGACGGAGCCGCAGCTTTGGGGCCATCCAACCTCACTTCTCCCTCTGCCTCTGGTTTTGATCAACTCCACTGCAAAGAACGGAGCTTCCAGCCAAGACCCTCATACGTAAAGATTTAGCTCAAACCCCGTATGGTATTTATAAACGTCTTAAAGCATGCAATCCTGGAAGCAGGTTCTCAACCAGCAATACGGCGACACATCTCCGATGGCTGGGAGTCGCGGCGCTGCCATCACTTGGGTCCTCTCCATGGAGGAGGGGACGTTTTGTGGCTGCCGCTGGGGGTTTGCGAGTGTGAACCCACAAACACAACCGAGTGCCCGAGGACCGGACCGGTGCCCTCCACGCAGGCGTTATCCCGGTCGTGCCGTTTCATCTGCTTCCGCAGAGCAGACCAGCGCCTTCAAAAAGGACTCTGCCCACTTCAAAGGGAAACGTTAGCAATTATGCCGAGCTAATTGTATCCCGATAAGAACACCAGCTTCATTATTCCATCCTGGTTCACATTTTCATATCTAAGTTCTGTTTGTTTAAAGTAAACACCCTCAAATTATGCTTTCTTAAAAATACAAGATACTCGCAATTTTATTTCCAGGGATACATGTTCATTAGAGATAAGGTGATTAAAAAAATCATTTTATACTGCTAATTGTAAGCAGAAAACAATAAGCTCCCCATGAAAAATGTACAAATAATGCGCCACGCAGGCCTCTAATGCTGGAAGTTCAATAATTGTTGTTTTGATAAAATGTTTTCAACTTCTTAATATTATTTTTATAGCTAGAAATCTAGCTTTCAGACAATGGGCTGGGAACCCTCATTCCCTGCATGTTTTAGACAAATAACGCACGCTCAATCGAAAGCAATGGAAGAATCGCTCCTGCCTTGTGGGTATTATATTTTTTAATCTACCAATAAGTTTGGTTTTTCTTTCATTTTTTAGTTTTACATAAAGTAATTCCAAACTGTAAGCCACGACTGACCTAACTACTTATTAAATATGCTAATATGCTTTTGTGCTTTGATGTCTGGTGAACAATAAAAGGGAGAGAGTTACTCTGGGACACTGTAATCCTTTATTTGTCACTAAGTTATGACACCCAGCAGAGCTGTGTGACAGTCCAAATCAATCATCCCCCGTGCACTGCAGGCCTTCGCTGCCTCCTGCAGAGTCTATGCAGTTTAATTAGCTTTTTTTCACACTAGCATAATGTACATCTGCAGCTTCAGCAAGAAAAAGAAATGGAGGATAGTTCACTGGGATACGGTGCCTTAAAAAAAAAGTTCATATAAAAAAAAAAAGTCTGAAAGAAGAAACATCACAATCCTTTGTAGTTTACTTCAGAGGAGTTTGCGGTAGAAATCTACAGGACTGGGTACTCTATATTGTTAAATGTAGATTTTTTTAACCTAATAAAGGCCTTTTCAGCTAAAATCTCAGATGGCATTTAAAGCCTTGTTCTTTTCTAATGGTCTATATCTTTTATACCTTCTTCTTGCGGTTGATCATGCAGCAGCTCATTATCTGCTCCTCTTCCCCTCCCCACGGTGGGTTGGTACAATGGAGTCTTCAAACCGATATTTGCTGGTTAGGAATCGCTGCCCGCCGTCCCCGCCGGCAAAGCCGCGCTCCCTCGCACCAGCGCCGCGCCGCAGCCGGAGCACGTTTGAAGTGGTGGGTCCGTGGCAGGTAAAACTTCGCGCCGCAGTTAGGCAAACACAAGCCCGCAGGAGCTCAGGGTGAGAGGAGTGAACACGGGTTGAGCCCGCCCGGGATCCCCTCGCCTGCCTTTCCAGAGACCAAGCAAAGCCATGGGACAGAAGGTCTTCAGATAAATGGGACTGGGTCATCCCAGGAAAATATTTCTGGCCATATTAGGCTAGTGGTTGGATCCGATGATGTACCCAAACAAATAAAAATGACTCGGGCTCCGTCTCATTTCAGAGAGGGCAGTATCCTTCTCCAGCCATTCAGCTGATGGGATGCAGCTTGTTAACGTGATGGTGCAAGCTAACGCTGTTTGCCTTTTATTTATCTTTTCTACCCTTTGTGTAGCGCGATGAAGTTTAAAGGCATGCGTGATCATTCCTTACGCTATTCCTCTGAGCGTGACCACAAAGGAGTCACCTGCAGAACACAGCAGCTCCTTTATTCAAATGATAGATTACATTACTAGAGGCTTGTCACTCTTAATAACCTTCCAACAGAGAAATGCATCTAAGGAGATGACGGGTTGGGTTCAAACGGGAACATTCAGCAAGAGCAAGCACTTTCCACTCCCCGGTTTCAAGGAGATGCTCCATGGTGGAAGCGCCTTACAAAGGCTGGGGCTGTAGATGGACGAGGTCCAGCGGGTCACAGCGGTGGAGACTGTCACCAAGGCTGGAAAGCGGTCAAAGACATTTATCAGCCCCTTGATTTTTAAGCAGAACTCTGCCTTCAAATAACTCAGCAATTTGCTAAATGTCTGCTAGGACTACTTACATTCACCTCCATCGCCTTGGCAGGTAAAATGCAGATGTGATCCACCAGTTCTGGGCACTAATGAAAGTACAAGAACAGTGGCCAGACTTACTGTCAAAGTCCCTTTTAGAGCTGTACCTTAAATTGTCTTTTAAACAGCACCTCTCTAATCCTTCTGTGCAAAAATACTTTATCCTCTTGTGGGAATTATACATATTTCCCAGTTCAAAGAGATATAAAATATAAATGTACTTCTGTACAATTCAGCATTAATAAGAGTAAATAGTTAGTGTACAGTGTCTTTTCATCTTTAGATTTGAAGTTGCTTAAGCATTTAGAGACTACAGTTGGCATTTCTTGCTGTGCTTCTTCTTGGTCTAATGCTATTATTGAAAATACTTTTATCCTGGGCCTTGGCTGGGGTAATTCCTTTGAAAAAATCGTATTCCACACTTACACCAGCAATTCGTCGCTGTTTTCCCCTTTTAAAACAGATAATTCATTAAGACCGTAATATGCAGTTTTAACATGCTTCCAGTTTCGTGTTTAATGGAGAGTTCCAGCTTTGGGTCTGGTGGACATCATCAGTGAATTTCTTGTTCAGAGGTGAAACATTTTGAAATGATCACAATAACCCAGCTGGGCAAGAGCAGGGCTGAGCTTCCCCCTGCAAAGACCGAAGAGCAGCTATGAGAGACCCCCGAGAGGGACCCCCTTCCCACACAGGAGCCCCCTCCTGGGCACTCCGATGCAAGCATCCGTTTCCCTCCCGAGGTATCCCAAAGCTAGGAAGAGCAGATCTTCAAGGAGGTGGAAAGCAGAGGAGCACCGTCTCTCTTGCCAGCCATGCTCTCGGGAGCACAGACCACGCTGGTCTCCTGAAGGACACAACCAGAAAGTGAGGCACGGACTCCTTCTGCCCTTTATCCACACACCAAATTACTTCCATGGACCTTTCATTAGCCGATGCCTTTCTCCTGGCCCGTGTGCCCAAGCCACCAGTTCCTCTTCCCGGGGAGAGCCTGAGGGGTTTCCTTTTTATTTCCGCCCCCTTCCTTCCCGGCCAGAGGACACTCCTCACCCCAAAACAGGCTCCAAGACAGGTATTGCAGGGTGCCAAGGAGTGTCACTTGATGAAAGGATGAAAAGTGAGATGAAGCCTCGCTCCTTCCTGTTTCGTATGCCCTGTTAGTGGGACTCTTCCACGGATGAGGAAAAGTGAGAGCTTTAAGGCTCCCCTATAAGAAAGAGAGAATTTAGACCAGAAAATAATTTTTCCTTGTAATTCAGCAGGTCATACATTAAAGGGTGCCCAATCAAATAACAATAAAATGATTTGTGAATCGTCTGATAGCCTGCCTGGTACAGGGACAGCATTGCTTTGGCGGAGAATGGCCTGAGGGAGAGGAGGAGAGGCTGGTTCTGGGAAGAGGATGAATTATTGATTCTCTTTTTGAGACAGTCAGGAGAGGAGGTGGTTGAAAGCATCCTGCTTCCACCGGAAGATAATGCAATGATACAGTGAAGACGAGCCATAGTGTTTACCCTCGTTTGCCACCCGCGGGGAGATCCAAAAAGGAGGATTTTGCACGTTAGGGCTCCAGCAGGTGAGAGCTGCAAAAGGTTTCTGCGCTGTTACTGCCCCATTATCTCCCTGCCCTGCCCCTGCGGGAGGTTTCTGCTCCTACGGCATGGGGAATCAAAGACTTCACCCTGCAGAGCCTGGTGGAAAACCTCCCTTCCTCGCCCATCTCAGCGAAGCCGCTGGGTTTCCCCTCGAGTGCTGGTGGTGCCAGCGCAGCTTTGCTCTGCCAGCTCCGCCAGGGAGTGGCGGGCAGGGGCTAGGACAGATAGAAGGGGAAGTGGAGGTGCGATAACATCTCCAACCACCCCAGCAAGATTTGCTAGAATCCACCTGCCAGACCCCTTAGTCAGACAGAAAAAAAGGTCAATCCGATCCATCCAGGCGGTTGGGTGGCAGCCTCCAGCAAACCCAAGACCTGCTGTTCCAGTGAGGGTGCATCAGAGGGATCCCACCCCGCTCCTGATTTTGTAGTTTCCAGTTTGCTGACACTGGAAAGGCATCAGAGAAGATAGGAGGATACATATGCAAAGACTTCTATCAATGGGGAGGCCCATCTTCAAAGCTTTGATTTTACCAGGTGCTGGCATCCCTTCTGAGAGCTGTTCTTGCTTGGGGGGATTCCATCTCAAAGTTTTCACATCACAGGAAGGGGAGTCCTGCTTTGAAGAGTCTCACCAGCAATGGGCCAAACCTCCTATTTGCATTTAATTTTTGGCTGCATGAAGCTTGCTCACTGGCACCAAACGCGCATTTTGCAATCTTTTTAAAGCAACAAGGTGCAGTGTTTGCTGACACAGCTCAACACCGGGACGTGTACATATGCATCCAACGGAGAAAGTCACCAGCAGTTTAGGCAGGTGTGGATGAGTGAATTAGAGTTAGAACAAAGTAGTGGTGCATTTGGAGTATGCCTATCAAGTTGCAACAAGCAAAAGTAAATGCTAAAGTAAGGCATCTACTCCCAGTGTTTGCACTTGGCAAGTGGCTTGATTTCTAAAGTGAAACCGTGAAGAGAATTTAAGGTTGAATTTATTTTGAGGCTACCTTGCTTGAGTGGCTTTGCTGATGGTCCTGGGAATCTGCATCATGTTGAACTTCAGCAGAATTTCTGCTGGATCCTCAGCCCTGCCAAGGAGCCCGCCTGGCCAGGGAGCACCGTCTTGCATTATTTCAGCAGTACAGAAGGCATCGCCAAAGGCTGCTTAATCTTGGGTTTAACTTCAGCTTTGTCCAACTCAGAGTTTCTTTAATTTCCTAAAGGCTCTTAGAATATAGGGCAGTGCTGACATAATCAAAGTAGCCAAGTCTCCTGGCTCAGACACTGCCTTTGACCTTTCAGTGGCTCGTTTTCCCTGTTACTTGCTTTTCAGTGGAATTGCAGAGCTTCACCCTCTAGTGTCTGAGGAGGAGTTTGGAAAGCATTTAAGAAATGAAGGTCATTAGACGTTACCTTTCCTGTTGCAAGCCCTTGCATGATGCACAGAGGATTATTATGCCATTGCCCTTTGGTGTAAACAAGCCTTAGAGATGTTCTTTGCAATGCTTGTAACCAGAACAAAGCCCTTCGCGTTGTTAAACCTCTAACATAAGAGAGGCTCAAGGAAAGCCTATTTACCATGCATAACACAAGAAAGGTTCCTGAATAATCCAAGACAAAAGGTCTATGCTGGGAAAGTACAGGGGTGGGACTCCTGGTTTCCCTTTTATGAGGATCCCCAGATTCCCCAGCTCTCCCTTTGGCTGGTACAAAGGACCTGGAGGTGCTGGTCCTCCCTGCTCTGCTCTCTATCCATAGAGGACTTCAAGGAAGTGCCACAAATTTTATGTCAAGTTCAGAAACACCTTGTGCAGTGGGTGATCTCCCAGTGCCTGGGGACAGGTGGATAGAAAAGGAGGTTCCCAGGGAGGCAGAGCTTTACACTGAGCCCTTAACAAATAAAGAAACCGCTTTGAACTGCGTGTGACTTGGGTTCTGCTGCAGAACAGAGTTTTTTGGTTGGGCTGAGCTTGTGGAGGTCAGCGTACCCGCTGAGGGGGCGAGAGCCAGCCCAGGTTCCCATGGAGCAGTCCAGAGGGTGACGCCAGAGCACAGCCCTTGTGCCAGCAGGATTTTAGGAACTTAGCAGCCCCGTTGGGCAGCCTAGTGTCCGTCTTGCAGCCCCCTTGCGAGAAGACATTGCAAGCGGTCCAGAGGTACAAAACAGCTCGTTTTTGCCCCGCTTCCCATTTCCCAGTTATTCCCTTTGATCCTCCAAGCACCGTTCTGCTGCAGGAGACCGCTCTGGTCCCTTGATGGTAGGTGCGGGATGCGGCTGATGGGTAGTTGGCAGTGCACGCCGCTTTCCCCGTCACATGGGTGGCAATCAAAGCCCCGCGCACAAAGGCCCCGCGCTCGGCTGCGGTTCTACCCGGCGGGTCTGAAAGGGCAGGTCTCCTGCTTCTTTGTTTAAACGCTGGCCCATTTGTTGACTTGGAGGCACCCACTTCTTAGCGGCGGCAGCAGCGGTGAAATCAGATATCACTCTAATGAGCGTCCCTTCAATAACCATTGCCCTGATTTTTGATACCTGGAGAGAAGATGCACCAGCGAGGGAAGAATTTATCAAAAACACGCCACCGACTAGACATCAGAGGGAACCTCAAAGGGACAGTGAACTAGAACAAAGAACAAAAACATTTACAGAAGTGCTATGCCGAAAAAAAGGGAAAGGAAAAAACTGTACTAACAACAGTAACAAGGTCAGCTATAAAACCAGAATTAAAAGGCACTGCTGGGGAAAAGACGACGACTCAAAAAAGCACCAAGAACTAAGAACACAGCTTGCCAATCAGATCTATACAGATTCCCCTTGATATCTTCCCACTAACAGGCTTTCCTGCAGGACAAGTAAAAAGTTTAAGCGACTGGCTCTGGGAAGGTGGGCTAGAAGCGGGAGAACGGCATTCACAGCTTTTAACACAGATCTTCAGGTTCTGTATCAATGGGATGGCTCAAAGGCGCCGGGGGCTTGGCGAGCAGAGCCGTGGCCGGGAGCAGGAGCAGCCCTCCAGCAAGGCACGGCAGCAAACCCCATTTAGGCCTGTTTTGTGATTTGAAGAAGTATTAATAGAGGTCGGCACCTGAACCGACCCGCTAGTGCCCTGGGCACGTGCTACCTTTGCCGCTCCTGTCACCCGCAGTCGGGGGGAGGCACCGGTTTCAATCAGTGCAAACGAAAGTCCAACCAACCCTGAGCTTCACTAAAGCGGTGCTAAGATCAGGACAGGTTGCAATCTTGCAAAAAAATCATTTCCCGCAGAAATGGGGGTTTTCTATTCCCCAACAAAAGAAGAATTTGCATTTTGTCAAAAAGGTCAACCCGTTTGTGGGAATACGAAATTTTTCAGCATTTCACCAAAATACCCAAGGGCCTTCCTACACAGAAAAGTGGTTGCATCGTGGCCCTCTGCCTCCTGTGCATGCACAGTTGCTCCACCATCTTGCATCCATCCGAAGCGAGGGCATTTTCCTCCCTCCCAGCCTTGGTGGTGACAGCCATGCAACAGGTAAGCTCTGTTTCTCTATGGTTGTCAAAACCAGCTATGCCTCGGGTCAGTGGAAGAAAATCAGCTTGAGATCTTCACCCTGAGTTTTTCTGCTACCTCACTGTGTTGCAGGAGACAGAGCAAATAGTGGTACCAAATCATGAATATTCTGGACACAGACAACAGAGGAACTTTCAGAGTCAAGGCAGCTTCACAGCTTGGACTTGTACTCTGGGCTCCTAATTTCCGCTTACCGAAACTTGAAGAAAACTGAGTGAACTTCCCCTAGAAGCAAGAGCTCTTCTATCTTTCAAGCCCTGATGTGGCCCCATCGCACACGGGCAGCGCATCACATCTGGGGTGGAGCTGTGCCCAAACACAGGTGTGCAGACGGAGGTTTGAGGTGCCCTGGGGCACCTCGGCAGCCTCCAACACGCTCCATCAGAAGGCACCAGCCTCCGGTAGGCTGGTGTTGTACCCACCAGCATGCACGGATCTCCCGCGTGCCCTGGGGAGTCCAAAGTGGTGTGAGATGCCTACGCTTAGGTCACTGACCTGCTCTTGAGATATCACGGGCGATACGCACTCTTCCTAAGGGATGGAGCTGGTTACTCTGGCCCATCAGTGGAGACAGATGAACCTCCAGAGGAAGGTGAGAGCAGGAGCCAGACTCCGCTGCTCTGAGATGCTCCAAAAGGAGCTCCTCTCTCACCAGGAGCAGTGTGGGGAGCTCTGAATGCCGAGACCAAACATTAGGCAGCGTGAATACTCTAATCATACGCCTCCCACCAATATCTCTCTAAAATCAGGACAATTTCCTTGAGCTAATATTGCAGGGCTGGGTACTAATATTTCATTTTTAAAGCAGGTCCTGCTTGCTTTTTTCCCCGGTCCCCTCCCTGCGAAGCTGTGCTTGTTAGCGAAAGTGAAGAGACTTTTGATTTCTAAAGCCAATGTTAGAATGAGCATTTCCCCGTGAGAGCACCTGGTTCTCGTGTTTAATGAGTAAACACAAGGAAACAGAGGCTTGAAGAGTGATTGTTCCCAACATCATTACTTCTGAACCCGACATTAAAGAGAAGTAAAAGACAACAGCACAGCAGTTCTTTGTTTTTCTACCACTCTTCCTAAAAAATATCTTTAATGAGACGCATTTGAAGTCTAACGTGGGGCCGTTCTCCTAGATTATAATTGATAAATCTTCCAAAGTGGTATGGGGAAAGGATTGTGTAATAATTACTTGTTTCTTTTGAGGAAATAAATAAAATATGAAAAATGTAATTACTAACTGGCAAAATGCAGCGAGCGGGTTTCCCACTGCTCCGCCGACCAGAGTGTGCAGAGAGTCGGGATTTCAAAAGTCTCTCTCTGAGTGCGGCGTGACACGCAATGATGTTGCTGCTGCTCGTGTTTGTTTTCCAAGTGCCAACTTTTCCAGTCGGAGTCACCGGTTCGTTTGAAGTCCTCACATTTACTCCTGTGCCACAATTAATTTTTCTTAAAAAAGGAACAAATTGCTTTTCTTGTCGGGAGAGCGGTGCGGGAGTTGATTGCCTTCGGAGAGGCAGGGAGGGATTCTTCCAGCAGCTGGGGAGGAGGACGGGGCTGGCACGCCTGGGTTCCCCAGGCAGGTGGGGGTGATGGAGACCTGTCCCCCTTGGCACGGTGGGAGGTGTGACATTCACTCAGTGTGTTCGGCCGAAGTATGGTTTTCCCTGCACCTCCTTGCTCCACTCCCTGCACCCCCACAAGCAGTTATTTCTGAATTTTCTGATAAAACCACACTGTAGTTTCACCTGATGCCATCTCCAGCGCAGCTCGGCCGCCGCAGTGCCCCGTGCCACCTGTGCTGTGGGTTCACAGGACTTTACCCTGCTCCGGCAGAAACCCCCCTTAGCCACATGCACCCGCAAAGCCCATAACAGCACCTGCCAGAAAATGGGTATCGAGTCCTCGGCGTTTGTGCATCTCTGGGGCACAGCAGAGACCTGCTGGCCTCGGAGCCGGCGGGTTCACCACCTCCCTCCCCTTCCTCTCTGGCATAGCTCTTGCTCCAGCTGTTGTACAGAGGCGAAACTTACTGCAAAGATGGCTAAAGACAACTAGACTGAGAAACTTGCTCTATCTGATGGGATGCAAAGCTTTTTCCTGAGCTTTCAGCAACGTGTTACACAGAGAAACCTTTTCTCTGGGCTGGGCTTTATCCCGTATCTGCTGGGAATGAACCTCTTCTCCCCTATGTAACATGGAAAGTTCATACTCCACTTCAGTCATTAATCGTTCAGAAATTCTCAGCCTAACCCACCAATAAAACTTTAGTTCAGTCCTAAACTAAACAAGTCCTTTTGTTCAGGTGTCAGGCTTCTGATTCTCAGATAAAGCTGTCAAATACGTATTCCAATCTATATATTCGTGCCTTCTAGACCTTTTCCTTTTCTTGCTTTCTTAACCATTGCTTTGAACAACAGCATGCAAATTTAATGGATTTAGAAGACTTCAAACCCTTTCTCCCCTTCCTAATTTTGTAAAATGTTATCATAAATGTTTTATGGTGTTTAAAACAAAAAAAAATTCTTTCCTTAAAGTAACAATTTAAATTTTTCATGCACAATGAAGACCTTTATCTTATTCACAGTTGTCATTTTCTGTTTAGCGTCACAACACAATACTAATAAAAAAAATGCAATTGGATTGCCTTAAGCGGTGTTGCCGATATTAACGTATGGTAGAGCTTTGTTCATGTTATTCCTTTCTGTAAGTATTAATCTTTGGTCTTCAAGAACATCATTTATTGGTTTTTAGAGAGGGCAGGTTACCTACAGAGTGTGCCTTCCCCACAAGAAGAAAGTGACTTTTTGATTCAAGTAGCGTGTAACAAAATTCTGGCAAAGACAATGATTAGCAAATTACAGTAGTTTTCTGAATTATAATCATTCAGTTTGGTCCTGCCCCTGCAAACTCCAGGCTGATTAATACATGAGAGGAATTTGCAGCAAAATGGTGTAAAATATTTCACTATGAAACCAAAGGCAGATGGCAGTGCCACGCCAGACACGCTGTCGGCAAAGAAAACCTTTCTTGGTTGAGGTTCCTCCTCATCCGTTGGTCAGGAAGAGCGTTTGCCTATGAATAAGGTTAAAAGGCCATGAAAACTCTTCCTCAACCGAAGCTGCAGAGGAATTAATGCTGGAGCAACCCGGACATGGGGACATGCAGTCTGAGTGCAGGATGAGCAGAACACCCTGGAATGGTCTCAGCGATGGCAAATCCCCAGGGACAGAAGCTGCTCCCTGCAGTGCTGGAGAGAAGAAATGGATCGGTTGGGTCTCCCCATTGAATAGATTTGCAGCTTTCCAGGCTCTGGGCTCAAAAGTGCATCTCTTTCAAGTTCCCAGGCACCAGATTTTCTCTCCATCTTTTGCTTTTGAGAATTCTAGGAGCATCTTCCATTAAATACACAGATGTTTAGCCTTTTAACCCTCTAAACGTGATACCACAGACTCTAGTGATCTATTGTCAGTTAAATTCACCCTCTACACTCCCTACTACAGCCTCTCTCTTGTATTTTCTTCCCTGCTGCGTGCACTTATCCCTGCATTGAAAATATGCTTTCAGACTAATACACACTATTGGTTATTTTTAGGTATCAAAGACATTTTTCTCAAGATCTTTCTTCATTAATTCACTAATTCACTTTTTTGTCTTGATCCCATTTGCCCCACGTTCTTTATTGTCTCTTAACCCCGATGCTCAAAAGGTGTCAGCACAGATTAACAGGGAGTCTGATAGCTTCTGGAGAGCAGCATTTCATGTTCTCCTGCATCCTTTTAATCAGGTTTAAACTCTTGTGGCCTTCTGCTTAAGTTCAGTTTGAAAATAGCCAGCAATCCCCAAATGAAAGACCAAATAAAACCAATCACCATCCTTTTTTTTTTTTTCTATTTTGACACACATTCCAAAGATGCAGCTATGCAATAGGAGGCAGAAAAGAAAAACATTTCAACAGGGAAGTCTTGCCCCTTCTATTAGTGCTGTAAATAATTTTACTGGAGTTGGTCAATAAGAAGGGAGGAATCGTAACGACATGGCACAGAAAACCTTTCCGTCTCTTCTCTTGCGTGTCAAAGTAAAGTATTGAGAGCAGGAGATAAGTGCTGGGAAGACGTGCTGTGGACCTCTGCAACGGACATCTCCGGAAATCCACGGTAATAGATCCCAAACCTCAAACTCAAATGTTTCTCCCCTCTGGGGTTTTCAGTATTCAATCCTAGCAGTGCCTCTGAATTTGCAGCTTGAGTCCATCTCAAATCGCAACCCAGTCCTAAATAATACATTATTGTAAAAACTGTAACTCTATCCCCTATAGACTGCCTGCCCCAGTAATAGCTTCTTATTCCCAATTGCTTTTCCCATGCCAGAATGAGCAAAGGCTGAGCCAGCAGTTAAAGCGAGGGATTGTGAGCTGGGGGTCTGGGGTCTAATCCCAGCTCAGCTCCTCATATGTTTTGGGGCAAAACACTTTACTTTTCTGACCTGAAAAATAAGGTGGCGCTTCTTTATGGTGAGACTTAGTTCAAGAAAGTTTGCAAATGGCTTTGAAGTCCCAAACTGAAAAGAACTGTAAAAGGTCAGAGTATAATTATAAAATAGCTAATAACGTCTTCTTATTTTCTATTGCTGGGCCTAGCTGAAGAAAAATGGATTGGTCTAAAACCTCGTGAATCTCAGAAGACTTACAAGAAACCTGAACTGGCACAAGTCTTTCCCATATGGACATCCCAGTGAATGATTCGGATGGGACCAGCCCTGAAATTGTTATCTCCTTTGAGAGTTTCAGGCTGCTTCTGAAGCCAGAGCCACTAAAGAGCCTGAAAGTGATGCAAAGTCGCTTTGCCTTTAGGAAATGGCAGAGCTTTAAAGCCCTGGGAAGAGTGGACAAATTCAAAGGGTATTTCTGCCATTACTGCATGGCTTGAGCGATGCCTTGGCCTTCAGACACCTGCATCAATGGTGATGGACCCGACCCTGGAGCCCAAAATGGCTCGGCAGGAGGCACTCGGGTAAGCCCAGGGTCCCTGTCCGTGTAGCCGGCACGCAGAGCTGCCGAGGCCACACCGCTGCTGCAGGGAAAACGCGTCCTCGGAAAGCACCAGCAGCTTTCTGGAGAGGTGGACACCAGAAGGCTTACTTGCTGCTCAAGCCAAGGGCGAGCACTTTGGGAAGACCATGCTAACGTGGAGTGAGTGAAGCAAAGGACTGCGCAGCCCTGTCATCCTCCGCCGAGCTGCCGTTTTGGAGTGCCCGCGTTGTGTTTGCTGTTGGTATCCAAAAAAGAGAAGAAAAAGTCGCTTTATGCTAAGCAGAAAAATCCTTGTCACCCCACCTCTGCCAATCACCAGATAAAAGGAGTCATTATTTTAAGACCCCTGCAGATGTGTGTCTGTCTTTTGTAATGAACTCATGAGCAACAGCGATCGTCGTGGCACTGTTAATTGGAGCACCCACCGTGCCGGCTTCTGAAAGGCGGTTGTTTGTGTCACGCAAGTGTTTCTTCTTCCAGCAGGCTTGGTTTACAGACAGACATGCACGTCTGCACATATTTGGATCCAGGTGGCTCCAGAAAGCCAGGCCGGGCTCCTCTGGGAGATTTCTCAGCACAATGTCTTCCAGAAACCAGCTCTGCGTCTCCTCCCGGGGCTCCAGGGAGCAGGCTGGGGTTGACAGTGTCCCATTAGCTTTATGGAAACCAGTGCTACTGGCCACCCAAGCACTTTAGCTTCTGACTAGCTTCCACCTGCAGCAATAAGCTCAATCAGGTAATTAATACCAGCCTTTACTACCTGCACTACTAGAACTGCTATGGAGAAGACGGTTTTGTTATTTTTTTAAAGAGCTTTCATGTGGTTACTGGGGCTTATGAAAAAAAAAAAAAAAAAATCCTCACCCCCCCCGATAGCCGTCTGTACAACTCGCTTTGTATTTTCCTCCGCCCCCTACCCCCTTCCACGACTTTCGGGCTTTCAAGTCATGTAACGTTTCGACATGGCGCTGGGAGAACAGGGAAAGAACAGAATCATCACAAAGACGTTTGAAAACCCAACAAAACACTTCAGCAGCGGGGCTGGGTTGGTTAGCAGCTTTGTTTAGTTTGACTTCATCTTGAAATTTATTTACCAGAGAAAAATCAGGTTCAAGATGCTGCATTTCCAGTGAGTGTGTTCCAGCATTATTTTTTTTTAATTTTTTTTTTTTTTCTCCAAGAAACAAGGAAAAGACAAAAGCCCAAACCTGTGGATCTCCAGAGGGAGCTTGATGCAGCAGCTGCCCCAGGTTACATGCCCAGTCAGTGGGTGAACCTGAATTAGAGACAGCAACATGTTTCTCCACCCCCTTCCCACCCCCACTTTGCCTCTTCTACCTGTGGTCTCAACCACTGGGCCACCCCATGCTCTGCTTGGAGTGCAGCAAGGTCAGAATACAAACTTGTCACTTCTACTTAAGCCACTTGGTCCAGTATTTCCCATCAGCCCCCTTGATGCCCTCAGATGTGTCTATTTAATAGAAAACGGAGAGCTCAGGAGCTTGGGTGACCTTCAAGGAGCTAAGCTGGACTCAAGACTGCCTACACAGAAGATCAGGTCTGGACCAGCACCCTGGAACTTTGAACTTCAGCTTGAAGTAACTTTCCCTACAGAAATGCTTGGCTAAATGCAGAAATTGTGGAGGTACTTCAGCCCAAGTCATGCACACGTCCAATAAACTACCGCAACATCAGCTCCATCTTCTAGTGTGATGGATACGTCCCACTGTGGGAATGAGTAGCTCTTGGCTTTGGTGTGGTGTGTGGTTAGGGAGTAATGCTGTCTCCTGGGATGAAGTTCAGAGCTGGCAAAAGGGTGCTGGAGAGAAAGGTTTTACCTCATGGAAGGTAAAGAGAAAGCCTTGGATGGACATGGCTCAAAGCCTGGAGCGGGTTCATCACACATGATGTGTGCGCTCCTGCACTGGGACCAGAAAGCTCTGGGCCTCCTCGCAGATGGGGAATACCAGCCCCTGACTAATGAGTGAGACACCAAGTTTGACTCATCAGCAGTGAGATCCTCGAGGCAGGCAGTGATGTTTAATAAAAGCTGAAGCACAGGCAACCTGTGCTGTGTTTTCCTACGAATTTCTTGCAACAATTCTCGTACTTTGCCTGGTGACTTGTTGATTGTCTTGAATACAACTTTGAGAAATGGTCAGCATTTGAAGGTTTTAAGTGTTAGAAAATCTACTATACATCTGAAAAGGATGTTGTGATGATTAATTATGCTCCAAACAAAAGCTTCTCAACTTATTTCTGCTTTGACCTTTGGTAGCTCCAGCTTACTGGATCTTGCTATTCTTTTGTCTGCAAGCTTAAAGGACCCTCCAACGAGAATTGATTACTATGAATAAAAGCCCCTTCTGCCATCTTTGCTACTTCAAAATGAGAACAAGGTGATTTCTCAGCAGTATAATCAAGGGGAACCAGATGTGACTAGCTGCCATCTTGCAAAAGGAGCACAGCTGGATCCGAACACACACACCTGCTGACGGAGCACGGCGTTTACAAGCGTGCGTACAGGCACGAAAACCACGAACAGAGGGAAAAGGAGCTGCAGTTAGCCACTGCCTTGGGTTTTACTGTGACTGAATTTCATGCAGGTTTGTCAGGTTGCTGGGGATTTATTCCCCCCCTCCAGCTTTCAGGGAAGTAGCAGCGTTTCCGAGAGCAGCCCAGCAGCGCAGGGAGCGGAGCAGCCCCTCTCCAGGCCTGCGGAGAGATGGCAGGAGTTCAGGAGGAGTGAGGAAATCAGTGCTACGACTCTGAAGTGATCAGACAGCCACAAATTACAACTCGAGAAGGGGTGTCTGGACCTGAGCACACAAGGGGATTTGTTTGGGGTTGTTTTTTTGTTCTTGCTGTTGTTGTTTTGGACTTTTTATGAGCTAGCATGAACTTGCCTCCTTTCTGAAACCAGGCTTAGCAGTCAAGGGATGTGATGAAAGCTGGAAGTCAAGGCTGACAGTGCCTTTTCCTGGTGTTTTAGGAAATAAATATGCAGAGTCTATACACAGAATAAGAGACTTATTCTAGCCCTGCACATCCCAAGGAAAAACTGAGCTCGGACCATGCTGCCTGTCCCCTTCACCATCAAGGGAAGGTACCGTTCAACACAGGGCAGGGTGGTGTAGTGGAGACCTTGGTAGGAAGGAACGCATCGCTCCAAAGAAGCAGTGGGAAAGGTTCTATTTTCAATTCTTCTGAATAAAGCATTTATTTTGAAATAAAAGTTTGTTATTTCCCGAGGGTCACATTAAGATCAAATGTATTAAATGTCTGTCAGCCAAACCTGACCTTACTTTGAGAGAACATTCAGACATACATTCTTCTGAAGTATTTAGACAGATACGTGAGACATCAGATTTCCCAAATGTCTGCCTTATCTAAACTAGATCACATTTTTATTTCAGTGGAACCGAAGAACCTTTCTGTAAACCCTGCAAGATGTCTTCTGGTTGTTTAGGCACATAAATACCTCTGAAAGTGTGTGCCTGCAGTAGGATCTGTCTTGCCACATGCAGGTCGGGTGTACGGTCTCAACCAGCCACGCAGGCAACTCCTATCATCAGCGGAGAGACTGGACATCACCACAGGGCATCTCCTCAAACCTCCCTTGGACATCAATCTAAGGACTGAAGTTCTGTCCCTTTGGGGAACTCTCTCTGTCCATTCATTGCAGAGGGAGCAGAGAAGTTTAATTTCAGCTGCTTAAAAGTCAGGTTCCGTCTAAGTTAAATGAGACAGATCCCACCCTCCGCAACTACAGTGTAGAGATGAGGAAGTCGTGCTGGAAAACACACTGCAAATCTTTTTCTGAATTTGCACGTAGGAAAATGCGACAGCACGCAAGGTGCTTTGGATTGGCGTGTTGCAGGAATGCTCAGAGTTTACCAGCAGGCAGGATCTCCAGTAATGAAGCTTGAAGTTTAAACCCTTGAACGTTACCCAAAAGCAAATTTCAGATCAAGCATTTTAAGTATTTTGTTAGTCAATCATCTAAGTCATTCAAGAGGAAAGAGAAACGATGCCATATGACAGAGCTAATTTGCCAGCACTGATGGAACAATGCAGTTTAACTCTTTCAGAATAACCAGAGAGAAGAAATAAGGTGCAAAGACACGTGCAAATAGTTGGGAATAATAAATAGAGGTGGTATTCTCTATAACGGACCCTCTGGAGCTCCATTGTCTCTGCTGAGTCATTCTGGTAAACTCTCTGCTTCAAGGAAAAAGTTCAGCTTCTTTTCTTTAGACATCAGCACTGAAAACATCAGCTGCAGCCTCAGAGCAACCAGTTCGACTGGGAAGTGAAAGCAGTGGGGAATTGTGGCTCGCTCTGAAGCAACGGAGCAGCAAAGGATCACCTCAAGGAACATGCCAGCAAGTTAGCAACACTCCCCAGAAAAAGACCACTTTAACGACACAACATCATCCATCACGCCCTCCCGAGGACAGCTTTATAGCCCTTAGGAACCAGACTGGTAATTACAACACAGAAATGTAGCACGCAGGGTATTGGGAGACCAAAGGGCACGGGGAGCCAGCAGCCTGCGGGCAGGCGTTTGCATTCCCATCTTCGGTGCAGGCGGGGGCTGGCTCTGCTCTGCCCTGCCCTGGCTCTCCAGCTGCCCAGCCGGAGGTGGCGCAGCTACGCTGACGGCCAGGGCGAAAGGCGCCGGCTCCGGAATCCTGCGCGCTCTAAACGCTCCCAACGCGCTTCCCTGGGACTGGCCGTGGCACAGGGAAAGAGCTCCCCGACACCTGGCTGGGAGCAAAGCACCACCCCGTGCCGGGGGCGGCGCGGTGGGACCTCCCTCGCCACACAACACTAAGCGCGCACCGGGCCAGGAAAAACCCCTGGAAGTGCTCCGCTTTTAGCTCTGCTGCTGGCCACGCTCGTTCGCGTCCAACGCGCTACCCTGAGCAGTGGCTTTAAATCCAGCCCTGGTCCCGGGAGGCTGCTCTGGGATCTCCCTCCCTGTGCAGGGACCTACAGAGTCTGGGAAAGCCAATGCCTGCGACAGTATTTACATCTTGAATTGGAAGATCCCTGTTAATTACAACTTTGTAGGGAAGTTGCCAATGGGAAAGAATTTCACAGATGCAAGAGCTGTATCTCGCTCCATCCCTTCCTTTTATGCTTCAAAGACAGGCCAAACGATCTGGTAGCATATGAAGCTATCAGCTTTTAATTATTCCCAAAGCCCCTGGCTCTTTCTGCCTAAAGGGCGAGAGTTACATTCTCCCTGGAAAGGTAACAGAGCGTGGATCCTGACATGAAGCTAGCCAAGAACGCGGGATGTTTGCAATCTGTGAGAAGGGCCTGAGACCCTGCATGTCAATATTTAGAAGTCTGTCCAAAATTCCGAGTTCTAAAGTTAGCTCCAAACATAGCACATACAGATCTGAGTCTGTTTTGTCTCTGGCAAAATACATGTTCTGCAAACTTTATTATTTGTTCGTCTCATTTGTTTTCCTTGGTCATCCTAGACACAGGGTGGGAATTATTTTCAGACAAGATTCTGGGTAGCTGTAATTAGTCTTTTATCATTACAGGAAAAGAGTGTTCTGCAAATGTAAGATTTGGAAAGATGCTGTGGAGGCTTCCCAAGGCACCAGTGGCATTCAGCACGGCGGGAGCCAATGTAAGCAGCAGCTCCACAGCGCAAAGGGACGAAAACTACCTGCCCAGCCCAGCCTCTGGAGCGATTCCTGCGGTGAGACGGGCTTTGCAGAGCCCCCCAGCTCCGAGACCAGGTCCATCCCACCCCTGCACACCACGGCTGCAGACAGACAGCTGCCAGACAGACCACGTAGGCTACAGCCCACTTCTCTAACATGCGCTTCTTACAGGAGCGTTCACAGTCATGTCCCATTTGTTTTCATCAGGATTTCTAAGTGTATGTAACATTAACTGCAGCTTCAGTATTCATGACTTGCCTATTTTGGCAAGATTGTGGTGGGCTTGATCACTGCAAGGATCTGCCCAACACACCGATGACTTCCAGAGTGGTTGGGAAGTGCAGTAAAGCCTGGTCAAATACCAGCTAAGGACATCACTTCTATTGCCAGTTCTCTCTTGATTTTTCCAGTACCAGAATCAAGAACACTTTGACTCCTCAGAGCAAAGCATAACCTCAGCAAAGGTCCACAAAGCTTCCCAAAGAGAGGCAGGGCTGCTCGAAGGGCTTGTTGGAGAAGGGGAAAGGACTGGCACTAAGTGTTGGCAGCAGCTTGCCCAGGTCCATCAGGAGGAGCCCCAGGCTGGGAAGATGCACAGCTCAGGGATGTGCTGGAATTACGGCAGTGACTACACCGGGCAGAACAAAACCTGAAGCAGATGAAAAAAAGTAATCCGGGCTCCGGCTGGCCAAGAAAACAAATGGAGATCCCAGGACACAGCCTTAACACAGACACTAAAGAAAAGCCCACGCTGTCTGGGAGCCTGGCATGGCACGAAGATGCCAAGAGCATTTGCCGCAGCATGGGCTGTACCACGGAGCACACGCAGCATCTCCCACTTCCCAAATCTGGCACCGACACCCACAGGCTCCACAGCCAGCCAGCTCTCCCTCCACTCCCACCAGGAATGGCTGGCAACTTGTCTTTTTCCAGGCCTTTGGTACAAGTGGAGCAACCGCTTCATTTTATTTTATCGTTCCCATGATATCACTAGTTAATTGTAACCAGCAAAATTCCTCTTGCTGTGCCTCCGAGGGCCAGAGCCGGCCCGGGGGCAGTGAGCACTGCTCATCTCACTTGGCTCCACGCTAGCCAACGTGCCTTTGAAACTATTTGCATTTCAAAACTGCGCTCAGGCAAATTGCTTTTTTTCTAGCAATGAGGTCAGTTGACAGACACCCTGGGTCTAAGGCAGAGAGGGGAAGGAATTCTTGGCACAGTCACAAGGAAAAGCCAGAAAGCTGTGTTCGGTGAGCTTGAAACCACCCAAACCCAGGCCGAGGTTGGACAGATAAAAGTGTCAACGTACATCTATGATAGGCATAAGCTTGCATACAACTTATAAAACTAATGACATCTATTCAACAGTTACACATCTGGCATGAAACAGGTGATCCTTTGAATACTTGGATTACACCTCCATCACCCAGGGGACAAAACAGGAGGTGCTGGTGGAAGTGGGTGCCCCATCCCATTGGGTTGCAAGGAAAGCTCACCCAACCGCTGAGCTCCTTCGGTTGCTTCGGCTGGGCAAAGGGCAACAGATACAACCGACCGTAGGAGGTTATTGGATTAGTATTTGTCATTCCTTTGAGAGTCTCAGATCACAAGTACTGCTAGAGGAGAGCAAAAGCTGGTTCTTAGCCTCCTCTCTTGAGATTTCTCGCAGGTGATGCCCAAACGCTGCACCACGTACGGGCTGTTCCTGCAGCTCCATGGTTTTCTTTCTTCTGCGTTTACCCTAACTGAAAGCTGGAAGGTGGAAATGCCAAGTGCCTGAATTCAGTGATCCACTTTCTCGCTAAGCAGAGGCAGAGCCAAGACCTGCCCCAATATCTCCTTGCTGCTCGCTTGTCAGTGAACAGAACCTACTTTAATATAGACACAAGAAAAGGAAGAGGCTTGAGCTGGAACATGGGTTCAGTCCAACGCTTAGATCCTAAGAATGGAAAACTCACAGTCCCTGAAGAGGGGAGAGGCTGGATTGTGGTTTCTAGAGGGAGAAATTTAATACAAGCTTGTAGAGTAAATAAACTGCAATCTCATCCCTACGTCTAGCGTGTGAGAATCTACAGTCCCAGGCAGCGAGAAAGAAATCCTGCCTTTAACGGGTGCTGGAGCGAGGAGCAAAGCGAAGCCAGACGCGAGGCCAGGCTCAGCCCAGCCGGAGGGGATGGCTCCAGCCTCCCGCGCCCTTCGCTGCTCCTTCCCAAGGACCCAGCGAGCGCTCGCGGCCGGTGCGAGCTGCTGACCGCGGGATGGGGATGAGGATGCTGCCTCCTGCATCGTCCCCGATGGGGATGGGGATGCTGTCTCCTGCATTGTCCCCGATGGGGACGGGGATGAGGATGCTGTCTCCTGCATCGTCCCCCGCCGAGCGGGACCTGGCCCCGCTGCTTGCGGTGGGTGGGGTAGGAGGCAGCTCCGAAGGGCAGGGACAGGAAATTTCCCTAAATCCTCTTTAATCCCTAAGGACACTCATGTGTCACAGAGCAAGAATCAGCCCGCAGAGCATCATTGTTAGCTTAAAAAAAGTACCCACCACAAACTTCCCCTGCTGTATAAAAAAAAAACTGAGCTGAACGCATCCTAGAAGACCAGCATTTTAAGTCGGTGGCCAGCTCTGTAAACTGCTGGTCCCGGGCTCTAATTTCCTGAAGTATCTCGTTTCTCACCCTCACAAAAGGGAGCCAGAAAAAATCCTCTTTCTCTCTTTCTTTCTTTCTCGCTTTCTCACAGTTGCTCTTTGAGGAAGGCCGTACCTAACAATTATTCAGGGAAACATTATGTTGACATTACTGTTTAGAAAATAAAAAAGGGTTTTTAAAGCTAGAGAGTAACATCGTGACCATATAGCACTAGTGAATGATTAAAAATTTAGATGACTGCCTTTGAAACAATAAAAAGCTTTCGAAGCTTCTTAATGAGCAGCTATCAGAAATAAAGCATTTAAAACTTCAGAAAGTGCCTCTGTGGAAATTTCATTGTCTTTGATGCTGTAAAATAACTGCAGGGTGGATTCATTTCAAGTTCTTTTTAGCATACTGGTCGTTTAGAAATATTGGGAGATATCTTTCTTAGCAATATGTGGGGAAAACAATGTCTTGGTCGCTTTCATTTATCTGCAATTTGACAGGAGTGCAGTTTATTAACTTGAAAAGAGACAGATACATTATCTGAAACACAGAGAGTATAGTGGGTATTGCCTCCTTTTTATACCAGTGGGAGTCCATGACACTTTGAACTTGCTCACCATTAAACGCCTTCCTGAGTTGTTGAAGAGGCCTTTAAAAAGGGAGCCTGTGCATTTATGATGTAAATTCGTTATTTTGACAGTCTTTGAAATCTGTCATATTCACGTCCAATTTAATGCACCGCAAAAATTCTTTTCTTTTAAAATACTTTTCTTTTAAGATTTCAAAGCCATTTTCATGTAGAAAACTATTGTTATACCTAATATATCCTGAAAGTGTTTTAGCAAAGGAACTTATATGATTCTGTTTTAAGTCATGTCAGGTTTTAAAACATGTCATTTCTTCAAATAAGCTTTGACCATGCTATCTTCTTTTTTTTTTTTTTTCATTAGTTAAAGTGCACTTGATTTCCATGGATACAATTAGTCAGAATATATGCTATAGTATCATCATGGGATCAAATGGGGTGCTTTCAGGCTGTATTCGGCAGAGCAATTGCCCACATATCTGAGATCAATACGGCCCAGCACACAGGTAGACAGATGCAGAGAGATGAGGGCTGGTTGGGAAAGTTGAGAATTGTACTGAAGCACAGCGTATTTAACGAGAACCTGGAGCAGTGGGAAAATTAAACCGCTCCTTTTAAAATGATGAGCTCCGTGTATTTACTCTAAAGGTGGAGTGGGGCGAGGAGGAGCGGGACAGGAGGGGGGCTGTGCAGCATCTGATGAAATCCAAGTTCAGTTTAATTCCGCTCGAATCCAAAGCTCATCCATTTCAGCTCAATCTTCAAGCCAAACAACCCTCCTTAGGCTCGCTAATCCTTATTACACAGTGGATTTTAGCTGTACCTGCACTTCTTTATCAGTTTGCAAGATATTTTCAGCCAGTACAGAGGTCTTCATGCAGCTCGGCTTCAAAGGGGCATACAGAGGAGGTTCTGTACAGAGTTTCAGAGAGTGTTTACAGATGCCTTATCACTTTGGGAGAGGAGGTTGGTGGGCAGGGGGAACACATTTCTCCAAAGCAGCACAGAATCACCCTAATCTAGGGAAACGATCAAATAAGAGTTTCAAAGATCTCCGACTACAAAGGAAGGCATTAAGCTCGCTCGTTGCCTGCCCAGACTCCAGGGCCATTTTGGAATACATAGAAATATGTCTGTTATTTGAGGGAACCTTCCACTGATGGTTTAAGCACCATTTCACATGTCCCCAGTGGCTGGGTTTAAAATGCAGCGTATCATGAGTGAGATAAACCAGGAGAATCGTTACTTCAGTGGCATTTAACCCTATAATTGGGTGGTTTTTTCGGCACTGATTTTATAAGGTCACCCTGTTATTTCCTTTGCTGGCTGGCTTGTGATGGTGCTCTCACATGTTATTACCCTCTTCCATCACAAGGAATGATATTTCGGGACTGAAAGGGCGAAAGATTTGTAAGGACTGTCCTTTCCCACACTGCGATTGTCTGAAAGCTTCAAATAGTCAAAGGCTGAGTGTAAAGGTGTTTTAGATTTTGTCTCTGGGGCAGAAATCCCATCTGGTCTAGGGGTGGGAAAGAACTATGAGGGTCTGATCATTGTATAGTTAGATCGCCTTGTCCCTCTGCAAAGAGAGGATACGCTTTTCTGATAGAGCTTGTTGTATCAGATATTAAACCAATACTACACTTGATCTCATTAAAAGGCCATTAAATCTCACAACTTGAAAAAGGCAGCTTGATCCTTGAAGCCGGGAATCCTGCAGCGCTTGCTGCCTGCTAACCCGACGGCCTGGCTGTGCTTGTTCACAGAATTCATTTCTGCTATCTTTTCCCTGAGTTTTGGATTTTGTTGGCACGAGCAAAACCTTGGGCCGCAGGAGAAAATACTTTGAAACGGTGCCTAATTGACTTGGGTCTGGTTCAGAATATAGTAACGCCACATAAACCACCATAACATCAATCAGAGGGAGAAAGGATGTCCCCATGTTTGGCTTAAACTACAGGGTATTTCCTTTGCCGAAAGCATTTTAATCACACTTAAGTATAGGTTTGCTGTGGCAAAAAAGACCGACCCATTCCAGTCGTCGATTTTTCCCACAGAAGGGAACTTCTGTAAGGCAGCCCATCCAGAGAAACGGCCCGGGGTTCGTTGCACCAACTGCGTTGACTTCACCAGCCTTATCATATCTCTCCTCTTTTTTCCCCTCTGCACTCCCACAGTAAAAGGCATGTTTCCGTGGTCTGCGAGAGCATTATTTCCATGCAAGTTTGACGGTATTAAACTCGGTCTCTGGGATCTACACTCCCCCCCTTCTTCTTCCTGGGTTTTATGCCCTTTCCCCTTGCCTCCCCCTCTCCAATTAGCACTAGTTAGCTCTGATAGTGCCTCCCTGGTAGACAGCAAACAAGAGCCAGTTGCTATGAATATAAAAAAAGTTATTTCAAAGAGACTGCTGAAGACAGACATAACCCATGGTTTTCTTGGGCATGCCTACCCTGCACAACTGCACCCAAAATTCTGGCATCTTCATGCCTCAATACTCTTGTAGACCAACTAATCGCTTATTTAACGACTGTCCTTGCCAGACACGACTGGTTGTTTTAAATGCCTCCATTTTTGAGCACGCAGATGTCAGACACCTAACATTTTCACTAGGTTTTGAGTAACCTCTGTGAAAACCAGGGCCCAAAACTAAGCAGTCAAAATCCCATTTAGAAGTCCACGCTGAGAGCTACTGTTATAAACTAACCAAGGGCCCGATCCTGCCGTTATAGCAACAGCTCAGTGACGGCACCACCTGGTTTTAGGCTGATTCTAGAAAAAGTGAAGCTGTGGACTATGCTATTAGTGTACATTGTCATAGTTGGAATTACTAAGGAATCAAAGTCATGCCTGGGCATGCAGAGAACCACCATTAATAGCTGTTTCAGTCATCATCTCCATTGCACAGGGCGTACAAGAACCTCACTCTTTTTTTATCTTTCACTTCCCATGCAACAGAAGTGATTTGCTTACGAATATCAGCAAGACAGACAGGAGAAGTGGGGGAAGAAGCACATGTTAAGCCACTCTGATAAAGCAGATGTACAGCAGGAGAAAGGACGAAAACTGTGAATAAAAATAAAAGCACCATTCTCTGAGAAAATCACACAAAACCCCAGCCATCTTATGACAGGCTGTAGATCTCTCATACACTTGAGTGCAGACAGCGGCACAAACACATAAATGACAATCATGTCCCGGCTGACGCCAGTCTCAATTTCCAACCTCCTGAGATACCACCTCTGGGAATAGTCACAAAATCAGAGTTTTATTGGAATGAGGTTTCAGTGATAATTCCAGTTGGACAAATCTAGTTAGTGAGTCACACACATGCACATGGCAGAAAGGATGGAAAGAGCCTTCCCCATGGAGCGTTAGCCGTCGTTCCTCCCCTGTCTCACACAAGAGGGGCTGTTAGCTCACGTGTACCGCCTAGCAGCAACCACCACCACGTTATCCATGACAACAGGAGCTGTTCCGTATGTGCCCACGTCCAAACTGGCTTGGATTGGGGTGTTAAACCCACTGCCTTTTACCTTACATGAGAACTGACGGCAAGCGCAGAGCTCTTAAGAGTAATGCATTTTGGCAAGAAACCCCTCCTAACAGGCGGGCTACCGAATCCTGCACTCCCTGCAATGTCCAGATGGCTTTCAAGCACAGCCAGTGTCCTACCCAAAAGGGAAAACCAGCTGCTTCCAGGGAAAAACACAAGGAACAACTGTTATTCTGCAGCCCTCTGTCCCAGACTTGCAGCCGCGTACCCGGGTCTGAAGTCCCGTTCTTCACATCGGCGCTTCTGGGACTGGCAGGAAGGAACGACGACTTGCACACATTTGAGAAAGAACTGCTGATCTTAATGCAAATATTGCCCAATTATGTGAAAGGGCTCAGCGCCTCGGACACATGGATGCAATTCATGAAAGAATCCAAACAAGGCGAGATGAAGGAATCCTGCCCTGTTGTGCAATGTCAGACGAAGAACAAATATAAAGAGTCACTAAGGAACATCATGGCATTGGGAGACATGCCAAGACATCCTGATATAGAAGCTTCACTGTGCCTAAGGGCAACTGTGAATGAGAAGACGTCGTGGCACACGACCGCCCCACACACGCTCCTCGCAGCTTCGTGCTCTTTGCTTGCTTATCTCCCCCCTGCCACCTGCCCGCAGACGCGTGTCCCCGGCCCCGCCGCCTGCAGAGACGCTTTTGGTTCGGCCAGGCTCCCCAACACACATCTTTTGCTGATATTCACTTGATATTATTGCTATTTGTCATCTAATTATTTTTTTTTTCCTCTCCCCTGAAACAGACTGCAAATGCAAATCCTGCTGTTAGGATTGCTGAAAACAATAAAAATTAAAAAAATAAAAATAAAAAAAAATCAGAAGGGAAACATAGAACTGAGAGGCGACTAAATATCTCCCAGACAGAAAGGGAAAAAGTAAAACTGCAACAGTGGGTTGCAAAAGCAAAATCCATTGAACTTAGCAATCCTAGCAACACATGCCTTTGTTTATGAACCATCTGAAGCAAGTTTTACCCTGCAAACTCCGTGGGGATCCTTGATTTCTCTAGCCCAATTAACTAATTTTCCTAAATCACACTAAAATCTGGTCATTTGATCTGTCACTCAAAGTCTGTCCTCCACGTAAATAAGAACACCCCATAGTTTTGATTCCAGAGAAGCCGGTAAAGAGAGCGGCGGTATCCTCAGGGGCAGGGCTGTTAGGATGTGCCTTCTCTGGCAGCGCACCTCCGAGCTCCGCTTTTTATCCAGGAAGAGCACTAAGAACTCACCTTTTGCAGGAAAAAAGTCTTGAAAATGAACCGAGGGAAAAAACTATTTTTAGTTCTGCCACGGATATAGGACAGATTATATTCTTATACAATATAAAATGGTTGTCATTTAAAGTCTCAAGCAGGAGGAGAGGGAGACGGTGTGCCTTCGCCCGGGAAGCCCCTTTGCATCCGGGCGCTGTGCCCTGCCGTGCCCGCCCCCATCCCCGGGCACTGAATAACTGCGGCTGGAAAAAAACAAACAGATGCCCCATTAACACGGGCTGTGCCAGGGATTTAGACAGAGCAAAACCTGGCCAGAAATACAACAGGATGACCCCAGTAGCTGTGCATCTCGGAGGCAAGACCGTCTAAACCAGTCCATGCAACCAGCACAGGCGTAAGGACCGCCATGGGGAGGAGATTATCTCCATCCTTTGCCCCTTTCTTTGTTTCACAGCATTTTATAGTTAACGTAGCCTTCCAAATGCCCCGCTTCTGCCGGAGCACCTGGCACAATTAACTGACCAGGGGTGTGCAAACCCACAGGGGAAAGTCCTGTGCTATTCCTGTTCCGCAGAGACAGAGCAGTCCTCGTCCGGCTCCGTTGGGGAGAAAGACACAGGCGTTTGCACCCCCCTCACTCATGAGCAGATCCCACGTGCCCCTTTCAAATTCAGAATTTTGACATGTCTGATGTCCAGTTGGTAGACTTCATCCCCTTCTTTACAAGCTATAACAGGGAAAAAAAAAAGCCTGGAGGAAGAAGATATGATGGCTTTGAGTGGCCAAAAGCAGTAGAATGACTTGGTGACACGAAAATTATGGTCCAATTTGTATTTTATGAGATACAAAATGCAATAGGTTCAGAGCTGCTTTCCCATCTTCACAAGAGACTTCAACAGCTTTGAAGCCGCCGCTGGGGCTGTGCTTCCTTTCTCTAAGAAAGCTTTTGTCCACCAGGACCAGATGGAGATCTCAAACCTCATTTGCAGTGAAGCTAACACGCCGGAGACAACATAAAGCGATAACCTAAATGGAAATGCTGATGCTAACTTCGGCTTTAGATATTCACAGCGTCCCTGCTGTCATTTCGGTGTCAAAGATGGTAAGCCCAGATAGACAGACATACAGTACACAGAGCTGTAAAAGAACCTGGCACTTTGGCCTTTTTTTTTTTTTTTTTTCTCCTTAATTTCCATGTTTCTATAACGGTATTTGATCTGTTTCCCCAGCTACTAAGGTATGATTAACTACAGAAGAGGCTTGACATAAATAGTGTATTGCATTTGAAATTCATGTCGTTTAGGTAAGTGTGACTGGGCACTTCGGTGCGGAGACACGTTCCTACTGAGTGACTCAGTCCTGGGCTTTCAGTCTCCGGCGCTGGATGTGATTCTCCTCCAGACCTTGTTCCAAACCATCCCTTTACTGAGTCACTGCTGCAAACGGGGGCCACGACAGTGGCATTTGCAGGAGAAAAGCAAAGGGGAGCAAACGGAGAAGTCGGTTTCGAAGCACGAGTAGACGCAGCCTGAGACAGGCTCTGGTGCATCCGCCCATCGCAGTGCGGTACCGCGTCCTCGGGAGTGCCCCGAGCTCAGCCGTGTGGCTGTTTAATTAAACAAATACATATACAAGTTTCCTGAGCTTTAAAGAGAGGCACACAGTGACAGCTCTGCCTCTCCCAGGGTGCAGCTTAGCACAGCTCCCCCTCTCCAGAATCTGAGTGGGAAGCTACACATTTCGTAGCTTCGTGATTTTTTTATTCTAATTATTATTATTATTTTATGGGCTTTTAGGCAAAGCTGCTGCTCACCTGGCTGAAAGACGAGCTCGCATCCACCCCTCTAACACACACCGGGTGCCCGGGCGTGCGTTTGGTGGGAGCATATTGCAGCCGCTGAGCTGTCATCGAGGCAGACGTTCCCCCTGCCCGCTTGCGCTGCACCTGCGCCCTCTTGGCACCCCAACGTGGAAAATTGCCAAGGCACAAAGCAGGTCTTGTAAGACCTTGCTCTGTCTGGTTTCTGCTGGTGGGGCCTCTTCTGCACAAACGCAAGAGCTGACTAACAAAAAAATCATTAAAAAAAAATAATGAGGAGTTAAACGTACTACTGCTTGCACATCCCCATCTAAAGAGCCCGTCAGCCTGAGGTACACATATATATATATATACACACACACACACACTGTCCTCCGCGTGCACCACAGCCTGGCAGGGTCACGGTAGACGGTCGAGCTGAACAGGCAGAAAGGACAGTTGGAGACTGCAAATACATTCCAGTTTTGATGCTCACTGTCAGGAATGTAAATTCTCATCTATATTAAAGCCTCTTTAGGTTGGCAAAGGGACTTAAAAGGGCTGCAGTGGAAAGGATAATCGTGCTCATGATATTTTTGCTGATCAACAGAAGAGAGCTCTCAGAGCACGCTGATCGTCTGCAGGGCTCTGACTCGATGGGGGCTACTAAAGCAGCACCATTAAATGCTGGGAACTTCCAAATATTTTTCTGTTACCACTCTGATAGCTGTTTTCTAAGCTACTGTGCAGGTAGCTAATTACAGGAACATCTTTCCCCCAGAGCGGCATTCGGAAGCGATACTCGTTTTGCTCTTCTCTGGCCATACCTCAGTGATGGACAGGATTTGTATTTTCCACTGGTGGATCAGTTTTATTTTATTCTATATAAGTATCATTTTTTTTGTTGACTCCCTTGGTGCACTTGTGCTTTGCATCTCTATCAGACCCAGCTTTGCTACCTCTTCCCCCTCTCTGGGATGGAAGCCATGCCTGGTTCCCAGCTTTCCACCAGCTGTGCAGAGAGTGCAAGGTAAGCACCTCGAGAAACAGGAGATTCTGTGGACTGGATTTTCACTGATGAAAAAAACCCAGGCACTATCAACCTATTTATCCCACCTCATCCTCTACATCCTTAATGTACACAAAATAGTATTTTCTCACACCCCCCACACTGCTCCAATGAGCCCCTCACAGAAGCTCTGCTACCTCCTGTTTTATTCCAGTGTCATCATTCCAGTATCATCCATCATCATCTCCAAATCCACTCCTTATTCCCTCTGAGAAATATTTAGACGCACGCTGGTCCAACTTGCCCCTGCAATGCAATTTTACCAACAAACACGGAGTCTCTCATCATCCTGTCGGTGACCACCTCCACGAATTTTGCCTTGCTCTGGAGCCAGGACAAACTGGGATCCTGCTGCGTGCGGATCTCCTCCTGCCGGTGACCTGACCTCAGCCTGGGAAGCCCTCAGCAGGACAAAGTTCCCACCATTGTCCCCAACTTTCCCTGGGCATCCACATGCTCCTCCCTCCTATGGACACGGAATATGAAGTTTTGCAGCAGTAGCACAGGTAAACGGGGGGGGGGGGAACCCAAACCAGAAATCACAAAAGAAAAGGGAAAAATCTGCCCTGCACTGAGCAGATTTGCCTTTGCCGGGAACAGTGGAAGGATCTGCTGGTGTTCAGCCTCTTTGAGTTTTTCTAAGGGAAGGTGGGGGGAAGCATTTGTTTCCCAGTTCCAGATTTTCTCCTGCACTTACATGTTTGTCCCTGGAAAAAAAAAAAAAAAAAAAAAA